>WNWK01001235.1:279609-306558 GCA_009830355.1 Cherax destructor | reverse complement strand
CCACCCGTCCTCTTGAGCCTTAACTTTGTCCCATGCGTTTTAGCCACTGTCCAGGTTCCTTTAAGAACATAAGAACATAAGAATGGAGGAACACTGCAGAAGGCCTACTGGCTTGAGGATTCTCAACAGGAGGATTACTACGAATCCTCTTGTTTTCCTCAGTCAGTCGCTGTATCTCAAGCTTAGCTACCCTCAGTTCTTCCTTCAGCTGCTGGTAGAGTAGCTCAAGAGAGGACATCTTCTTCAGATTGACAGAGAGCACACAAGACACGTCTTCACTGAGTTAAGTCAGGTCCAACTTCAGGAAGATTTAGACAAACTTAATTCGTGGTCAGAAAAGTGGCAGATGCAGTTCAATGTAGATAAATGCAAGGTTCTGAAGCTCGGGAGTGTCCATAACCCAAGCACTTATAAGTTAAATAACGTAGAACTTAGCCATACAGATTGCGAGAAGGACTTGGGGGTGATGGTAAGCAGCAACCTTAAACCAAGACAGCAATGCCTAAGCGTACGTAATAAGGCAAATAGATTACTGGGATTTATATCAAGAAGTGTTAGCAACAGAAGTCCAGAGGTTATATTACAGCTTTATACATCATTAGTAAGGCCTCACCTAGATTACGCAGCTCAGTTCTGGTCTCCATATTACAGAATGGACATAAATTCGTTAGAAAACATTCAGCGTAGAATGACTAAATTAATACATAGCATTAGAAATCTTCCTTACGAAGAAAGATTGAAGACCCTAAAATTACATTCACTTGTAAGACGTAGAATGAGGGGAGACATGATCGAGGTATACAAGTGGAAAATGGGTATTAACAAAGGGGATATAAATAAGGTCTTGAGGATATCTCTCCAAGAGAGAACCCGCAATAATGGATTCAAGTTAGATAAGTTTAGATTTAGAAAGGATATAGGAAAGTATTGGTTTGGAAATAGGGTAGTTGATGAGTGGAACAGTCTGCCTAGTAGGGTTATTGAAGCTAGGACCTTGGGTAGTTTCAAATTTAGGTTGGATAAATTCATGAGTGAGAGGGGTTGGATTTGAGTGGGACTCGCGCATGAGTGGGTAGAATTGTCAAAGCTTATTTCTTGGGTAGCTTTGAAAATTGGGTTGAGCAAATATTCTGTTAGTGGGATGGATTGTGAAGGACCTGCCTAGTATGGGCCAACAGGCCTGCTGCAGTGTTCCTCCTTTCTTATGTTCTTATGTTCTTATGTTCATGTGAGAGACTTTAACCATCCAATTGATTTTCAAAATGCTGAGAAGGTTGTATCAAGCAAGTCCATGGTTGAGAGGAATATAATAGAATCATGTTTCATTAAAAGCAGTTTTGAAAATAATATGAATATTTCTTTTGGTTTATATAAATTGGATTCTTTTATAATTAATAAAATTTGGGAAGAATTTAATGATAAATGGGACTAATCTTAATTCTTGGGAAGAGTTTCAGGTCCTTTCTTGTTTTTCCTCTTCACAGAGTCGTGAGATGTTACGCTACTGTGAGGTGTAGTCTTTGTTAGTGTGATGTGACTGTGAGGTGTAGTCTTTGTTAGTGTGATATGACTGTGAGGTGTAGTCTCACCCCTTATATAAGTCCTCTTGTCATGTTTCCTTTTATAGTTCCTTGATAATGTGAGTAGTCACGAAAGCGCTTGGAATTCCTCTATTTTTTCATAGTGGTTGTTTTGCATATTTTGATATCACCTGATTACTGTGATCTTTTTTGCATATATATATATATATATATATATATATTTATATATATATAGATATATAGGATGGGGTCCACCTCTGGTGTCAATTGTGGGACCCATTGCCTCGGAGAAGGGGATAATAGATATATATATTTATATATAGATATATATATTTATATATATATAGATATATATATTTATATATAGATATATATATTTATATATATATAGATATATATATAGATATATATATAGATATATATACCCCATTGCCTCGGAGAAGGGGATATAGATATATATATTTATATATAGATATATATATTTATATATATATAGATATATATATTTATATATAGATATATATATTTATATATAGATATATATATTTATATATATAGATATATATATTTATATATATATAGATATATATATTTATATATATATATATATATTTATATATAGATATATATATTATATATATATATATATATATATATATATATATATATATATATATATATATATATATATTATATATATTGTTCGTCTTCAACCTACGAATATATCGAGGGGAAGCTGGTTACTATGGCAACGGATGTAAACAAGATGGCGTCGTGGCAGTAAGGTGTTGTTTACGTGAGACAGCTGACTCTCCCCTCCCTCCCTCCAGTCACCCACTTAACCAGTGAATCAACAAGTTCCTGTCACCTCTGCCTCAATTTTTAATCTCTAGATCATCTCATAAGATCCTGGAGACCAAGAAGCCATAAAATGGCCGGCAGGAGCAAGAATTAAGGTGGATTTGTGGAGAGAATTATTGATAGTTTTGCTTTGCTGTTCTTTTTTCAAGGTGGGTTGAATTTTTTTGACAATGGGTGAAACTGACGACACGCAGGAGATGTAATAGTTGCCAAGGTGGTTGTTTCTTAGTGGTGGTGGTGGTGATAGTGTTGGAGATGATGGTGAAGAGGGAATCAGGAGACAATGCATCATTTTCCAACACTGAATATATATATATATATATATATATATATATATATATATAGGTTGAGGAAGCCTAGAGAACAAATGGATTTGACAGTTAAAAATAGGAGAGGAGAGTTATTAAATGGAGAGTTAGAGGTATCGGGAAGATGGAGAGAATATTTTGAGGATTTGTTAAATGTTGATGAAGACAGGGAAGCTGTGATTTCGTGTGTAGGGCAAAGAGGAATAACATCTTGTAGGAGTGTGGAAGAGCCAGTAGTTATGGGTGTAGGGGAAGTTCGTGAGGCAGTGGGTAGAATGAAAGGGGGTAAGGCAGCTGGGATTGATGGGATAAAGATAGAAATGTTAAAAGCAGGTGGGGATATAATTTTGGAGTGGTTGGTGCTATTATTTAATAAATGTATGGAAGAGGGTAAGGTATCTAGGGATTGGCAGAGAGCATGTATTGTTCCTTTGTATAAAGGCAAGGGAACAAAATAGAGTGCGGAAATTATAGGGGAATAAGTCTGTTGAGTGTACCTGGTAAAGTGTATGGTAGAGTTATTATTGAAAGAATTAAGAGTAAAACAGAAAGCAGGATAGCAGATGAACAAGGGGGCTTTAGGAAAGGTAGGGGGTGTGTAGACCAAGTGTTTACAGTGAAACATATAGGTGAACAGTATTTGGATAAGGGTAAAGATGTTTTTGTGGCATTTATGGATTTGGAAAAGGCGTATGATTGGGTAGATAGGGGGGCAATGTGGCAGATGTTGCAGGTGTATGGAATAGGAGGAAGGTTACTGAAAGCAGTGAAGAGTTTTATGAGGATAGTGAGGCTCAGGTTAGAGTGTGTAGGAGGGAAGGGACTATTTCCCAGTAAAAGTGGGCCTTAGACAAGGATGTGTGATGTCACCGTGGTTGTTCAATATATTTATAGATGGGGTTGTAAGAGAAGTGAATGCGAGGGTCTTGGCAAGAGGTGTTGGGCTAAAAGATAAAGAAGCAAATACAAAGTGGGAGTTGTCACAGTTGCTTTTTGCTGATGACACTGTGCTTTTGGGAGATTCTGAAGAGAAGTTGCAGAGGTTGGTGGATGAATTTGGTAGGGTGTGTAAAAGAAGAAAATTGAAAGTGAATATAGGAAAGAGTAAGGTGATGAGGATAACAAAAAGAATAGGTGACGAAAGATTGGATATCAGATTGGAGGGAGAGAGTATGGAGGAGGTGAATGTATTCAGATATTTGGGAGTGGACATGTCGGCGGATGGGTCTATGAAGGATGAGGTGAATCATAGAATTGATGAGGGGAAAAGGGTGAGTGGAGCACTTCGGAGTCTGTGGAGACAAAGAACCTTGTCCATGGAAGTAAAGAGGGGAATGTATGAGAGTATAGTTATACCAACGCTCTTATATGGGTGTGAAGCATGGGTGATGAATGTTGTAACGAGGAGAAGGCTGGAGGCAGTGGAGATGTCATGTCTGAGGTCAATGTGTGGTGTGAATATAATGCAGAGAATTCGGAGTTTGGAAATTAGGAGGAGGTGCGGGATTACCAAAACGATTGTCCAGAGAGCTGAGGAGGGGTTGTTGAGGTGGTTTGGACATGTAGAGAGAATGGAACGAGACAGAGTGACTTCGAGAGTGTATAAATCTGTAGTGGAGGGAAGGCGGGGTAGGGGTCGGCCTAGGAAAGGTTGCAGGGAGGGGGTAAAGGAGGTTTTGTGTGCGAGGGGCTTGGACTTCCAGCAAGCATGTGTGAGCGTATTTGATAGGAGTGAATGGAGACAAATGGTTTTTAATACTTGACGTGCTGTTGGAGTGTGAGCAAAGTAACATTTATGAAGGGATTCAGGGAAACCGGCAGGCCGGACTTGAGTTCTGGAGATGGGAAGTACAGTGCCGGCACTCTGAAGGAGGGGTGTTAATGTTGCAGTTTTATAACTGTAGTGTAAAGCACCCTTCTGGCAAGACAGTGATGGAGTGAATGATGATGAAAGTTTTTTTCGGGCCACCCTGCCTTGGTGGGAATCGGCCGATGTGTTAATAAAAAAAATAATAAAAAAAAAAATATATATATAAATATATATATATATATATATATATATATATATATATATATATATATATATATATATATATATATTTGTGTGTGTATGTGAAAGAGAAAAAGAGATAAATGGGAGAAGGAAGAAGTGGTAATGATAATTGTTTTGCTACCATGAAAGGCAGAGAGAAAGAGGAACAAGCATATTATGTTTGTTTAATAATTGATAGAAACCTAAGTGGCTTAAGGTGGTGTGTGTGTGTGTGTGTATGTGTGTGTGTGTGTATGTGTGTGTGTGTGTGTGTGTGTGTGTGTGTACTCACCTAATTCACCTAATTGTGGTTGCAGGGGTCGAGACTCAGCTCCTGGCCCCGCCTCTGCACTGTCCGCTACTGGGTCTCTGCTCTCCCTGCTCCGTGAGCTCTATCATACCTTGTCTTAAAACTATGTATGGTTCCCGCCTCCACTATATCGTTCGCTAAACTATTCCACTTCCTAACTACTCTATGGCTGAAGAATTGCTTCCTAACATCCCTCTGACTCATCTGAGTCTTCAGCTTCCAGTTGTGTCCCCTTGTTTCTGTGTTTCCTCTCTGGAACATCCTGTCACTACCTTGTCGATTCCCCGCAGTATTTTGTATGTCGTTATCATGTCTCCTCTAACCCTTCTGTCCTCCAGTGTTGTTAGTCCTATTTCCCTCAACCTTTCTTCATAAGGCAGTCCCCTGAGTTGTGGAACTAGCCTTGTCGCAAACCTTTGCACTTTCTCTAATTTCTTGACGTGCTTGACCAGGTGTGGGTTCCAGACTGGTGCTGCATACTCTAGTATGGGCCTGACGTATACGGTATACAGTGTCCTGAACGATTCCTTGTTAAGGTAACGGAACGCTAATCTTAGGTTTGCCAGTCGCCCATATGCTGCCGCGGTTATCTGGTTGATGTGTGCTTCCGGAGACGTGCTTGGTGTTATACTCACCCCAAGGTCTTTCTCCTTTGATGAGGTTAGTAGCCTTTGTCCACCTAGCCTGTACTCTGTCAGCGGTCTTCTTTGCCCTTCTCCGATCTTCATGACTTTGCATTTGGTGGGGTTAAATTCGAGAAGCCAGTTGCTAGACCAGATGTCAAGCTTGTCCAGGTCACTTTGAAGTCCTGCTTGGTCTTCATCCGATGTGATTCTCCTCATTAATTTCACATCATCTGCGAAAAGAGACACTTCTGAGTCTATCCCATCCGTCATGTCATTCACATATAGCAAGAATAGCACTGGTCCTAGGACTGACCCCTGCGGTACACCGCTCGTCACAGGCGCCCACTGTGATACCTCATCACGCACCATGACCCGTTGTTGCCTCCTGTGAGGTATTCCCTGATCCATTCCAGTGCCCTTCCTGTTATACACGCTTGGTCTTCCATCTTCTTTACTAATATCATGTGAGGAACTGTGTCAAAGGCCTTCCTGCAGTCCAAGAAAATGCAGTCAACCCACCCTTTCTCTCTTGCCTTACCTCTGTTACTTTATCATAGAACTCCAGGAGGTTTGTTACACAGGATTTGCCTTCCCTGAATCCGTGCTGTCTGGCGTTGATTAACCTGTTCTGCTCCAGATGCTCCACCATTCTTTCCTGATGATTTTCTCCAAGACTTTGCACACTATACATGTAAGTGACACCGGTCTGTAGTTTAGTGCCTCTTTTCTGTCTCCTTTTTAAAGATGGGGACTACGTTGGCCTTTTCCATATCTCAGGTAGCTGCCCAGTTTCAAGGGATGTGTTGAAAATTTTGGTAAGTGGCACACTCAGAACCTCAGCTCCTTCCCGAAGGACCCATGGTGAGATATTGTCCGGACCCATTGCCTTTGAGGTATCCAGGTCACTGAGTAACTGCTTCACCTCCCCTCAGATGTGTGTATTCCCTCCAGCACTCGATACATCCCTTGTTGGTGACGCACCCCGTCCTGTCTACCCAACTGCCTTCCTTCCTCCACTGTGAATACTTCCCTAAACCTCGAGTTGAGCTCCTCACATACCTCTTGATCATTACTTGTGAGTTCCCCATCTTCCCTCCTCAGCCGTATCACCTGATCCTTTACTGTTGTCTTCCTTCTGATGTAGCTGTACATCAGTTTCGGGTCAGACTTGACTTTCGATGCTATGTCGTTTTCGTACTGTTTCTGGGCCTCCCTCCGTACCTGTGCATACTCGTTTCTAGCTCTTCGACTAATCTCCTTGTTTGCTTGGGTTCTTTGCCTTCTGTACCTTTTCCATTCTCTGGCACTCTGAGTCTTTGCCTCCCTGCATCTTTGGGTAAACCAGGGGCTCTTTCTTGTCTTCCCATTTATTCTTTTTCCTTTTTGTATAAACCGTTCCTCTGCCTCCTTGCACTTTGTCGCTACGTATTCCATCATTTCATTTACTGACTGTCCTTCCATTTCCCTTTCCCACAGAACCTCCTGCAGGAAATTCCTCATACCTGTGTAGTTCCCTGTGTGTATGTATGTGTGTGTGTGTGTGTGTGTGTGTGTGTGTGCATGTGTGTGTGTATGTGTGTGTGTATGTGTGTGTATGTGTGTGTGTGTGTGTGTATGTGTGTGTGTATGTGTGTGTGTATGTGTGTGTGTATGTGTGTGTGTGTGTGTGTATGTGTGTATGTGTGTGTGTGTATGTGTGTGTGTGTGTGTGTGTGTATGTGTGTGTGTATGTGTGTGTGTATGTGTGTGTGTATGTGTGTGTATGTGTGTGTGTGTGTGTGTGTGTGTGTGTGTGTGTGTGTGTGTGTGTGTGTGTGTGTGTGTGTGTGTGTGTGTGTGTGTGTGTGTGTGTGTGTGTGTGTGCGTTTTATAGTAATATAGTCATTAACTTAACTAAGCGTGTATATATACACTGAGAGATGCACTGCTGCAGGAGTATATACACAGTATATACACACAGTATATACACACAATATATACACACAGTATATACACATCAAGGGAGATACTCTCTTCAGAATTTATACAAAATTATGCTCTGGTCCGTAAGGCGGCGGGAGGGAATATATATATATATATATATATATATATATATATATATATATATATATATATATATATATATATATATATATATATATATATATATATATATATATACTAATATTTGTATCTTTCATTTTGTCCCCCAAAATGTTGAAAATTATTTCGAAAAAAAGCAAGTGTTAATCTACTAGATGTTATAGGTTGGTTGATGGGGTTTAAATCCTATCTACTACACGAGGGTGATTAGGGCTACACATCAAATGTTCACCACCAGTCAAGAATACCTTAATACCTAGAATAATACCTTAATACCTTGAATAATACCTCAATACCTAGAATAATACCTTAATACCTAGAATAATACCTTAATACCTAGAATAATACCTTAATACCTTGAATAATACCTCAATACCTAGAATAATACCTTAATACCTTGAATAATACCTTAATACCTAGAATAATACCTTAATACCTAGAATAATACCTTAATACCTAGAATAATACCTTGAATAATACCTTAATACCTAGAATAATACCTTAATACCTTGAATAATACCTTAATACCTTGAATAATACCTTAATACCTAGAATAATACCTTAATACCTAGAATAATACCTTAATACCTAGAATAATACCTTAATACCTTGAATAATACCTCAATACCTAGAATAATACCTTAATACCTTGAATAATACCTTAATACCTAGAATAATACCTTAATACCTAGAATAATACCTTAATACCTAGAATAATACCTTGAATAATACCTTAATACCTTGAATAATACCTTAATACCTAGAATAATACCTTAATACCTTGAATAATACCTTAATACCTATAATAATACCTTAATACCTATAATAATACCTTAATACCTTGAATAATACCTTAATACCTTGAATAATACCTTAATACCTTGAATAATACCTTAATACCTAGAATAATACCTTAATACCTATAATAATACCTTAATACCTATAATAATACCTTAATACATTGAATAATACCTTAATACCTTGAATAATACCTTAATACCTTGAATAATACCTTAATACCTATAATAATACCTTAATACCTTGAATAATACCTTAATACCTTGAATAATACCTTAATACCTTGAATAATACCTTAATACCTAGAATAATACCTTAATACCTTGAATAGTACCTTAATACCTAGAATAATACCTTAATACCTAGAATAATACCTTAATACCTAGAATAATACCTTGAATAATACCTTAATACCTTGAATAATACCTTAATACCTTGAATAATACCTTAATACCTTGAATAATACCTTAATACCTATAATAATACCTTAATACCTTGAATAATACCTTAATACCTTGAATAATACCTCAATACCTAGAATAATACCTTAATACCTAGAATAATACTTTAATACCTATAATAATACCTTAATACCTTGAATAATACCTCAATACCTAGAATAATACCTTAATACCTATAATAATACCTTAATACCTAGAATAATACTTTAATACCTATAATAATACCTTAATACCTTGAATAATACCTTAATACCTATAATAATACCTTAATACCTAGAATAATACTTTAATACCTATAATAATACCTTAATACCTTGAATAATACCTTAATACCTATAATAATACCTTAATACCTATAATAATACCTTAATACCTATAATAATACCTTAATACCTAGAATAATACTTTAATACCTATAATAATACCTTAATACCTATAATAATACCTTAATACCTATAATAATACCTTAATACCTATAATAATACCTTAATACCTATAATAATACCTTAATACCTATAATAATACCTCAATACCTATAATAATACCTCAATACCTATAATAATACCTCAATACCTATAATAATACTTTAATACCTATAATAATACCTTAATACCTATAATAATACCTTAATACCTATAATAATACCTCAATACCTATAATAATACCTCAATACCTATAATAATACCTCAATACCTATAATAATACCTTAATACCTAGAATAATACTTTAATACCTAGAATAATACTTTAATACCTTGAATAATACCTTAATACCTAGAATAATACCTTAATACCTAGAATAGTGATTCTATTTCTTATTTCATCAGATTTTAGGTAAAAAATGAAAATAAAAATTGATTGGAAATGAAAATTAAACTAAAATATTGAAACAACAAAATTGATCAGTTTATTTTTCTCTGTTTTATCATATTTTTTTTTTTTTTTGCTTTACCATAATTGTTTTTTCTTGCGCTTTTTTTGTTGCAAAATAAAAAAAATCAATTGCATGTTGAAAATTTCTATGAGGAATCTGCAGCCTTGATGACCCTAATCTAGTAGATAGGATTTAAACCACCCTCGTAGCTATTATTATTATTATTATTTTATTATTTATGTAATTATTATTTTGTATTTTTCTTATTATTTTATTATTATTTGGTATGTAATTATTTTGTATTATTATTATTATTATTATTTTTTCAGTTCCGTTCAGAGTCACAGGTAAGGAGCCACTAGGGGCGGGGGGGAAGTGGGGGCAGACGGAGGGGGAAGTGGGGGCAGACGGAGGGGGAAGTGGGGGCAGACGGAGGGGGAAGTGGGGGCAGACGGAGGGGAAGTGGGGGCAGACGGAGGGGAAGTGGGGACAGAAGAAGAATAGCCGGTGAGAGGAAGAACTGAAGGAGAAGAGAAAGAGTCAGGACTAAACCCAACAGTCTAACTACTGGAACTAGATTTTATTATTATTATCCTTATTATTATTTATTATTATTGTTATTTTTATGATTATTTATTGTTATTACTATTTATTATTATTATTATTTTATTATTATTTATTATATAATTATTATTATTTTTTATTATCCGTATTATTTTAATTTTACTATTTTTGTTATTATTTATTATCATTATTATTTTTATATTTATTATTATTAATATTATTATCATTATTATAATTGTTCTATTATTATTATTATTATTATTATTATTATTATTATTATTATTATTATGATTATTATGAAGGTCAGAGAAGTGATAATGAATAACTTGATCTGATATTTTTACAACAATCATCAATTTTATCTCCTCTTCCTCTTCCTCTTCTTCCTCTTCTTCCTCTTCTTCCTCTTCTTCCTCTTCTTCCTCCTTCTCATCCTCCTCTTCAGTTAATTAAGATGGATATTTAGTGAAGAAGGTTAATTAAATTGAAGGTTTCTTAAAGAAGAGGCAGTGAACCTTCTCTTTTACTCTCACCTCTTCTCTTCTCTCCTCCTCTTCCCCCCTTTCTTTCCTCTCTTCCCTACCTTCTCTTCTACTTACCTTCTTGTTCCTCTCTCTCCCCGTCTTTATTCATATCACGTTATAACAGGTCAGTTGTTGGTGTGATAACGAGAACGGCACTGCCCATGTCACCATTGGCGGCACTACTCGTGGCACCTTGGGTGGCACTCTTGGTAACACTGTGGGTGGCACCATGACACCATCGTTGTTACCATCGTTGGCACTGTTCATAGCACCGTGGGTGGCTCCGTGAGTGGCACCTTGGGTGGCACTTGGGTATGCATGATTGAGCCAGGAGCCACGGGTGATTTGCTCAGTGACCTTTCCCTTCGTTATCTGCTAAAGTGTCAGCTCAGGTGTCAGCAGGGGAAAGAAAAGGGTGTCAGGACTGGAAGGTGATGTCAGCAGTGATGAGGTCAGTGCCAGGTACTCAGGTCAATATTACCATTGACACAGGTCAGTGCCAGGTAGTTAGGTCAATATTGCCATTGAGACAGGTCAGTGCCAGGTAGTCAGGTCAATATTGCCATTGACACAGGTCAGTGCCAGGTAGTCAGGTCAATATTGCCATTGACACAGGTCAGTGCCAGGTAGTCAGGTCAATATTGCCATTGACACAGGTCAGTGCCAAGTACTCACGTCAATATTACCATTAACACAGATCAGTGTCAGGTGCTCAGGTCAATATTGCAACATTGCAAGCTCCTGTTGATCCGTTGATTGCAACACGAAAGGCCTAGAGCTATTATTCAACTCCCTTCCGTGGTTGTTTAGTACACATCAAAGGGATAGATGAGCTAAGATCACACACACTATCGTATACGCTCACACACAAGACTCTCCACATTAGTTTGACACCAGTGAACTTAAAAATAAATGTCGTACCCATCCAGAAGTCTCACCACGGGACATAAGCCACGTACTGCGGATTTTGAGACAAAAGGCTAAAGCGCATAAAGACGAAAGTCAAGACATGAGGCAACACTTAACAAAAGTAAGGAAGTCTACTCGGAGCCTTCAAAACAGAATTAAATCCCATCACTAAAGAACATCAGTATTTACGTGGACTGGTGGGAGGGTGTAGGTGAAAAGTGAAGAGAAACCTCTAAGACGAAACATAGCAGATGACGACAAAACATTGAAAATTTAAGATAATTCTCTCACTAGATGGCGCCACATACGGCCCCTCTCAAGAGAGGACTCAAGACCCCAACTACCTACCTGGAGTCTACCTGGAATAAGGACTAAAGTCACACAAATTAAATAAACATTATAATTTTGTCCTTGACCATTCTTACCATAGAAACAGATGAGTGCCAGGCACTCTGATCAATATTATTACAACTACGACAGAGTTATTATGTTTTTGAGAAGTTCGACCTACCGTCACGCCAGACACACATATATAAAAGTTTCTCTGTATCCTCGAATGTCAGCCATTAAGTATTTGTCAGATTTTTTTCTTCCTCCAAAATTTGTGTCGTATTTCGCTCGTATCGCGATAATGCTTCGTCCGATAGTCTTCACATTTTAGGTACAATTGCCCTTACAGGTGCCCTAGGGCCAAACCTGTAGAACCCATTGCTGTATGACCCCAGTTGGTTTAGCGCTTCTTTTGATTATAATAATATAGAACCCATTCCCAGCAACCTATAATGGGTCTGATAACCTGCAAAATCCTCTGCAGTGTAGCTTCAGACGGAGAGTGTAAGACAAGTGTGTAGGAGCGCAACTTACACTTTTATATGTAAAAAATGGTGTACAATATTGATTCCCGTTAAATGACGTTTAATATATTTGCGTCTACCTCTCCTGAACGACCTAAATATAATGACTGATGCGTCTTAAGGCCAGGATAGTAGCCATGCAGTTTAGGTTATGTAGTTAAATGGTTCAGAGAACCGACAAGTTGATAAATTAGACACATATGCAACACTTGGGTATCTTTATTGAGGAAACGTTTCGCCACACAGTGGCTTCATCAGTCCATACAAAGGAGAATGGTGAAGATCAGAGGGAGTTTGAGGTAATCAGTCCCTGAGTCAAATAGTTGACTGAAGCGTGGAATAGTTTGACTCTGTCCCATAACTGGGGAATGACTCATCTGATCGCCTTCAAATTTTCAGCACAATTTTCAAAACAATCCTCCTCGTCTTCCTCCTCTTCTTCCTAGTTGTCCTCGTCACTACGCAGTTGTTGGTATAGGTACACAAGGAAGAGAATTTCTTCCTGGCTAACACAGAGCGCCTCATCGATCTCTCGTTTAAACCTTCCTTCCTTCCTTCTTCTCTCCCTTCCATCTTCCTCACACTTCCATCTCTCTTCCTCCTTCCGCTTCCTCTCACTTCCATCTCTCTTCCTTCTTCCTTTCACCTCCATCTCTCTTCCTTCTTCTCCCCCTTCCTCTGATTCTTTCTCATTTCTTCTCCCATTTCCATCTATCTAGAGTACCCTGACGACCTCTCTCTCTCCCTCCCTCTCTCTCTTTCCCTCTCTCTCTCTCCCTCTCTCTCTCTCCCTCCCTCTCTCTCTCTCCCTCCCTCTCTCTCTCTCCCTCTCCCTCTCTCCCTCTCCCTCTCTCTCTCTCTCTCTTCCTGGATCAATCCATCAAGGTTGTCACCACAACTTGTTAAAGGTCACAACCTCAAAAGGTCACCTAGTTCATTCAGACGACAGAAGGTCGAAAGTCACATCCTGGAGAGCAGAGTGGCAGACCATGCTAACAACATCTTCGACCACTGTTTAGAAAAATTGAAAATCCCCTCCCCTTCCCCCGGGCTGTCACTGCTATTGTGACCCCATTGTGACCTGGTGTGACCCCTGACCTTAACATCCACTTATATAATCATTGCAAGGACAGGTGACCTCAGCTGTTTTGTTCAACATTTGCAACAATACTAGTCCTGCACATGTATGGTACACAGTACCAACAAGATAAAGAATTAAACACATGTGAAACATCTGGGTATCTTTATTCTGGAAACGTTTCGCCACACCGTGGCTTCTTCAGTCCAATGCTGAAAAAGGTAAAAGATGAGGAGGAGTTTTAGGTAATCAGTCCCTCATGGACTGAACACATCGACTCCAGGTTGAGGGACTGATTACTTCAAACTCGTCCTCCTCTTCCACCTTTTTTCTGCATTGGACTGAAGAAGCCACTGTGTAGCGAAACGTCTACAATAAAGATACCCAGATGTTGCACATGTCTAATTCTTGAGCAGTACTCGTCCTAGAAGACTATTGTCTTCCTCTTGAACGGGGCACTGACAGCCGCCAGGGGTGTTATGGCTGTCTGCACCATTGTTACCTGCACACCATTGCACCATGGAGAACAATGGAGCCAGAGGCTCCTAGAGCAACTTATTGGTCGGGCACGTGAGTTACACTTCTGATGGTCCACATATGTGTTGTGACACACTCTCGTGTGTCTCCACCTCAAGTCTTACAATCACGATATTAAATTTCACGGCAAAAATTGGTAAATAAAAGAGATTGGGGAAGAGGGGGGGATAGAGAGGATGTGTGTGTGTGTTAGTTGTGTGTGTGTGTGGGTGTGTGTGGGTGTGTGTGTGTGTGTGTGTTAGTTGTGTGTGTGTGTGTGTGTGTGTGTTAGTTGTGTGTGTGTGTGTGTGTGTTTTAGTTGTGTGTGTGTGGGTGTGTGTGTGTGTGTGTGTGTGTGTGTGTGTGTGTGTGTGTGTGTGTGTGTGTGTGTGTGTGTGTGTGTGTGTTTAGTTGTGTGTGTGTGGGTGTGTGTGTGTGTGTGTGTGTGTGTGTGTGTGTGGGTGTGTGTGTGTGTGTGTGTGTGTGTGTGTGTGTGTGTGTTTTATACAGAAAACTGAACTGTTTACTAAGAAATAAAAATAAATTTTAATACAACACAAATTTCTGAAAATATATGACGACCCAAACTGCAGTAGCTGTAACGTGAACACTGAGGTGGTGAACACTGAGGTGGTGAACACTGAGGTGGTGAACACTGAGGTGGTGAACACTGAGGTGGTGAACACTGAGGTGGTGAACACTGAGGTGGTGAACACTGAGGTGGTGAACACTGGGTTGGAGGTGAACACTGGGGTGGAGGTGAACACTGGGTTGGAGGTGAACACTGGGTTGGAGGTGAACACTGGGGTGGCAGTGAACATTATGGTGCAAGTCAGGTGAACAAGCCTCGCGCGATATTAATAAAGTTTTCCATCTTTCTTTCAGGAATTTAATCTAGTGTTCACGACCTTCAGCATCGCTGCAAATTTTCACGTCAGAAAGTTGGTACAGAGTTTCTAATTCATTACAGTAACCTTTTTAGGTGAGCCTTTTTTGGGGAGCAGGGGTGGACCTAAGTGCATTATTACCTATAGAGGAGTGAGAGAGTGTGTAAATCTCTCTCTCTCTCTCTCTCTCTCTCTCTCTCTCTCTCTCTCTCTCTCTCTCTCTCTCTCTCTCACTGATAAGCAGTACGGTAGAGATTTCAGAGAGGTGATCAACTTCGTTTACACCTCACTCAGCGCCTCATGTTACACCCTCTTCACCTCTGCCTTTTCGCTCTGATATCCTGAGCTTGGTTCTCCCTCTCAGAGCTCGAGAGAGACAGAGCTCTGACATATACCAAAGCTCACTGCGACTGCTAAACTCCAAACTATGTCACATCAAGGAGCGATTTCAAATATCACACTTTATGTCAAAAATAATAGTTGACTGAGAGACTTCCAGAGATATCACAACAGTACTTGACTGGGAGACTTCCAGAGATATCACAACAGTACTTGACTGAGAGACTTCCAGAGATATCACAACAGTACTTGACTGGGAGACTTCCAGAGATATCACAACAGTACTTGACTAGGAGACTTCCAGAGGTATCACAACAGTACTTGACTAGGAGACTTCCAGAGATATCACAACAGTACTTGACTGGGAGACTTCCAGAGATATCACAACAGTACTTGACTGGGAGACTTCCAGAGATATCACAACAGTACTTGACTGAGAGACTTCCAGAGATATCACAACAGTACTTGACTGGGAGACTTCCAGAGATATCACAACAGTACTTGACTAGGAGACTTCCAGAGATATCACAACAGTACTTGACTAGGAGACTTCCAGAGATATCACAACAGTACTTGACTGGGAGACTTCCAGAGATATCACAACAGTACTTGACTGGGAGACTTCCAGAGATATCACAACAGTACTTGACTAGGAGACTTCAGAGATATCACAACAGTACTTGACTGGGAGACTTCCAGAGATATCACAACAGTACTTGACTGGGAGACTTCCAGAGATATCACAACAGTACTTGACTGGGAGACTTCCAGAGATATCACAACAGTACTTGACTGGGAGACTTCCAGAGATATCACAACAGTACTTGACTGAGAGACTTCCAGAGATATCACAACAGTACTTGACTGGGAGACTTCCAGAGATATCACAACAGTACTTGACTGAGAGACTTCCAGAGATATCACAACAGTACTTGACTGGGAGACTTCCAGAGATATCACAACAGTACTTGACTGAGAGACTTCCAGAGATATCACAACGATTGCGAGGCTGTCAGCCTCGCCTAACAGCGTGGACGGAAATCAGCTGTTTATCAGGCGATTTAGCGTTCCGTCAACATCGTCTGTTCATCCCGACGTAAATGCCGCGATGAAATGCGCTGCGAGGCTGTCAAGTGCGTACTGACCCGCATGGAATGGTACGTTAACAGATGTGGATGGCGTTCCTGCCTCAGCTGTAAGCGTAATACACACATCAGATGAACCTTCCTTTAAGACAACGTTTCGCCCACAGAAAGCTCTCACTGAGAGAGTCAGAATCGCATCGTTTCACAAGAACCTTTGACACCAATTCCAAACCAGTTTGTTGAATTAAAAGCTACTGAGGAGGAATTCATTCAGGAAATAAAAGGCTTCAAGACACACACACACACACACACACACACACACACACACACACACACATACATATATTATATATATATATATATATATATATATATATATATATATATATATATATATATACATATATATATATATATATATATATATATATATATATATATATATATATATATATATATATATATATATATACCTTTGTCTTCTACCAGCACATCTACCAGCACATCTACCAGCACATCTACCAGCACATCTACCAGCACATCTACCAGCACATCTACCAGCACATCTACCAGCACATCTACCAGCACATATACCCGCACATCTACCAGCACATCTACCAGCACATCTACCCACACATCTACCAGCACATCTACCAGCACATCTACCAGCACATCTACCAGCACATCTACCAGCACATCTACCAGCACATCTACCAGCACATCTACCCGCACATCTACCAGCACATCTACCAGCACATCTACCAGCACATCTACCAGCACATCTACCCGCACATCTACCCGCACATCTACCAGCACATCTACCTGCGACGTTGATAGACCGATCAATAATAACTCAGAGCGACGTGACTTATCGCATATGACGGAGCCTACTCCAGGTGGAGGGTTTGGGGTAAGTCTACTCGAGGTGTGGAGCCTGGGGTGGGTGAGCCTATGTCGAATGATGTAGAGAGAGAGAGAGAGAGAGAGAGAGAGAGAGAGAGAGAGAGAGAGAGAGAGAGAGAGCAGGTGAGGAGGAAGGGAGGGAGGGAACATGAATGTAATATGTCTCAATTTTCTGGTCAAACAAGGCCAGGATTGTGTTGTGGCTTTAATGCCTTTTTCAGTTTTGTTTTTGTTGCTGGAGGTTATTGTTGCATTGTTTGCAAGGTGAAGATTGTTTGTGTCGGTGTTTGCTAGACGTGCCACCCTGTGTATGACCCTGTGTATGTGTGTATATACGCAACACCAGTCGTCACCTGGGTGGGGCTATCCTGGCCTGGTCATATTTTTCAACCCGATATAGATAACGAGTGTATAACGCATTGATAACAAATGGATAACACATAGATAACAAAATGTATATCATATAAAAGATGTCATTTAGATAGCAAGTATATAACACATAGATAACTTATTTAAAACACATAGTGTCGTCACTTAACACATGTGTAAGTGGTGGAGTGTCGTCACTTAACACATGTGTAAGTGGTGGAGTGTCGTCACTTAACACATGTGTAAGTGGTGGAGTGTCGTCACTTAACACATGTGTAAGTGGTGGAGTGTCGTCACTTAACACATGTGTAAGTGGTGGAGTGTCGTCACTTAACACATGTGTAAGTGGTGGAGTGTCGTCACTTAACACATGTGTAAGTGGTGGAGTGTCGTCACTTAACACATGTGTAAGTGGTGGAGTGTCGTCACTTCACGTGTGCAGTCATTTTAAGTATTATTTACTTCAGGTGTTTATAATATATAAGGAGTAAGACAATACTTTTCTCTCAACAGACGGTAGGCTGAGGCGCCTGCTTCGTCGGTAACACCTCCTCCCTCTTCTTCTTCCTTCATCCTTCGCTCCTGGCTGTGGTCGTGCCCGTGGAGGCGGAGAGGTCGTTATGACGGGTGGTGGTGCTGGTGGTGTGTGGTCGTCTGTGTTCCGTGTTCAACTGCAGGAGACACACACCTTGGACCTCTACTACCAGGAGAACACCTCAGTGCACGAGAGCCACCACCTGGCACCCATACTCATCAGTCAGTGGCACCACTACCACCAGGTGAGTGGCACTACTGCTGTCAGGTAGCACTGCTTGTGGGCCCTTCTTATGTCATCACTTTTTGAGAGAGAGAGAGAGAGAGAGAGAGAGAGAGAGAGAGAGAGAGAGAGAGAGAGAGAGAGAGAGAGAGAGAGAGAGAGAGAGAGGCATTTGCTTACGCACATTATATATAATTACATTGTATCTATGATGAAACACTGACACAGATCGCCCGGGATCCCTTGTTCATCCTTAAAAAGAACCTTTGAATCATTGTTATATATTTTAACCAGCTGCTGCGTAGCACCGAGACAGGTGAACCAAGAGAGAGAAAACTAGAACCTCGTAATTAATGTTGCACTAACTAAACTAACCAGCCTACTAACACGTTCAAACAGAAACCAGTAAGATCATTTTTCTGTGTGAAAAAAAGTGTGTATATGATTCAAGTGTTGAGGTGAGCCATCATTGTCAACATGTGAAGTGATGCAGGTGTTGAGGTCTGACCTTACGGTGGTCTAGTAGTGATAATATAGTTAGTAACCCTCGGTAGAGGGTCCTTGATGCCGGTGAGGGGCTCTTGATTTAAGGAATGGGATCCAACATTCCCCTACTTGATTCAGACGGGTTTTCCTTTCATTCCCTCCCAGGTGATAGGTGACTCCTACGGGTTTAGCGGTTCCCAGGTGCAGTCTAGGTGATGTTCCCTCGTAGTTTAGGTGACGTTAGTTACCATTTTGTCCTAGGCACATGTCGATTAGACACTAGGCCTGTTGTATGTATGTCTGTGTGTGTGTGTGTGTAACGAAACACTTCGAAATGTTTCGGCCCCGCCGGGAATTGAACCCGGGCCCTCCGTGCGTGAAGCAAGAGCGCTAGCCACCATGCCATCGGGGCGTGCTCCTAGACAGGTGACTGAGGATAACAAGGGAGGTGGTGAGGAATGATGGTGGGGGTGGTGGTGGTAGTGGTGGTGATGATGGTGGTGGTGGTGGTAGTGGTAGTTGTAGTGGTAGTAGTAGTAATAGTAGAAGTAGTAGTAACGATCAAGGATCTGGCTGTGTGAATAACGTAACACGTCATACTACACGTAACTGTGTACTCTCTTCCCCATCTGATTCATCGTAATTAAATATAGTGTACACTAGGTCTAGTCTCATTTATCCCTCTTTCTAGTTTGTTTACCTTAGAGCGTCAAAGACGTCATTTTCTGCACTAGACACTTTTTCCCTCAGTAATTTATTCAGTTTATGGAACGAGAGGTTTGAGAGTTGCCAGGAGCTAAGTCTCGACCCCTGCAGCCACAATTAGGTGAGCAATTAGGTGAGCTATGATTCGACCACTGCAACCACAACTATATGAGTACACACACACACACACACATACACACACACACACAATGGAGGAAGGAAGGCAGCTGGGTAGACAGGACATGGTTCGTCACCAACAAGGGATGTACCAAGTGCTAGAGGGCATACACACAACTGAGGAGGAAGTGAAGCAGTTACTCAGTGACCTCGATACCTCAAAGGCGATGGGTCCGGACAATATCTTCCCGTGGGTTCTTCGGGAAGGAGCTGAGGTACTGAGTGTGCCACTTACCACAATATTCAACACATCCCTTGAAACTGGGCAGCTACCTGAGGTATGGAAGAAGGCCAACGTAGTCCCCATTTTTAAAAAAGGAGACAGAAAAGAGGCACTAAACTATAGACCGGTGTCACTTACATGTATAGTGTGCAAAGTCCTGGAGAAAATCATCAGGAAAAGAATGGTGGAACACCTTGAGCGGAACAGGATAATAAACACGAGACAGCATGGATTCCGGGAAGGCAAATCCTGTGTAACAAACCTCCTAGAGTTCTATGATAAAGTAACAGAGGTAAGGCAGGAGAGAGAAGGGTGGGTTGATTGCATTTTCCTGGACTGCAGGAAGGCCTTCGACACAGTTCCTCACATGAGATTAGTAAAGAAGTTGAAAGAACAAGCAGGTATAACAGGAAGGGCACTGGAATGGATCAGGGAATACCTCAAAGGGAGGCAACAACGGGTCATGGTGCGTGGTGAGGTATCACAGTGGGCGCCTGTGACGAGCGGTGTACCGCAGGGGTCAGTCCTAGGACCAGTGTTATTCCTGGTATATGTAAATGACATGACGGACGGGATAGACTCAGAAGTGTCTCTATTCGCGGATGATGTGAAAATAATGAGGAGAATCACATCGGAAGAGGACCAGGCAGGGCTGCAAACAGACCTGGACAAGCTCGACATCTGGTCTAGCAGTTGGCTTCTCGAATTCAATCCCTCCAAATGCAAAGTCATGAGGATCGGAGAAGGGCAAAGAAGACCGCTGACAGAGTACAAGCTAGGCGGACAAAGGCTACAAACCTCGGCAAAGGAGAAAGACCTTGGAGTGAGTATAACGCCTAGCACGTCTCCGGAGGCACACATCAACCAGATAACTGCGGCAGCATATGGGCGTCTGGCAAACCTTAGATTAGCGTTCCGTTACCTTAACAAGGAATCGTTCAAGACACTGTATACCGTGTACGTCAGGCCCATACTAGAATATGCAGCACCAGTCTGGAACCCACACCTGGTCAAGCACGTAAGGAAACTAGAGAAAGTGCAAGGGTTTGCGACAAGGTTAGTTCCACAACTCAGGGGTCTGTCTTATGAAGAAAGGTTGAGGAAATAGGACTAACAACACTGGAGGAAAGAAGGGTCAGAGGAGACATGATAACGACATACAAAATACTGCGGGAATTGACAAGGTAGATAGTGACAGGTTGTTTCAGAGAGGGAACACAGAAACAAGGGGACACAACTGGAAGCTGAAGACTCAGATGAGTCAAAGGGATGTCAGGAAACATTTCTTCAGCCACAGAGTAGTCAGGAAGTGGAATGGACTAGAGAAAGATATAGTGGAGGCAGGAACCATACATAGTTTTAAGACAAGGTATGATAAAGCTCATGGAGCAGGGAGAGCAGAGACCCAGTAGCAGACAGCGAAGAGGCGGGGCCAGGAGCTGAGTCTCGACCCCTGCAACCACAATTAGGTGAGTACACACACACACACACACACACACACACACACACACACACACACACACACAATATATATATATATATATATATATATATATATATATATATATATATATATATATATATATATATATTGATGTGGTTTCTATTGACGTGTGGCCATCAGAAGCGGTGAGTGGTTGTGTACGAGCGAGGGAGATGACCTGCCAGACAGCCCCGAAGTACACCATGGACAAGACCACTCAGAAGTCTGCCACTCAGACTAGGGTGAGTGTTTTTTTTTTTTACTCCTCCCTATTGATTGTTCTCTGTTTCTCACCTCTACATCACCTCTGTCTAATAGTTTATCTTTCTCACGTCTATTTCTCTCGGCCTTTTCCTCTCCTTTATTATTTTCACTCCTCTCTGCTTCCCTCTTCATCTTCTTCCCTCCTTACTTTTACTCTCTACCTCCCCCACTATTATCCCCCCTCTATCTCACTGAATTCCCCCTCTCCCTCACTACTTCCCCCCTCTTCCTCACTGCTTTTTTCCCTCCCTCACGTCTTTTACCCTATCCTTTTCCCACCTCTTCAACCCTCGTATCCTTTTTTGCATTCAGTACAGCGCCATCCCTCAGAAATATGTTTACTTTAGGCACGTTAGTTTACCCTCAAAACAATGTACGTTCTCTCTAATTGTCCGTTTTCTATGCTTGCAGGATAACAGCTGCATGGCCACGCAGTGGAGTATGTATGACGAATACCGTACTCTCAACACCCCTGGTAAGTCATCAACACCTCTAGTAAGTCATCAATACTCTTGTAAGTCATCAACACTCTTGGTAAGTCATCAACACTCTTGGTAAGTCATCAACACTCTTGGTAATTCATCACACCTCTAGTAAGTCATCAACACCTCTAGTAAGTCATCTACACCTTTAGTAAGTCATCAACACTCTTGGTAAGTCATCAACACCCCTTGTAAGTCATCAACACCTCTAGTAAGTCATCAACACCCCTCCTAAGTCATCAACATGTTTGCACTATAACATTATATGCTATTTAAAATCCCCTTTGACGCTGGTGAGGGGCTCTTGATCTAGGGAATTGGATCTGTGCTCCAGTTTCCTGAATTGAGCCTGAATACCTTCCACCATCCCCCCCCCACATGCGCTGTATAATCTTACTGGTTCAGTGCTCCTCATTAATTAAAAAAAAAAACTACTTAAAATACATTAGTTATAATATTGTTGTCGTTTTCTTTCTTTCATCTTTGGATTAAAAGAGAAAACTAAAATATCAGATTTGTTGGGGTAACTTTAATGAAAAGCTTCACTTTCTTTATCAAATTTTATTTTGTAAGTTAAGAACTGTTATCCTACCATAGCTGATTTGAAATCTTGACCCAAACAATATCAATCTAGTTTCATTACAATAATGATATACAGTATCGACAAGATGAAGACTTAGACGCAGACTGAGGTCCTATACACAGATTTTCAGGCTAATTTCCTAGTCTTCCACTGTCTTTACATATCCTCTCTGTATTTACTTGACAAAGCCACGAGTTTGCGAAACCTCTTCAAATAAAGACACCCAAGTTTTGCACTTGTATGTAATTCCTATCTGGTAGGCTATTAGTCTAGTCTGTCTCAAAATATTACCCGTAAAAGCCAAACCAATACTCAGGAAACATTTTTACTACTAAATTCTTAAGTTAGTCCTAATTTTTTAATGTTTTCTTTTCACTCAAGAGGGTAAACTAAAGAAGGATGAGACACGCCACGTCGCCAGCCAGGGTGAGGCTCAGTATTATGTCGGGGAACCTTGTCTGAGTGTAAGTATCAGTCACCCATTCAGGTATATCAGAATATATCAGAATCATATACGTAGTTCGAAAAGTAAGCAAATTTATTTAGATACAGGTACACATAAGTACAATTATCATACATTGTAACATATGTATAAATTATCTTGAATAACCCCAAAAAATAGATTCTTGAACTGCTCGTGGTTCAGTTGGTTCAATTCCACTGATCCTCCGGACCAGTGGAAACGATGGGCATGTTTCCTTTTAGCTGCAGCTCCTGTTCACCTAGAAATAAGTACCTTAGGTACCTAATTGTTAGGTACACAAACGAACACGCCTCTTTCTTGGTACGTATTATGTTTATTGCAAATTCAAAATTCCTCAACGCCTCCCCTGGATCTTTCCGCCGCCCACAAGGGCGGTACCGCCCACTTTGGAAATCTGATATAGAGGAAGATGAAGACCACGAAAGCTTTGTTCAGGTTATGAACTCCGGAGAGTTAATAACCCAGGATGTCCCAACAGAGAATTAATATGGCTTATTACCATTGAGGTCCTTCTTAGGTTCTTCCGTGGATGCGACCCACGGTAGTAGACTGACTCTTAGGTATATATTTATCATTGGGTGACAGGGGCAGCAAGTACTAGGAGACTTGCTTATACGTCTCGCCTCGTTTAGGATTCCACCTGGAGTCCTCCAGGATGTGAACTGCTATAGTTAGGGGTTATAGATATGTAAGTTTAAATTTAGGTATTGCATACATAACATTCATCTAGTTTTGCAATGGTCTGGAGGTCGTACATAGTATACATCAAATACTACTTGGTAAAGCATCAGTATATAAAAAAATGTGGTTTATTTTTAATAAAGGTAGCAGGTAATGGAGCACGGATGGCGAGGTAATGGTTGAAATAGTGAACATTTAAGAGGGGTTTCTTTCCTGCAGGAGGAACAGTTGAAACAGCAGCAGGAGCAGCTGGAGGCGGAGGGTGTGGGTGAGATACGAGGGGTGGAGGTGTGTGGGTTACTGAAGGGACTGGGCTGGATGGAAAGACAGCTCTCCTCCACCCACAACATCCACCTCCTCCATGCCTACACAGACTACGCTCACCAGGCGCACCACCACACCAAACACGAACTCCAGTCTGCCACAGGTAAACACTTTCATGGAATATATATATATATATATATATATATATATATATATATATATATATATATATATATATATATATATATATATATATATATATATATATATATATATATATATATATATATATATAGTGCTGGAGTGGTTGGTATTTTTGTTTAATAAATGTATGAAAGAGGGAAGGTACCTAGGGATTGGCAGCGAGCATGTATAGTTCCTTTATATAAAGGGAAGGGGATAAAAGAGAGTGTAAAAATTATAGGGGAATAAGTTTACTGAGTATACCAGGTAAAGTGTATGGCAGGGTTATTATTGAAAGAATTAGAGGTAAGACAGAGAGTAGGATTGCAGATGAGCAAGGAGGCTTTAGAGTGGGTAGGGGATGTGTAGATCAAGTGTTTACAGTGAAGCATATATGTGAACAGTATTTAGATAAAGGTAGAGAAGTTTTTATTGCATTTATGGATTTAGAAAAGGCATATGATAGAGTGGATAGGGGAGCAATGTGGCAAATGTTGCAAGTGTATGGAATAGGTAGTAAGTTACTGAAGGCTGTAAAGAGTTTTTATGAGGATAGTGAGGCTCAGGTTAGGTGTGTAGGAGAGAGGGAGATTACTTCCCGGTAAAAGTAGGTCTTAGACAGGGATGTGTAATGTCACCATGGTTGTTTAATATATTTATAGATGGGGTTGTAAAGAAGTAAATGCTAGGGTGTTGGGGAGAGGGGTGGGATTAAATTATGGAGAATTAAATGCAAAATGGGAGTTGACACAGTTACTTTTTGCTGATGATACTGTGCTTATGGGAGATTCTAAAGAAAAGTTGCAAAGGTTAGTGGACGAGTTTGGGAGAGTGTGTAAAGGTAGAAAGTTAAAAGTGAACATAGATAAGAGTAAGGTGATGAGGGTATCAAACGATTTAAATAAAGAAAAATTGGATATCACATTGGAGAGAGGGATTATGGAAGAAGTAAATGTTTTCAGATATTTGGGAGTTGATGTGTCAGCGGATGGGTTTATGAAGGATGAGGTTAACCATAGAATTGATGAAGGAAAAAAGGTGAGTGGTGCATTGAGGTATCTGTGGAGACAAAAAACGTTATCCATGGAGGCAAAGAAGGGAATGTACGAAAGTATAGTGGTACCAACACTCTTATACTCTTATATGGGTGTGAAGTATGGGTTGCAAATGCTGCAGCGAGGAGGAGGCTGGAGGCAGTGGAGATGTCCTGTCTAAGGGCAATGTGTGGTGTTAATATTATGCAGAAAATTCGGAATGTGGAAATTAGGAGAAGGTGTGGAGTTACTAAAAGTATTTGTCAGAGGGCTGAAGAGGGGTTGTTGAGGTGGTTTGGTCATTTAGAGAGAATGGATCAAAGTAGAATGACTTGGAGAGCGTATAAATCTGTAGGGAAGGAAGGCGGGGTAGGGGTCGTCCTAGAAAAGGTTGGAGGGAAGGAGTAAAGGAGGTTTTGTGGGCGAGGGGCTTGGACTTCCAGCAAGCATGTGTGAGCGTGTTAGATAGGAGTGAATGGAGACGAATGGTTTTGGGACATGACGATCTGTTGGAGTGTGAGCAGGGTAACATTGTGTGAAGGGATTCAGGAAACCAGTTAATTGATTTAGTTGGACTTGAGTCCTGAAATGGGAAGTACAATGCCTGCACTTTAAAGGAGGGGTCTGAGATAGTGACAGCTGGGAGGGACTTTTCTCAGCTGTCGTATCTGAGCTCCTCTGCAAAGACAGTGATTATGTATGAGTGTGGTGAAAGTGTTGAATGATGATGAAAGTTTTTTCTTTTGGGGATTTTCTTTCTTTTGGGTCACCCTGCCTCGGTGGGAGACGGCCGACTTGTTGAAAAAAAAAAATATATATATATATATATATATATATATATATATATATATATATATATATATATATATATATATATATATATATATATATATATATATATAATCTATTTTTACTTTTTAGCTAAAAAATCTAGGGAATTGGATCTGTGCTCCAGTTCCCTGAATTGACTCTAAATGCCTTCCATCCCCCTCCCACAGGCGCTGTATAATCCCTACGGATTTAGCGCTCCCCATTAATAATCATAATAATTTAGCTAAAAAAATGTAACTTCAATGGTGCTTTCAATTACGTATCAACAGATGAAATAATGGAATCTGTTATTTTAGATTAGTTTTGTTAAAAGAGGGAGAGGCGCGTCCCTCATGGTGTTATATTTCAATACTGTGCAGAGAGAGGGGCGTGGCGTGACGGAAGCACCGACG
>WNWK01001235.1:204609-272109 GCA_009830355.1 Cherax destructor | reverse complement strand
CAGTGTGTTGTGTAATTACCATAATATTATAATAATCACTCAGTAGATTACAGAGGCAGAGGATCGTCCCCAGCTGAGACCAAACTGCTATCATTTGACGTGTTATATATTTTTTTTCAGTTTTTTATGTCCATTTTATTCTATAATAATCCTCCTCATTGTTTTAACACCTATAATTATGGATTTTCTCTCGCTCTTTTCTTCCCCTTTCCCTTAGTCTTCAGTGTTACCTCCTCACTGACTGGTCGTCTCCCCTCAGACTTCAGTATATATACACTGAGAGGTACGTGTCTCTCAGTATATGAATGCTTAGTCTGTTTTAATCCCTATTTTAGGTATAAAGTATTTTTGAGGAGTGATGTGCAGGTGACATGCAGACTTGACGACCCTCGTGTAGTCGACATGCAGACTTGACGGCCCTCGTGTAGTCGACATGCAGACTTGACGACCCTCGTGTAGTCGACATGCAGACTTGACGACCCTCGTGTAGTCGACATGCAGACTTGACGACCCTCGTGTAGTCGACATGCAGACTTGACGACCCTCGTGTAGTCGACATGCAGACTTGACGACCCTCGTGTAGTCGACATGCAGACTTGACGACCCTCGTGTAGTCGACATGCAGACTTGACGACCCTCGTGTAGTCGACATGCAGACTTGACGACCCTCGTGTAGTCGACAAGCTTCAACCAGCCGACCTCTTCCGTGTCACCCCTTCACTTGACGATTGTCACTCCTCCGTCAGTGTCGGACGTTTGAGCGTCGTGGCAGCGTAGCTGTGTTCAAGGGCCACACAGGTCTGGTGACAGCCCTGGATTGGCGCCCTCAGCCCCCTGCCGACCCCGCCCACGTCTTCCTCTCGGCCGCCCTCGATGACACCATCAGGGTGTGGCATGCGGATAAATCAGAGTCACACTGCGTCCTAAGGAACCCAAAGGTAACTATTTACAAGCACCTTGCCCTATGGTCGCCTACAGGGTGATCCTGCCCCACTCTGCGCACCTTGTGATGAGTATCTTCACTTCTGCTTGCACCTTAGACTTACTAAATATACGTTTGTTTATAACAACGAGATGCCTTCTGGGACCTCGGTGAATTTTATGGTGCCTATTTTAACATTTCCCAGTGGATGTGTCTTCTCTGACGCAGAGCATTGTTAGCTTAATGTTTTATCGCAAGTGGTCTTGTGTGGATGTTTTAACTGAGATTGGAATGGGGAAGATGTAATGAGTGCATGGTTAGAGTGCATGAATCACTCAATCAGCAACGGTTACCCCTTGCCATGTCATCTGACGGGTTGTGCTCTCACTCACACACACACACACACACACACACACACACCTGTATTGGAGCACCTACATCCCATTCATACACTATACTTTACAGTTGTTGACGCCAACACCTGTCCCCTCAGCAGGTGTTGTCAGGTCCAGACGGGTACCTGGACGCATGCTGGTGTCCCTGGTATGGTAACTTGATTGCAGGCGTGCATGGGGGCGGCCTCCACCTCTGGGACATCTCTCTCTCCACCCACACACCCATCCTCACCCACCAGCACCCAGGGGCCACCTGCGTCACCTTCAGCCCCCATACCAGGGTAGGTAACAGCCTCTAGTAGCAGTAGTGGGATTAATAGTAGGATTACAAGTAGCAGTAGTAGGATTAGTAGTAATTGGATTATCAGTTAAAGAAGTAGAATTAGTAGTAATAATTGTAGGAGCAGTAGTAATAGTAGAAGTAGTCGTAAGGTTAGTAGTGAGGATTATTAATAAATAGTAAAAGTAATAGTAAATAGTAGCAATAGTATTAGTAGTAGTAAGTAGTAATAGTAATATATTTCTCTCTAATGTCATGTATACTATTATGATAAAACTAATTATTTACCTCTCTCTTATTCTAGACTCTGTTCCTATCTTCATCTTTCTCTCCCTCACTCTCCCTCTCTCACAGCCTCATTCTCCCTCTCTCACACCCTCACTCTCCCCCTCCCACCCTCACTCTCCCTCTCTGACAGCGTCTCTCCCACAGAACGTGGTGCTGGGGGATACAAGAGGGTCTGTGAGAGTGATCCACCTGAAGGGTCTGGCTGTACACTCCTCCACAGCCTTCCACAGACTCTCCTCTGTCCTCTCCAGAATCACTATGCTTGGAGCCAAGGAAGAAGAGGGGGAAGAAGAGGAGGAGGAAGAGGAGGAAGAGTAGCTTATGCTTAAGGTCTGGGACGTGGAAAAGGAGGAGGAAGAGGAAGAGGAGGGGAAAGATATGCTCAACACTCTGAACGAAAAAGAAAGAAAAATGTATAAAATAAAAAAGAAGAGGAGTGGAAAGAAGAAGGAAAACAGGAATAGCAAAAAAAGGTAGAAGAAAAAGATGATGAAGACGAATAGGGAAAGACGGGAGAGAGAAAATAAGATAGAAGACAAACAGAGAAGAAAGGAGGGAGAGGAACAAGTGTAAGAAAATTTTCAGATGTAAACACGCTGAAGACAAACTTGTGTGTGACACCTGTGGGACCTTTCTTGAGACATTTGGAACATCTGTGAGACATCTGGAACATCTGTGAGATATTTGGAATATCTGTGAGACATTTGTAACATCTGAGACATCTGGAGCATCTGTGAGACATCTGGAACATCTGTGAGACATCTGGAACATCTGTGAGACATCTTGAACATCTGTGAGAATCTAGAACATGTGTGAACCTCGTTGCAAATTCCGTAAGACATCTAAAACAGGTGTGAACCTCATTACAACATCTGTGAGACATCCAGAACATCTGTGACACTCGTTAAAACATCTGCGACTGCCTTGGCAACATTTCTGAGACAAGTGTTACAGTGCTGCACTTGCTGGCTGCTACACATGCACTCACAACAACTGCATTAAAAAAAAGGTAAGTGAAATGGCAATTTTTATGTTGTTAATAATCTTTTTTGAACTATTTCCAGCCTTTTTTAACTATTTCCAGCCTTTTTTTAAATATTTCCAGCCATTTTTGTACTATTATCAGCCTTTTTGTACTATACCAGGAGAGGGTTTCGGGGGTCAACGCCCCCGCGGCCCGGCCCGGCCCGGCCCCTGACACTTATTGTCAGGGGCCCAAGACTGTTCAACTGCCTTTTTGTACTGTTATCAGCCTTTTTTTATTATTTTTTTGAGGTGGCACCACTCATTCACATTATTATTATTATTATTATTATTATTATTATTATTATTATTATTATTATTATTATTATTATTATTGTCGTAGGAGCTATACTGCTTTTGGGTTATGGGAAGCACTCAGGATTTTTAATCCAAGATGGAGCGAGACTTATAGAGTTTAGCTTAAAAAAGTGTGACTTACACTGTTGCAGCCACGGCAGTGTGACTTACACTGTTGCAGCCACGGCAGTGTGACTTATACTGTTGCAGCCACGGTAGTGTGACTTACACTGTTGCAGCCACGGCAGTGTGACTTACACTGTTGCAGCCACGGCAGTGTGACTTACACTGTTGCAGCCACGGCAGTGTGACTTACACTGTTGCAGCCACGGCAGTGTGACTTACACTGTTGCAGCCACGGTAGTGTGACTTACACTGTTGCAGCCACGGCAGTGTGACTTACACTGTTGCAGCCACGGCAGTGTGACTTACACTGTTGCAGCCACGGCAGTGTGACTTACACTGTTGCAGCCACGGCAGTGTGACTTACACTGTTGCAGCCACGGTAGTGTGACTTACACTGTTGCAGCTACGGCAGTGTGACTTACACTGTTGCAGCCACGGTAGTGTGACTTACACTGTTGCAGCCACGGCAGTGTGACTTACACTGTTGCAGCCACGGCAGTGTGACTTACACTGTTGCAGCCACGGCAGTGTGACTTACACTGTTGCAGCCACGGCAGTGTGACTTACACTGTTGCAGCCACGGCAGTGTGACTTACACTGTTGCAGCCACGGCAGTGTGACTTACACTGTTGCAGCCACGGCAGTGTGACTTACACTGTTGCAGCCACGGCAGTGTGACTTACACTGTTGCAGCCACGGCAGTGTGACTTACACTGTTGCAGCCACGGCAGTGTGACTTACACTGTTGCAGCCACGGCAGTGTGACTTACACTGTTGCAGCCACGGCAGTGTGACTTACACTGTTGCAGCCACGGCAGTGTGACTTACACTGTTGCAGCCACGGCAGTGTGACTTACACTGTTGCAGCCACGGCAGTGTGACTTACACTGTTGCAGCCACGGTAGTGTGACTTACACTGTTGCAGCCACGGCAGTGTGACTTACATAGCGCGTGTCGTGAAGTGCGTGTCATCTGATGGGTCGAGTCTCCTGTATTTACGCCAAGGTTGTTGAAGACGACCCCACAAGTCTGGTTGTTCTGCAGTTTGTGTAATAACTGCGGGCAACGAGCCACTAGCTAATACACAAAGCTCTTAATGCAAAATAAGACCTTATTTAAGACCACGCTTTGCTAAATAAGACTTGATGAAGGTCAGCCTTCAGCCAAGCCAATCAGTCAAAATACTGTTAGATACTAAGCAATCTAGTATACGTACTAAGTGGTATGCTCTTATATAGAAGGTATGTAATAGTTACATAGCGGGTAGTGGTTATAAACAGCAGTTATCCCTCCATGAGGGCAAGTTTCTCCTTGTTGAAAATGAGGACCTCGTTCCTCCCACGACCTGTTTCTCTAGACTCGTGGTCGTAAACACTGGACTCAGCTTGTAAAGTCCTATTTTTATGTCCAGGAAGGAACGAAGCCGCCGCTCTGAATCACTCGTTTATCAACGCTCAACCGGTGGAAGGAATTGGATTCGACTGTGTAGTTCACGTTGCCTGTGATTCAGGGAGTCTGGAGAGGTGTTGACAGGTTAGATGTGTTTCGTTGTCGCGGCTTATTTGAGCACCGACCGTAACTGAAGAGTTCGACATGTTGGTGGTGTTTTACTGGTAGGTTCATAGCAGTGGTGTCACTGGTAGGTTCATAGCAGTGGTGTCACTGGTAGGTTCATAACAGTGGTGTCACTGGTAGGTTCATAGCAGTGGTGTCACTGGTAGGTTCATAACAGTGGTGTCACTGGTAGGTTCATAGCAGTGGTGTCACTGGTAGGTTCATAGCAGTGGTGTCACTGGTAGGTTCATAGCAGTGGTGTCACTGGTAGGTTCATAGCAGTGGTGTCACTTGTAGGTTCGAAGCAGTGGTGTGATGGTCCACTTAGAAGTGAACTCAGTGACCAGTGGATCAATTTCATTGTCGCTGTCTTTACCCTGGAGTTTACCTGGAGAGAGTTCCGGGGGTCAACGCCCCCGCGGTCCGGTCTGTGACCAGGCCTCATGGTGAATCAGAGCCTGATCAACCAGGCTCTTACTGCTGGCCGCACGCAGTCCAACGTACGAACCACAGCATGGCTGGTCAGGTACCGACTTTAGGTGCCTGTCCAGTGCCTGCTTGAAGGCAGCCAGGGGTCTATTGGTAATCCCCCTTATGTATGCTGGGAGGCAGTTGAACAGTCTTGGGCCCCTGACACTTATTGTGTTGTCTCTCAACGTGCTAGTGGCACCCCTGATTTTCATTGGGGGGATGTTGCATCGTCTGCCAAGTCTTTTGCTTTCGTAGGGAGTGACTCTAGTGTGCAAGTTTGGTACTAATCCCGCGATAATTTTCTAAGTGTATATAATAATGTATCTCTCCCGCCTGCGTTCTAGGGAGTACAGGTTTAGAAACTTCAAGCGTTCCCAGTAACTGAGGGGGTTTATCACAGTTATGTGTGCCGTGAAGGTTCTCTGCACATTTTCTAGGTCAGCAATTTCACCTGCCTTGAAAGGTGCCGTTAGTGTGCAGCAATATTCCAGCGTAGATAGAACAAGCGACCTGAAAAGTGTCAACATGGGCTTGGCATCCCTGGTTTTGAAGGTTCTCTTTATCCATCCTGTCATTTTTCTAGCAGATACGATTGCTACAGTGTTATGGTCCTTGAAGGTGAGATCCTCTGACATGATCACTCCCAAGTCTTTGACATTAGTTTTCGCTCTATTGTGTGGTTGGAATTTGTTTTATACTCCAATGAAATTTTAATTTCCTCACGTTTTCCATATCGGAGTAATTGAAATTTCTCATCATTGAACTTCATATTGTTTTCTGCAGCCCATTTAAAGATTTGGTTGATGTCTGCTTGGAGTCTTGCAGTGTCTTCAATGGTGGACACTGTCATACAGATTCGGGTGTCATCTGCAAAGGAAGACACGGCACTGTGGCTTATATCACTGTCTATGTCCGATATGAGGATGAGGAACAGGATGGGAGCGAGTACTGTGCCTTGTGGAACAGAGCTTTTCACAGTAGCTGCCTCAGACTTTACTCTGTTGACTACTACTCTTTGTGTTCTATGTGTTAGGAAATTATAGATCCATCTACCAACTTTTCCTGTTATTCCTTTATCACGCATTTTGTGTGTTATCACACCATGGTCACACTTGTCAAAGGCTTTTGCAAAGTCTGTGTATATAACATCTGCATTCTGTTTGTATTATTCTTTGAATTATTAGTGGCTGTAGTAGTATTGATTATTATTAGTAGTAGTAGTAGTAGTAGGAGTAATAATAATAATAGTAGTATAATAATTATTATTATTACGTTGCACTCCTACTGTATGACCCCACGGTTGCGTGCACCATCTCATTACAAACATGTCTTACACGTGTCTTACACTTGTCTTAAACATGTCTTGCACATATTTTCTTCTAACCGACACGGAAATTTGTGTCAAAATTTGGATCCTTTGATGGCAAATTATTCCTTAAGAAAGACTGAGGTGAATTATTGACGCCAGACGTGAGTATTGAGCGCTGGCCAGCACGTGAGCACTGGCCAGCACGGGAGCACTGGCCAGCACGGGAGCGCTGGCCAGCACGTGAGCGCTGGCCAGCACGTGAGCGCTGGCCAGCACGTGAGCGCTGGCCAGCACGTGAGCGCTGGCCAGCACGTGAGCGCTGGCCAGCACGTGAGCGCTGGCCAGCACGGGAGCACTGGCCAGCACGGGAGCGCTGGCCAGCACGGGAGCACTGGCCAGCACGGGAGCACTGGCCAGCATGGGAGCACTGGCCAGCACGGGAGCACTGGCCAGCACGGAGCACTGGCCAGCATGGGAGCGCTGGCCAGCACGGAGCGCTGGCCAGCACGGGAGCACTGGCCAGCACGGGAGCACTGGCCAGCACGGGAGCACTGGCCAGCACGGAGCACTGGCCAGCACGGGAGCACTGGCCAGCATGGTACACTGGCCAGCACGGGAGCACTGGCCAGCACGGGAGCACTGGCCAGCATGGGAGCACTGGCCAGCACGGGAGCACTGGCCAGCACGGAGCACTGGCCAGCACGGAGCACTGGCCAGCACGGGAGCACTGGCCAGCACGGGAGCACTGGCCAGCACGGGAGAACTGGCCAGCACGGAGCACTGGCCAGCACGGGAGCACTGGCCAGCACGGGAGCACTGGCCAGCACGGGAGCACTGGCCAGCATGGGAGCACTGGCCAGCACGGGAGCACTGGCCAGCACGGGAGCACTGGCCAGCACGGGAGCACTGGCCAGCATGGGAGCACTGGCCAGCACGGGAGCACTGGCCAGCACGGGAGCACTGGCCAGCACGGGAGCACTGGCCAGCATGGGAGCACTGGAAAGCACGGGAGCACTGGCCAGCATGGGATGCTGGCCACCAGTCACTACACACCTCTGCTCACTGTAATATTAGAAATATATAAAAAAAATGGTTGAATTTTAACAAAAAATGGGGTTAAACACGAGGTCAGATGTGTGCGTGTATACACAGGAAGGAAGGCAGCCGTCCAGGAAGGTTCCTTGATGCTGGTGAGAGGCTCTTGATACAGGGAACTGGATTTGTGCTTCACTTCCATGAATTATGTCTGAATGCCTTTTATTATCCCCCACCTCCACCACAAGTGCTGTATAATCCCTACGGGTTTGCCACTACCTATTATATATATATATATATATATATATATATATATATATATATATATATATATATATATATATATATATATATATATATATATAGAGTAGTGTTTACAAAATTGTTACAAAATTCGAGTTAATTATGACTTTAATTAAAAGCTGAAATTGTTGGGTTATTATAACGGTGTTGTGAACACGTCGGATTTATGCCATAAAACTGGTGAAGGTAACATGTGTCCGAGGATGTTTTAGCCAGCTGGACCTGACTTACATGTTACCTGACGCAGGAGGTGCAGAGTAGGAGGGAAGGGAAGGTGCAGAGTAGGAGGGAAGGGAAGGTGGAGAGTAGGAGGGAAGGGAAGTGAGGTGGAGAGTAGGAGGGAAGGGAAGGAAGGTGGAGGTATATGGATGATTGTTTTACACATAGCAACTGGCTTGACACGGTCCTATAGCTTGGGGACCCCACAATAGGACCCCTCTGTGGTCTTGAAGATGCTATAGCAAGGACCCCAGTGAACATAAGTTACTTTGTGTGACTTTTAGCGATGGTTATCCTGGGTAATTTACACACGTGTTACTATGATTAAAAATTCACAAACAGGCGAAATTATTTACAAACATTATCTCTCAGTCTGCAGCAGGATTCTAACCTGTACACTCTGCATGGAAGTACACAGTGCTTTATACCCGTATGATAATTGTACTTGTGTGTACCCGTATGATAATTGTGGTGGTGTACCCGTATGATAATTGTACTTGTGTGTACCCGTATCTAAATACACTTACACTGTACAGAGTGACCGTTACCTTGAGGGTCTGTCTTAGTGCTTTGTGTGTGTGTGGGTCACTTGAGGGGAAAGCTTGAGAGAGAGAGAGAGAGAGAGAGAGAGAGAGAGAGAGAGAGAGAGAGAGAGAGAGAGAGAGAGAGAGAGAGAGAGAGAGAAAGTTGGATTCCCAGGAGACACAATAATCAATAACAAATGGTAGGTTGTGTCAGCGAGGATGAAGAGTGTTGAATGTTGTGTCACAAGATGTGCAGATTTACGTATCTCTTGTTGTCAGTTCCTCATTACTTATGTTGCCAGCTCCTCACTATTCTTTCAAGCTCCTCACTACTCACGTTTGCCAGCTCCTCACTATTCTTTCAAGCTCCTCACTACTCACGTTTGCCAGCTCCTCACTATTCTTTCAAGCTCCTCACTACTCACGTTTGCCAGCTCCTCACTATTCTTTCAAGCTCCTCACTACTCACGTTTGCCAGCTCCTCACTATTCTTTCAAGCTCCTCACTACTCACGTTTGCCAGCTCCTCACTATTCTTTCAAGCTCCTCACTACTCACGTTTGCCAGCTCCTCACTATTCTTTCAAGCTCCTCACTACTCACGTTTGCCAGCTCCTCACTATTCTTTCAAGCTCCTCACTACTCACGTTTGCCAGCTCCTCACTATTCTTTCAAGCTCCTCACTACTCACGTTTGCCAGCTCCTCACTATTCTTTCAAGCTTCTCACTACTCACGTTTGCCAGCTCCTCACTATTCTTTCAAGCTCCTCACTACTCACGTTTGCCAGCTCCTCACTATTCTTTCAAGCTTCTCACTACTCACGTTTGCCAGCTCCTCACTATTCTTTCAAGCTCCTCACTACTCACGTTATCAGCTCCTCACTATTCTTGCAAGCTCCTCACTACTCACGTTTGCCAGCTCCTCACTATTCTTGCAATCTCCTCACTACTCACGTTTGCCAGCTCCTCACTATTCTTTCAAGCTCCTCACTACTCACGTTTGCCAGCTCCTCACTATTCTTTCAAGCTTCTCACTACTCACGTTTGCCAGCTCCTCACTATTCTTTCAAGCTTCTCACTACTCACGTTTGCCAGCTCCTCACTATTCTTGCAAGCTCCTCACTACTCACGTTATCAGCTCCTCACTATTCTTGCAAGCTCCTCACTACTCACGTTTGCCAGCTCCTCACTATTCTTGCAAGCTCCTCACTACTCACGTTTGCCAGCTCCTCACTATTCTTTCAAGCTCCTCACTACTCACGTTTGCCAGCTCCTCACTATTCTTTCAAGCTCCTCACTACTCACGTTTGCCAGCTCCTCACTGTTCTTTCAAGCTCCTCAATACTCACGTTTGCCAGCTCCTCACTATTCTTTCAAGCTCCTCACTACTCACGTTTGCCAGCTCTTCACTATTCTTTCAAGCTTCTCACTACTCACGTTTGCCAGCTCCTCACTATTCTTTCAAGCTCCTCACTACTCACGTTTGCCAGCTCCTCACTATTCTTTCAAGCTCCTCACTACTCACGTTTGCCAGCTCCTCACTATTCTTTCAAGCTCCTCACTACTCACGTTTGCCAGCTCCTCACTATTCTTTCAAGCTCCTCACTACTCACGTTTGCCAGCTCCTCACTATTCTTTCAAGCTTCTCACTACTCACGTTTGCCAGCTCCTCACTATTCTTTCAAGCTCCTCACTACTCACGTTTGCCAGCTCCTCACTATTCTTTCAAGCTCCTTACTACTCACGTTTGCCAGCTCCTCACTATTCTTGCAAGCTCCTCACTACTCACGTTATCAGCTCCTCACTATTCTTGCAAGCTCCTCACTACTCACGTTTGCCAGCTCCTCACTATTCTTGCAAGCTCCTCACTACTCACGTTTGCCAGCTCCTCACTATTCTTGCAAGCTCCTCACTACTCACGTTTGCCAGCTCCTCACTATTCTTTCAGGCTTCTCACTACTCACGTTTGCCAGCTCCTCACTATTCTTTCAAGCTTCTCACTACTCACGTTTGCCAGCTCCTCACTATTCTTGCAAGCTCCTCACTACTCACGTTATCAGCTCCTCACTATTCTTGCAAGCTCCTCACTACTCACGTTTGCCAGCTCCTCACTATTCTTGCAAGCTCCTCACTACTCACGTTTGCCAGCTCCTCACTATTCTTTCAAGCTCCTCACTACTCCCGTTTGCCAGCTCCTCACTATTCTTTCAAGCTCCTCACTACTCACGTTTGCCAGCTCCTCACTATTCTTTCAAGCTCCTCACTACTCACGTTTGCCAGCTCTTCACTATTCTTGCAAGCTCTTCACTACTCACGTTTGCCAGCTCCTCACTATTCTTCCAAGCTCCTTACTACTCACGTTTGCCAGCTCTTCACTATTCTTTCAAGCTCTTCACTACTCACGTTTGCCAGCTCTTCACTATTCTTGCAAGCTCTTCACTACTCACGTTTACCAGCTCTTCACTATTCTTGCAAGCTCTTCACTACTCACGTTTGCCAGCTCTTCACTATTCTTTCAAGCTCCTCACTACTCACGTTTGCCAGCTCCTCACTATTCTTTCAAGCTCCTCACTACTCACGTTTGCCAGCTCCTCACTATTCTTTCAAGCTCCTCACTACTCACGTTTGCCAGCTCCTCGCTATTCTTTCAAGCTCCTCACTACTCACGTTTGCCAGCTCCTCACTATTCTTTCAAGCTCCTCACTACTCACGTTTGCCAGCTCCTCACTATTCTTTCAAGCTCCTCACTACTCACGTTTGCCAGCTCCTCACTATTCTTTCAAGCTCCTCACTACTCACGTTTGCCAGCTCCTCACTATTCTTTCAAGCTCCTCACTACTCACGTTTGCCAGCTCCTCACTATTCTTTCAAGCTCCTCACTACTCACGTTTGCCAGCTCTTCACTATTCTTTCAAGCTCCTCACTACTCACGTTTGCCAGCTCTTCACTATTCTTTCAAGCTCCTCACTACTCACGTTTGCCAGCTCCTCACTATTCTTTCAAGCTTCTCACTACTCACGTTTGCCAGCTCCTCACTATTCTTTCAAGCTCCTCACTACTCACGTTTGCCAGCTCCTCACTATTCTTTCAAGCTTCTCACTACTCATGTTTGCCAGCTCCTCACTAATCTTCTCAGGCACAAAAACAATCGACATTATGGACCAGTTACAACTACCCCACTATGGGAAACTTAAAGAAGTAAATACACTACAAAGGGTTCGATAAAGCATAAGCAAGAATATGTAAGAGACCTGGGGTTAACCACGTCGGCAGATATTCTGTTTTAATAATAAAAAGATGTTACCATCCCAGCTGCAAGGAAAGTCATAGGATGGACAACGAGAACTTGCGAGCAAGATAAGCCAGGTCAGTCGAGATAGTTTTTGTTTTTTTTCTTAGTTTTGGCGCTTGTACACTCTAGGCGGGAATATTACTGTACACTAACAGCCTCGTATAAGATAGCGAAATTGCTGTCTGCGGAAGTTCAACACTGGTAAGCCAGCGGTCACTGCTACCGTGTGCCGCTATAGGGCCAGCAGTCACTGCTGCCGTGTGCCGCTATAGGGCCAGCAGTCACCGCTACCGTGTACCGGTATAGGGCCACTAGTCACTGCTGCCGTGTGCCGCTATAGGGCCAGCAGTCACTGCTGCCGTGTGCCGCTATAGGGCCAGCAGTCACTGCTGCCGTGTGCCGCTATAGGGCCAGCAGTCACCGCTACCGTGTACCGGTATAGGGCCACTAGTCACTGCTGCCGTGTGCCGCTATAGGGCCAGCAGTCACTGCTGCCGTGTGCCGCTATAGGGCCAGCAGTCACTGCTGCCGTGTGCCGCTATAGGGCCAGCAGTCACCGCTACCGTGTACCGGTATAGGGCCACTAGTCACTGCTGCCGTGTTCCACCGTAGTGTCAACACCACTGAACGTCTCATCTTACATTCGAGTATTTTTTCTTCTGACGAATGCACTAACGACAACAACAGTAACAACAAACTCTTCACGAGAGAAACGGACATTGCAGACATCTCTCTCTCTCTCTCTCTCTCTCTCTCTCTCTCTCTCTCTCTCTCTCTCTCTCTCTCTCTCTCTGAGAGGGGATGTGGGGTAGTGGTTAAGAGATGTGCGTGTTGGTAGGTCATATTGGGCAATATTGAGAGAGCCGATGAAGCTACCGTCAACAATGCTAGCAACATTTGCAAACACGCCAACTCCAGATGATTGTAAGGGTTGTAACTATGCTTGATTGTACCAGCACCAACTGTAGCCTAGTTGTTATAACTGTTGATCAAACAAGCACAGGCTGTAGTGATTGTATTTGTTGTTGATTGTACCAACAAAGGCTATAAGGATTGTAATTGTTGTTGATTGTATCAGCAAATGCTGTAAGAGTTGCAATAGTTGTTGATTGTGTCAACAAAGTCTGTAAGGGTTGCAGTTGTTGTGGATTTAGACAGGTGTTTCTGTATGTCTAGACTGAACCCTCGAAGATGACAGACTTATATGGCTGAACATCACCAGTAACAATAGAAAAAACACATCTACACATCATCACAAAGATGAGGAACGTTCTATATATTTTGATCTCACCGCTGACTTATATCTCAGTTTAAGGTCGAAACATAGGGGTCTCTCCTCGTCTCTCTTTTGTGTGTGTTTTTATTTTGTTTCGAAATGTGTTGAGATTAACCAAAATAAATGTAGTTAATGAAGGATTGGATATCAGATTGGAGAGAGGGAATCGACTTGTTGATGGATGGATCTATGGAAGATGAGCTGAACTATAGCACTGACGAGGGGAAAAAAATGTGGGTGGTGCATTGAGGCATCTGTGGAGACAAACTTACCAATGGAGGCAAAAAGGGTAATGTAGCAGCAATTATGGTACTAATACTGTTGTTTGGGTTTGAAGCATGGGTCGTAAACGTTGCAGCGAGGAGGTTGGAGGCAGTGGAGATGATGTGTCTGAGGGCAATGTGTGGTGTGAATATTATGCAGAAAATTCGTAGTTTGGAGGTGAGAAGGCGGCGCGGGGTTACTATCTGACTCTACAACAACGCTACTCCCGGCTGAGGCTCCTGTAAACAAGACAGATCTTGAGAGTCCAGACTGAGACTCGGCTAGTACATACTTCTGTCTTCCTTGAGAGTCCAGACTGAGACTCGGCTAGTACATACTTCTGTCTTCCTTGAGAGTCCAGACTGAGACTCGGCTAGTACATACTTCTGTCTTCCTGAAAATATATCGTATATTGCCAGGTAGACAGAAGTAGATATTAAACAGAGGAACTCTGAGAGCACAAGCCATGAAACGACGTCATGGAAACAACAATATATATACGAATTAACCTTTCATTCAGAGATTTCCATTAAATAATCAATATTTTCAAGGACATATAAAGACGTGTAGCAATAGATCAATTGATAGATGGAATATGAAGCTTGAACGTGTTATAATCTTTCCTCTCTCCTGTAGACATTTAGCTCAAGCTTACAGCTGGGGTCTCACCTTGTACATTCTTGATTAAAAAAATATCCCTTGTAGGTCTAGAACTTAGCTGTGTTTATAAAACAGGTGAGTACTGGTATGAACCACGTGAACACTGGTATGAACCACGTGAACACTGGTATGAACCACGTGAACACTGGTATGACACAGGTGAACACTGGTATGAACCACGTGAACACTGGTATGAACCACGTGAACACTGGTATGAACCACGTGAACACTGGTATGAACCACGTGAACACTGGTATGACACAGGTGAACACTGGTATGAACCACGTGAACACTGGTATGAACCACGTGAACACTGGTATGAACCACGTGAACACTGGTATGAACCACGTGAACACTGGTATGACACAGGTGAACACTGGTATGAACCATGTGAACACTGGTATGAACCACGTGAACACTGGTATGAACCACGTGAACACTGGTATGAACCACGTTACAACCTGGTCACAAATTACTACAAAGAGAGAACACAGTACCGGAAAACATATTTAACGTTATGTGTCCTCTCCCACCAGTGGTTCATCTCAGTGGTTCACGTACACAGTGGTTCATCTCAATGGTTCACGCACACAGTGGTTCATCTCAGTGGTTCACGCACACAGTGGTTCATCTCAGTGGTCATGTACACGGGTTCCACACCGCGCCGTATCCTCAAATTAGTGTTTTGACAGACTTATGATATAATCTGCGCACCCTGCCAAGAATTATACTATATGACTTTTATAATTATATGTGCACGCTCAAGAGTACACACACACACACACACACACACACACACGTCTATACACAGCTTTAAGATGGGGTACGATAAGGCTATTGGAGCAGGGAAAGAGTGTGGATCTAGTAGCGATCAGCGAAGAGGCGGGGCCCAGGAGCTGTGAAGCGACCCCTGCAGGCACATATAGGAGAGTACACCCACCCACACGCACATACACGAAGGAGAGAGAGAGAGAGAGAGAGAGAGAGAGAGAGAGAGAGAGAGAGAGAGAGAGAGCTAGCTCTTAGACATATAGATTACATTCAGGTTTCTGATTCAACCCCTCTGTCTGCTGACAGCTCTGCGTGCAGGGGTCACCGTTTATTCATCTCGGAGAGCTCTGCAGAGCTCACGCTCTCCGCCTCATCCTTCTGCAGAGTTACTCACAAGCTGTGACAGAGCTCACGCTCCCCTGCTCTCCTGCAGTTACAAACTGTCTCATCTGACAGTGTTCACGGTAATATTGACTTCTAGAGGGGTAAGCCAGCTAAAGGCCTCCAACAGATGACCAAAAGCTTCAGCTGTGGATCGTCACATGACTAAGACCCGCGTCAGGAAACACCTGTCCTGTTTCCTGACGAACCTTACCTAACCTGACCTATTCTCTCTTCATCAAGAACTGTGAGATTGAGTGACCAAAACAGCATCACCCCCTGTTCATAGAAAGTTGCAGCATTGTTGTAGCTGTTAAACAGGTAGAAATAGTGATAGTAGTAGTAGCACCGATAGTCACACTGGTGGTGAACCGGTAACATGAAATCCTCGTGTAGTCTATAGGCTTGAAACCCTATTGACCACCCAGTAGGAAAAGTAGTGCCATAAGAGTAGTATAGTAGCATCAGTAGTGTTAGCAGCATTAACAGCATTAATATCAGCAGCATTAACAGCAGTCTTGGCAGCAGCACGGGCAGGAAGTATCGCTGAGGTGCTATGGAGTGCTGGGTGCCAGTAATCAGTAGACAGTACTGGGTAGTCAGTAGACAGTAACTTACGTCTACCTATTTCTTTATTGACTTCCTCCTATCAATAAATATTCTCGCCTCCTTCTCCAGTCCTTCCCACCTGCCTCACCGTCTCATCTAATACCGCCATTTGACCTCCAGCACAAGTTATTTACCTCAATTTCGGTTTCTTGGCATGCGATCGTTCCTCTGTCAACAAAGAAAATTTGGCTGAATCTGTAGCGGTGCAGGCGAGGCCTGTGTGTGTGTGTGTGTGTGTGTGTGTGTGTGTGTGTGTGTGTGTGTGTGTGTGTGTGTGTGTGTGAACAGCAGATAAAGCACAAACTAATGTATGTTCGTGTGAATGCAAGTTAAAAATAATGCTTATTCGTGTAAGCCTTCCCCACCAAAGCTGACTCATTTTCATGCGGTGAAAGATGCTGTGGTTTGTGTTAGAACACTGCTGTTATATTATTATTATTATTATTAATAGTAGTAGTAGTAGTGGTAATAGTAGTAATAGTAATCGTAGTAGTAGTAGTAAGCGGTGAGGATATTTTCTATTGCATCAATATTACGGTGCTGTGATGACAATGGGTTTAGGTATTTTGCTCCGACAATTATAAGTTATAAATGTGTATTCTGGTGTATATTCAAGTTATAAACTTTACTCTTCCTTTACTGATTTGTAGAATAATAATAATAGTAATATAATTTAAACGCTGAGCCCATAAGGGTCATACAGCGGCGCTTCAGGGAGGGATGTGTGACAGTAGGTTTGTGCAGTGGTTAGGAGAGAGAGGGTAGGGGTGTGCGGAGGTAGGGGTTAGTGGAGGTAGGGGTTAGTGGAGGTAGATGTTAGTACGAGAGTAAAATTTAAATCAAAGTTCGTCCAATAAGTTTTTTCCCGCCCAGCCACACTCTTACTGACCACCTCGCTGAAAGTCCCTCTGATGGAGAGCTGTAGAGTGGCTAAGTGAGAATGCTGACCCAGGTTCCTTAGGACGTAGCATCGAACCCCTTAGTACAGAGCACCGATTAGAGAGTCTTGATTTGAGTCTTGATTTGAGTCTTGATTTGAGTCTTGATTTGAGAGTCTTGATTTGAGAGTCTTGATTTGAAAGTCTTGATTTGAGAGTCTTGATTTGAGAGTCATGATCGAAAAGTCTTTATTTTGAAGACCCGGTGTGTGTAAACTAAATTTGCAACAGCCTGAGTATTGACAGAGACTGGATGGTGAATATTGCTTTTCCATCCACACGTTCATGACCTTTGACTTCCCGATATTATTGACCTAAGCAGTGAGTAAGTCACTCAGGGGAGGTCCCCCGCCACGTTATGTGTCCTCTCCCTCCCCCAACACACACAAAGGGGCAACTACTCTCTCGTGGTTGTGGTGCGTGGTTGAGGGAAGTTATAGTGAAGTGGTAAGTGGCTTTCCGGGAAATTGGAAGCACTTTGTTTCTTGCTGTACGAAATGACCCAATATTTGTGATTTATTACTTATATAACACATTCAACACTTGTTTACTACGATTATTTGGGAGTAATCAGAGAAGTAGGAAATAGACAGGAACAGAGAGGGAGAGAGAGAGAGAGAGAGAGAGAGAGAGAGAGAGAGAGAGCTATCTAATGTGTCTGTTTCTCTCGTAAAGTTTGTTGTTCGTTTATTGTTGGTAGAGCATTAAAAAAATGGAGACAGATAGAGAGACAGAGACGATACACATGCAGGAGGACAACACTGACACTGCAGAGTCCTGCACTAGCACTGCAACATTCTGCAGAGTCCTGCACTAGCACTGCAACATTCTGCAGAGTCCTGCACCAGCACTGTAACATTCTGCAGAGTCCTGCACTAGCACTGCAACACACTGCAGAGTCCTGCACTAGCACTGCAACACTGCAAAGTCCTGCACTAGCACTGCAACACTGCAGAGTCCTGCACTAGCACTGCAGAGTCCTGCACTAGCACTGCAACACTGCAGAGTCCTGCACTGGCACTGCACTAAACAGGTGACTGAGGGGACGGCTGGAGACTTGTGCCTGCAGGAGCACTCGAAAGTTCGCAGGGAGACACCAGTGACCTCAGGAAGACACCAGTGTCCCCAGGGAGACACAAGTACCCCAGGGAGATATCAGTGCCCCCAGGGAGACACCACTGACTCAAGGGAGACACCAGTGCCCATGGGGAGACACAGGTAACCCCAGAGAGACATCATTGACTCCAGGGAGACACTAGTGCCCCAGGGAGACACCAATGCCCCTAGGGAAAAACCAATGACCCCGGGGAGACAATAGTGCCCCCAGGGAGATACCAGTGCCCCCAGGGAGACACCAAAGACCCCAGGGAGAACTGGAGACTTGAGTCAGACGTCAGGAATCATGTGGACGCTGCTGCCACCGCTCACGAAAACCAGGACATGTCACGCCAGGCGAAGTCACGCCAGGTGATGTCACGCCAGGCGAAGTCAAGCCTTCTGATGTCCCCCCGGCGTGACATCACCGAAGTGTTCCTAACCCAGGATAACCCAGAAGAGACAAACAGTGGCGGCTTATTTCCGACGAGATCCCTAAGTCTTCATCCACAGGACGTGGCTCAGGTATCACTCACTGCCTTCTGGGTAGCTGTTTACTGCTGGGCGCACTGGAGCACCAGGGATTAAAGACGTACCCGTACGTCTAGCCTCACCCCGGATTCGAACCAGGGTTCTTTCGGGAACATGTAGCTTTTCATATTACTCCGGGGTTTATAACAGTGGGGGTTCAACGAGCTTCTTTGAAGGTTCTGACGACCACTGTAATACACTCTAGTGTATCCCTCAGCGTGTAGGTGACCCACACAACACCACATGGGTGACCCATACTTGTAGGTAACCCGCATCACACCCTTGGGTGACCCACACCACACCTGTGGGCTAAAGGGAAATAACAGATAAAACAGAAGCATAACGGCTGACGGCTCGACTGCAACGGGTGTAAACATAAGACAGTAAACTCCAGTGAAGTCAGCGCCAGTTTGACTGGAGGAAGGAGAGGATAGCTCCAGTTCCTCGGATCATGGCATTCCCTAGAAGGGAGCTGTGGTCTGGACTATCATTACCTGCGTCTCTCTCACATAAACAACCTCTGCGTTCACTCCTCCTCTCTAATAAGTTGACTTAAAACGTCGCAAAATTACGTTTACCCTGAGAATCAATTTGTCAATTAATTTAGCAAGGGTGTGACGAGAGGGGTGTAAAGGTGGGAGTGCTGGGGTGTGGGAGTGCGTGGGGGTGAGAGTACTGGGGTGTGGGAGTGCGTGGTAGGATCTGTGGGGGTGTAGGATTGCTTAGTAGGATCTGTTGTGGGTGTAGGAGTGTATGGTAGGATTCGTTGTGGCTGTAGGATTGCATTGTAGGTTCTGATGGTATGAAGGCTTGTGTTGTAGCACTGGTCGGTATATAAGTGTGTGGAGTTTGATCCTACAGGATGAAGTAGTGCATAGTATGATTTAGCTGGATGCAGCAGTATATGATGTATGATTCTTGTATTTAGCAGAACTGGAGAACGTAGCGTGGGCGTGGGTGTTTGTTTAACGTGTAAGGGCGGGGTTGTAGCTCGGGCGGGGAGGATGTTAAGTTGTTGCGGGCGGGGTTGTAGCGGTGTGGGCGTTGCTATGACAACCACATCAACACTAGCTCCACCTGAGTTGAGGAGAGATAGAGGTGGCTGCCTCAGTTGACTCTCTTACAGAGTGCCACGCTGGTGCTGGCACACACCTGGCCCACACCACCTCCCACCTCACACACACGCACGTACGCACGCACGGACACCCATACGCACTCACGGACGCATATGTACGCCCGGACAGGTGGATGCTGGTTCTGCAAGCCTCGCATGGGTCTCTCCTGCTAGCGCTTCTGAGGCGACTGAAGAACACCTGAGGTGGGAAGCTTCCTGGATCTCAAGAGCAAGTAAATACTGATTGGGGAAATGGTGGAAGCAAGTTATACACGCAGTTTGAAGACTGGGTATGAGAGGGCCTGGAGTGTTGTGTGAACGTCTTGTGAGCATTGGAGAAACGGGACCAGGAACTAGAACTCAACCCAGCCTGACCACAGTTAGGTGAGTGCACACACACATATCCGGCTGATGGTATGTCGTGCCGAATAGGTAAAACTTGCAATTTAGGCTTAAAAAACAACGCTCTTCTTGCCGAATAAGGCAAGCGAAAATTTGTGTATACAGTATTTTTGCAAAAATCCTTCTGAATCTAATGAAAAAAAATATATTTCATTGTGTTTGTTTATTATTAAATTATTGTAAATTTATCTAAAATATATTTAGTTGGATTAGGCTAAATTAAATTCCGATTGTTATAATAAAGTTAGGTAAGTTTTCTAAGATTCTTTTGGTACAAAATTATTAATTTTTACATTAACATAAATGAAACAAATATATATCTTTAAACGTATAAGAGAAAATTTAAAAAAAAATTAATTTTAAATGAGTTCTTGCTAACTGACCAATTTCACCTATTCAGCACATATATATATATATATATATATATATATATATATATATATATATATATATATATATATATATATATATATATATATATATTAAAGAGGACCAACAAATTTAATTTATTGAATTATTAAAAATCTTTGATGAAACTGTCGCTAATTGTATTATTATTATTATTATTATTATTATTAGTAGTAGTAGTAGTAGTAATGCTGATATACAATGTCTCTCTCCTCTCTCTCTCTCTCTCTCTCTCTCTCTCTCTCTCTCTCTCTCTCTCTCTCTCTCTCTCTCTCTCTCTCACACACACACACAGGATAATTATGATTATAATCATCATGCAGTAATTACCAGGACAAATGAAGACATTAATTATTTTAAGGGGGTCACGCTGTTCCCTGTTATCTTAATTACTGCAGGTCCTGGGGTAAACCTCCTTCTTATAGCCTGTTATCTTGGGCAGACATCCTTGTTATATCAAGTTATCTTGGGCAAACATCCTTGTTATAGCCTGATATCTTGGGCAAACATTCATGTTATAACCTGTTATCTTGGGCAAACATCCATGTTATAGCCTGTTATCTTGGGCAAACATTCATGTTATAGCATGTTATCTTGGGCAGACATCCTTGTTATAGCCTGTTATCTTGGGCAGACATCCTTGTTATAGCCTGTTATCTTGGGCAAACATCCTTGTTATAGCATGTTATCTTGGGCAAACATCCATGCTATAGCATGTTATCTTGGGCAAACATTTATGTTATAGCCTGTTATCTTGGGTAAACATTTATGTTATAGCATGTTATCTTGGGCAAACATTTATGTTATAGCATGTTATCTTGGACAAACATTTATGTTATAGCATGTTATTTTGGGCAAACATTTATATTATAGCATGTTATCTTGGGCAAACATTTATGTTATAGCCTGTTATCTTGGGAAAGCATTTATGTTATAGCATGTTATCTTGGACAAACATCCATGTTATAGCATGTTATATTAGACAAACATTTATGTTATAGCATGTTATCTTGGGCAAACATTCATGTTATAGCATGTTATCTTGGGAAAATATTTATGTTATAGCATGTTATCTTGGGCAAACATTCATGTTATAGCATGTTATCTTGGGCAAACATCAATGTTATGGCATGTTATCTTGGGCAAACATTCATGTTATAGCATGTTATCTTTGGCAAACATTCATGTTATAGCATGTTATCTTGGGCAAACATTCATGTTATAGCATGTTATCTTGGGAAAACATTTATGTTATAGCATGTTATCTTGGGCAAACATTCATGTTATAGCATGTTATCTTGTGTAAACATTCATGTTATAGCATGTTATCTTGGGCAAACATTCATGTTATAGCATGTTATCTTGGGCAAACATTCATGTTATAGCATGTTATCTTGGGTGTACTCCATGTCATACCTTGTTATCGTGAGTAAAATATATGTTGAAGTCTGTTATCTTAGTGAATTTTTTTTTTTTTTTTTGAGGATTGTTAGCTTTGGGAGAAACATTTATGTAGCTTGTTATCTTTAGGGAATATCCTTATTGTATCCTGTTATCTTAGGGGAAAATTCTTTTCTGAAGCTTATCTTACAGGAAAATCATTATTATTATTATTATTATTATTATTATTATTATTATTATTATTATTATTATTATTATTATTATTATTATAATAATTTTAGTGACAAAAATTAATTTCAGGGTCGTGTATAATCCATAAAACAGAATTAGAGAAATTATACTAATTTAACTTGAAATTATATACAAACAACAATGACTCTAAAATTATAGATGTTGATGATAATTAGTCTAAGTAATCTGTCATTAGAAGGATTTTAATTATGGAGATTAATTATGTCTTCGTTATTAAGTGAGGGTCACAGTGCGAGGGGTAAGACGCTTATTTGGCACAGTTTATTGCATGGGCGAAACGTGTTATAATGAACATGTTATAATATTGTTCTAACATAGAACATTGCTATAACAATGGTCTAAGATTATTATAACAATGGCAGTCTATAGTGTGGCAAATATAAGTTAAAAATATACCAAATGACAGATCAAATTCTTAGATATGAATATTATAGAGGAAAGTAGAAGGATCAGCAGGATACTCCAGACACATGTTACAAAAGAGGAGTCGCAGGTTGGAATGGGAGAGACGTGTCCTCTATAAGCGAAGACGACGAATAACAAAACTCAAGGGCAGAGAACTCTCTGAAGAACTAACATTGGCTAGATGATTCGTGTATGAGACAGAGGGAGCTAGAAGCCGTAAGTGAAATTGAGATAAATCCAAAAGTCTCTTCCTCATATGCAAAATTCAGGTCAAAAACAATGTCTAGTATCAGGCTTTTGATTAGAGGAGATGGGACATACACTGACGACAATTAAAAAAATGAGTGAAGTACTTAGGCCCAGTACGAATCGGTGTTCAATGAACCACTAATCTGCCTAAAGATTGACGCAAAATGTTGCGGACATCTCCCTAATCTCTGATATAACCCTAACCCCCACTTGACTTCGAAGAAGCCATTGATTGCACACGCATGCACTCCACCCCCAGTCCCAGACTCGTGGAGCTCGATATTCATCAGCAAACGCAAGAAACCCTTAGCGTGTGCCTTAAATATTTTATGAGGAAGAAGGTTAGCCAATAGAGTCATCCCACACTCATTAAAAACCACTGATATCTCCACACTCTACAAAGGTTTCAGTGCAACAACTGCCCCCCAAAAAATGGACCAGTAGTCATAACATCCCACATTACCAAGTTTCTTTTAAGAGGTTTTAAAAAGGAAGATTACCACCAATCACATGGAATCGCAGCATAGGTACAACTCGAGTCAATATGGATTACGAATAGGTCGCTCCTGTCTCTCGCAATTTCTAGACCAATACAACATTCATGGTCTTGGATGCACTTGAAGACAAGTAAAATGCAGGTGTAGTATACACTGACTTTGTAAAAGCCTTTGACAAGTGCGTCCATAAGGTAAGTGTGCGCAAAATGCGTGTTATCTTGTGGGGAAACCTTAAATTTACCTGTTTTCCTGAAAGAAACCTTAAGTTAACCTGTTATCTTGTGGGGAACCTTAAGACAACAAGTTAACTTAAGTGAAACCTTAAGTTAACCTGTTATCTTGTGGGGAACCTTAAGACAACAAGTTAACTTAAGGGAAACCTTAAGTTAACCTGTTATCTTGTGGGGAACCTTAAGACAACAAGTTAACTTAAGGGAAACCTTAAGTTAACCTGTTATCTTGTGGGGAACCTTTAGACAACAAGTTAACTTAAGTGAAACCTTAAGTTAACCTGTTATCTTGTGGGGGAACTTTAAGATAACAAGTTAACTTAAGTGAAACCTTAAGTTAACCTGTTATCTTGTGGGGAACCTTAAATTAACATGTTATCTTGCTGGAAGCATAGTTCGTTATCCTTAATAACATTTCTGGGAACTTGTTATATCAATATTCATTTTCTTAACAAAATAAAGCAAGGAAGTTACCCTTTATCTCCAGGAAAAAAAGTAATCAACAATGTTTTAGTGGTAATAAAGTTTGATCCAAGGTGAAGGAGCTCACTAAACACAATGCAAAGGCCGCTCGATGCCTCAAATTTATAAGCTAAAAATTTGTGTGAAAAAATTTGCTTAAATATATATATATATATAAACTGCAGGAGGTCGATGATGTGGGTGTGGGAGTTATGCGTGGGCGTGGGTGTGGGAGTTATGCGTGGGCGTGGGTGTGGGAGTTATGCGTGGGCGTGGGTGTGGGAGTTATGCGTGGGCGTGGGAGTTATACAAGGGCGTGGCTCCTGACAGGTGTTGGGTGGAGTGGTGGGGTGTGAGGATGGTATGAGAAGTGGGGTGAGGAGTGGGGTATGAGAAGGGTGGAGGGTATGAGGAGTGGGGTAAGGGGTAGGAGTGGGTGGTGAGGAGGGTGGGGTGTGAGGAGTGGGGTGTGGAGTGGGGAGAGTGGGGTGTGAGGAGGGGGTGAGAGTGGGGTGAGAGTGGGGTTGAGGAGTGGGGTATGAGAAGTGGGGTGTGAGGAGTGGGGTATGAGAAGTGGGGTGTGAGGAGGGGTATGAGAGTGGGGTGAGAGTGGGGTGGAGGAGGGGGTATGAGAAGTGGGTGTGGAGGGTAGAGTGGGTGGAGGAGTGGGTGAGGGAGGTTTGAGGAGTGGGTGAGAGTGGGGTATGAGAGGTGTGAGGAGTGGGTATGAGAAGTGGGGAGGAGTGTGAGGAGTGGGGTGTGAGGGGGGAGGGTGGAGGAGTGGGGTGTGAGGAGTGGGGTATGAGAAGTGGGGTGTGAGGAGTGGGGTGTGAGGAGTGGGGTGTGAGGAGTGGGGTGTGAGGAGTGGGGTGTGAGGAGTGGGGGGTGAGGAGTGGGGTGTGAGGAGTGGGGTGTGAGGAGTGGGGTGTGAGGAGTGGGGTGGAGGGTGGGGTGGAGGAGGGGGTGTGAGGAGGTGGAGGAGTGGTGAGGAGTGGGGTGTGAGGAGTGGGGTGTGAGGAGTGGGGTGTGAGGAGTGGGGTGTGAGGAGTTGGGTGTGAGGAGTGGGATCTAAGGAGTTGGGTGTGAGGAGTGGGATCTAAGGAGTGGGGTGTGAGGAGTGGGATCTAAGGAGTGGGGTGTGAGGAGTGGGATCTAAGGAGTGGGGTGTGAGGAGTGGGGTACCTCGAGTGAGAGGGACCTGGACGTGCTGGTCAAAGACTGGAAATAATTGTTCATGTTTTTTTTTTATTCGTCAGGACAAAAAAAATACTTGACGCGGCTCTTTGTACCGTGATGACCCGTTGGTGGCACTGTGGACCACAGCAGTTGTTGGTGGCACTGTGGACCACAGCAGTTGTTGGTGGCACTGTGGACCACAGCAGTTGTTACTGGCACTGCGGACCACAGCAGTTGTTGCTGGCACTGTGGACCACAGCAGTTGTTGCTGACACTGTGGTGGACCACAGCAGTTGTTGGTGGCACTGTGGTGGACCACAGCAGTTGTTGCTGGCACTCTGACTGATCAGTTGGACGAATACTAAATAAAAATATGTATAATGCACTAACTTTATTGACAAGCTAAGAGCTATTACCTAAATCAGCTCATATGAAAGCATTTTTATTGTTATAAAACATACAAGTGGGGAACAGGACGAAGTTGGAGCCATCTGTGGGCCAGTATTTTCATTTGATCAACTGACATTATCTCGGTGACATCATAATGCTGTATGAATGTGTTCCAGACTCGAGTCATCCTGGGGATAAATGATCTTAGATGAAGTGATGTTCTGGAGAAGGGTACAGCCAGAGTGAAGTTGCTGCTGGCTGCCCGTCTTGTGGTATAGAAGGTTGTTTCTCGTTGTCCTCGAAGTGGAGCCAAGTGTGGTACTTTGACAATGTTAGCCTTGTACATAACAGTAAGGCCGCCCACATCCCTCCTGTGTTGAAGGCTCTGCTCAAATGACAGATCTATCCACGATGGGTCCAGGCGAGAGATGAGACGTCTTGCTCTGTTCTCTACTCTGTCAAGCAGTCTCAGATGAGAGGGAAGGGGGAGGGCAGGCAAACAAAGAATATGGAGCATACTCAAGGTTTGAACATACTTGTGCTTCATACAGAATCTTGCAACCCCTACTGTCAAGCAGATCCAAGATACGTCGAAGTGCTGTAAACCTCCTGTCTGCCTTGTTTGCAAGATTTACAACGTGGTTCTTTATGGTCAGTTTGGAGTCAAATTTCACCCCAAGGATATTAATTTCTTCCTCAGGTACCAACACTCTCCAATTCATACTTACTACTGCTCCGGCATTACCATCATGCCTAGAGACCATCATCATTTGTGTTTTATCAGGTGCAAATGTTACCTGCCATCGGTTTCCCTAAGCTGATATAGCTCTTAGCTGGTGATTGATGTACCTTAGAGCAGCTGGCATTTCTTCTCTTGGATAAGTAAATGTCAGAGTACAGTCGTCTGCATATGCATGGGATTCTGGGATGAGATGAAGAAGGTCATTGAAGTAGACATTTCATAACAATGGTCTCAGCACACTTCCTTGTGGAACACTTGCCCCACTAGGATGTCTTGCTGATTCTGTTCCATAGAGAACTACCCTTAGAGATCTACCACGAAGGTAATCACTGAGGAGACATAGCGTACAGCCTGCAATTCCCAGTGCTTGCAGTTTTGCCAAGAGGCCCTTGTGCCACAGCTACCACACAGCTGACTTTGGATTCATTCATATCTCTCATCTACTGTTGTGTTATGGGGTTACGTACAATTAAATCTACATAATGCATTCTTTATGTGTGTATAATATGTGTGTGCCCTCATGATCAGTGTGATAACCTTGTACGAGTATATTACGTACCCAGGGTTAAATAAAAACTAATCAAATAACCATATGTCTCTGTAATTAATGTTTTGCCACAGGATGGCAAAGAGTCCCTACCACACACAGGAAGGATATGGTGTGCCTACCTCCCACAGGAAGGATATGGGGTGCCTACCTCCCACAGGAAGGATATGGGGTGCCTACCTCCCACAGGAAGGATATGGGGTGCCTACCTCCCACAGGAAGAATATGGGGTGCCTACCTCCCACAGGAATTATATGCGATGCCTACCGTCCACAGGAAGGATATGCGGTACATAAAGCTCTCAATCCAACAGGTTGACGATGGTGGTGACGCTGCGGGTGAGGCTGCAGGAGACTGCTACACTGCTCCTGTACCAGCAGGAGAACACCTCCGTCTGTACCCTACACCCGGAGGCCCAGGAGTACATCAGAGAGTGGAACACCTACACCCAGGTAACACACACACACACACACACACCCGGTGGCCCAGTGGTAAAGCTCTTGCTTCACGCACGGAGGGGCCGGGTTCAATTCCCGGTGGGGCAGAAACATTTCGAAGTGTTTCCTTACACACACACAAAACACACATACATACAACAGGCCTAGTGTCTAATTGACATGTGCCTAGGACAAAATGGTAACTAACTAACTAACTAACACACACACCAGAAACTAATTAACTTCAATTAAGTTAGCTAATACCCTTGCACAAGAACACAACACGTAAACACAGGTTCCTATCATCAATGTACAAGTTTAATTCTTCTTTAAAACGAGTAATTTTAATGTCACTAAGTTCCAGGGCTGTTATAGTGTTTGATCGGAAACAAAACATAACTGTAAGGGATATTAAAAATGTATTTTTTACCTCTTTGGCCATTAGTGATCTAGAGTGACCTGACTCTCACCCTGACAGAAGCTTGGGGGTCAGACTGTGAGGACAAGAGAGGTCACCTCTCAAACCTTACTGAAGTACTACGTTGACAAGACCACTCAGAAGTCAGCTGTGCAGTTTAAGGTTGGTTACTAAGGCTGCATGTCACCTGTTCACCACCAGTCAAGAATACTTTAATATCTAAAATAGGGATTGAGGTGGACTCTCAGCGTGTATACACTGAGACACGCACCTGTCAGTGTAAATATTTTTGAGAATGTAACTATGAAGCATTCTGGGAAATAAAATTATGGAATCTAAGAGTAATTTTGATTTTTGGTGGGCTTTCAAGTGGATTTTTTAAAATGCCAGTGATAAGAAAAGTAAGGTAATGGTCAGTAAGTCCTCAAGACCATTGGAAAAATATAAATTTCAGTAGAAAAACTAGATTAAAAGTTTATTTGACTTTTAAAAAGCAGACTTTTACACGAGTTGTGGCCGGAATTAACTGCAATGTGAGTTATTGTGTTGCAGGACACGGGCAGCTGGGCCACGCAGTGGGACATGCATGATGAAGCTCAGAAGATGAAAATGAAGGGTAAATGGTACCAGTGGATTGTGATGGCAGAGTGTGTACAGTGCTACCGTGGGAGGAGCACAGTGGGGTGCACCGTGCTACCGTGGGAGGAGCACAGTGGGGTGCACTGTGCTACCTCGGTACAACTGCCTCAATATTACATAGCAGGGGACAGAAAAATTAGTTTCCCATTATAATCCATGATTATTATTATTATTGTTATTGTTATTATTATTATTGAAAGAACTTAATATTTATGATGAATTTACCATGTTTGGTGGGTGTGCGGGGCTCACCCAGGATATACGCCCCTGGCAAATACCCTCCCTGAAGTGGGTGTGCCTTCGTGCCGGTGAAGTTCTCTTGATCCATGGAGCTGGAGCTGCTCCTTCCCACTTGGTGACTGTCTCTCGTTTCCCCAAGTGTTGTAAGCTCAACACTGAGCTGAGCTGCTGGTCACAGCTCAAGCTCTAAGAGCGGTTAAACATTTCCAGCGGATGTTTATTTTCTTCATTGACGGCAGATATATTGTTTCAGTGTACTGAGTATGTACTTACAGTGTTCAGACACTGTAATGTACACTGAGAGGTATGTGTTTGTTGTCAGCACACACTGTAATCACACACCGTCAGCACACACACCATCGTCACACACCGTCAGCACACACCATCGTCAGCACACACACCATCGTCACACACCGTCAGCACAACACCATCCTCACACACCGTCAGCACACACCATCGTCAGCACACACACCATCGTCACACACCGTCAGCACACACCATCGTCAGCACACACACCATCGTCACACACCGTCAGCACATACACCATCGTCACACACCGTCAGCACACACCATCGTCAGCACACACACCATCATCACACACCATCAGCACACACCATCGTCACACGCCGTCAGCACACACCATCGTCACACACCGTCAGCACACACCATCGTCACACACCGTCAGCACACACACCATCATCACACACCATCAGCACACACCATCGTCACACGCCGTCAGCACACACCATCGTCACACACCATCAGCACACACCATCGTCACACACCGTCAGCACACACACCATCAGCACACACCATCGTCACACGCCGTCAGCACACACCATCGTCACACGCCGTCAGCACACACCATCGTCACACGCCGTCAGCACACACCATCGTCACACACCATCGTCACACACCATCGTCACACACCATCGTCACACACCATCAGCACACACCATCGTCACATACCGTCAGTACTCTTGCTGACGTCAGACCACCTCACACACAGGTCGACCCAGCACCAGGCTGACGGAGAGCATGGCGCGAAGACGATCCCAGCCAGCTCTCTACTTCTACACGGGCGCCAGCACTCCACCTTGTCAGCCAGTGAGTGTCAGCACCTGTGTTAGCCCCCTTTCTATATCCTGCTGTATCAGTCTCTCTCTCTCTCTCTCTCTCTCTCTCTCTCTCTCTCTCTCTCTCTCTCTTCTATCTATCTATCTATCTATCTATCTATCTATCTATCTATCAATCTATCTATCTATTTATCTATCTATCTACCTATCCATGAGCCTCTCCTTCCTGAGGTGTATGGGATAGGCTATCCCGAGAGATGGTAATTCCCAAGTTAGGTTAGGTTGGGAGTGGTAATGTCCGAGGACCTCACCTTCAAGGACCACAACAATGCCACTATCACATCTGCTAGGAAACTGATAGGATGGATAATGAGAACATTCAAGACAAGAGATGCCAAGCCAATGATGATCCTTTTTAAATCACTTGTTCTCTCTAGGCTAGAATACTGCTGTACATTAACATCTTCATTCAAGGAAGGTGAAATTTCAGATCTAGAGAATGTACAGAGAACCTTTACTGCACATATAAGTTCCATCAAACACCTTAACTACTGGGAGCACTTGGAAGCACTTGACTTGTACTCACTGGAGCTCAGGCGAGAGAGATATATCATAATCTCCACCTGGAAGATCCTGGAGGGACTGGTCCCTAATCTGTACACAGAAATCGCTCCCTACGAAAGCAAAATACTTGGCAGGCGATGCAACATACCCCCAGTGAAAAGTAGGCCAGCCACTAGTACACTAAGAGAAAACACAGTAAGTGTCCGGGGCCCAAGACTGTTCAACAGCTCCCACCAGCTGGACAGATACCTAAAGTCAGTGCCAGATCAGCCGGGCTGTGGTTCGTACGTTGGACTATGTGCGGCCATCAGTAACAGCCTAGTTTATCAGGCCCTGATCCACCAGGAAGCTTGGTCATGGACCGGGCCGCTGGGGAGTTGATCCCCGGGATACCCTCCAGGTAGGTTAGGTAAGGTTCGTCAGGAAACAGGACAAGTGTTTCCTGATGTGGGTATTAGTCATATGGTGACCCTCCACTGGAGCTTTTGGTCATCTGACCGAGGCCTTCCGCTGGCTTACCAGTGGTAAGGATAAAAGCACACAGCTGATGTATCCAAGAAGACCCCTGTTGTGTCAGCCGCCTTACTGTGTGTCAGCCACTGTGCTGTCAGCCACTGTGCTGTGTCAGCCACTGTGCTGTGTCAGCCACTGTGCTGTGTCAGCCACTGTGCTGTGTCAGCCACTGTGCTGTGTCAGCCACTGTGCTGTGTCAGCCACTGTGCTGTGTCAGCCACTGTGCTGTGTTATTTGTTTCAATAACTTATTAACATGGTGTATGTATGATATTAACATTATTATTCTCGTGTGAGTGGTAGTGGTAGTAGTGAGTGGTATTGGTAGTGGTAGTGGTGAGTGGTAGTAGTGAGTGATAGTGGTAGTGGTAGTGGTAGTGGTAGTGGTGAGTGGTAGTAGTGAGTGATAGTGGTAGTGGTAATGGTAGTGGTAGTGGTAGTGATAGTGGTAGTAGTAGTGGTAGTGGTAGTAGTGTTACGGGTGTCAGTGGTGTGGCGACGCGTAGTTAAAATAGCAGTAATATCAACAACAGCAGATGGCTGACGAGTGATGAACATTCCCAGATGCAACAACAACAACAACAGCAACAACAGCAGCAGCAGCAGCAACAACAGCAGCAGCAGCAGCAGCAACAGGAGGTGGAGGATGTGGGTGGAGTGCCAGGAGTGGAAACTGAGGGTAGAATACATGGAGCGAAGGATGTGACTGGAGTGCGTGGAGTGGAGGGTGTGGGCGGAGTGCGTGGAGTGGAAGTGTGTGGGTTACTACGGGGGTTGGGATGGGTTGAACGTCAACTCTCCTCGTCACTCAACATCAACCTCCTACACACCTACACCAGCGGTCGCTACCAGGTCAAAGAAGGTCAGTATAGCTACTGTAGACCCAGCCTTGACACATCTTGTATCTCAACGCAACATACACCTCAGGTGTATGTTCCTCACTGAGACTTTATTCCTTATTTTGGGGGTTAAAGTATTCTTGACCGGCAGTGAGAATGATAGAAGCATTATGTAGTCGATAGACTTTAAACTCAGTTGGTCCACCATTGATTGTTTGGGTAAAGTCAGCTGCTTCATTGTCTTAGACTTACTGGAGAAAAATATTCACTGGTATATAAAATGAAAAGGCACCAGACCGGGACTGCAACAATACACAAATCACCTACACGTAGGAGAGAGAACCCTGTGATGATGTTTCGGTCCGACTCGGACCGAAACATCGTCACAGGGTTATTTGTGTATTCAGTGGTATGCAAATTACTGTATTTCTGCCTCCAGTTTTGCATTCATCAGTATCTGAAGCCACTTATTGGCACACGTGACTTCATAATGGTTTACAAAGAAAGAGAGAGGGAGAGAGAGAGAGAGAGAGAGAGAGAGAGAGAGAGAGAGAGAGAGAGAGAGAGAGAGAGAGAGAGAGAACGGTTGATTCCCTGTTATTAATAAGAGTGACGTTTGGTGTGCAGGTCGCAAGGTCAGCATGTCATCGGAGAGAGCCAGTATAGAACTGCTATGGCAGTTCTACTGCCTCAGGACCCAGAGTCGCCGGGTCAACTGTGTCACCTTCTGCAGGACCTCTCCAGTACGTGTACTGCTCTTGTTTTGTTTGTCCTTTACGCAGTGGTCTACTGTGGTAGATTAAGATATATGTTACTTTTCTTAAGTAGCTAAGAGCTGTTACCTCCCTCAGCTCGTTAAAAAAAATAATATTCATCAAATGGCTATAAGTAAAACTTAATAAAAGTTTCTCTCTCTCTCTCTCTCTCTCTCTCTCTCTCTCTCTCTCTCTCTCTCTCTCTCTCTCTCTCTCTCTCGTTTTTTTACACAGGGTTTTACAAGATTAGGTTAAGGTTCCTAACTTTATTTACAAGCTATAAGTTGTTACCTACAGACACAGAATGGAGTTGGAACCATCAGTGGGTCAGCTATTTCTCTCTCTCTCTCTCTCTCTCTCTCTCTCTCTCTCTCTCTCTCTCTCTCTCTCTCTCTCTCTCTCTCTCTCTCTCTCTCTCTCTCAGTGGTACTAACTCCCCCACTGGGACAATGGCTGTCAGTGGTACTGGGGGTCTCTCTAGAATAGAAGTCAACATGTTTAATTCCGACAGCAACCTTCCCTCACTCCACTGTTGAATTCCTCAATTGAACTGGAGGAGGAGGAGGAGGAGGCAAGCCTGTCTCTACGACGGTTCTGTCTACCCTCCCTCATGGTGGGGGAGGGTTGTCCGTCAGGAAGCACGCGCGTCTCCTGACGTAGGTCGCAGACCCTAAGGTCTTGCAGCGTTGGTCGTATTGTAGCTACCTTGACATTGTTTCTATTTTATGAGAAACAAAACACTTTTTCCAACTCTTATACCTGTCCATTGATCGTGATTATTATTATTAATTATTATTATTATTATTATTATTATTATTATTATTATTATTATTATTATGGGAAGAAATAGGTCTATAATGGTCGTATAACACCTGAGTTATTGAGGTTTGATCCAGTGAAGGCGAGGACAGCTTCACTGCCTTTGATCATGACCCCTGCGTCAGCAGCCCCCCAGACCTGGGTGTTGCCTCGTCAGTATTTTCTTTTTTAGAGCTGAATGTCGTACTGCTGACAGTGCTGATGCAGCGTTGCACGTTTCACTCTAAAGCGAAACGTTGACCCATTAAAAGTTTGCTCGTCGACAAGTGTCTGTTCTTCAAGAGCTTATTACATGAATTTTGTTCTTTGTTTTTTTATTATATAATTATTGATAGGCCTCACTTGCCCGAGACGGCTTACATACCGTGGCCTGGAAGACAACGCTCTAGCTTCACACAGTGTCCGTGGTTCGATCCCCGGCAAGGGTGGAAACATTGGGGATGTTTCTTTACATCTGTTGTCCCCGTTCACCTAACAAGTAGGTACCTTGGTGTTAGTCGACTAGTGTGGGTTGCATCCTGGGGGACAAGATTTAAGGACCCCATTGGAAATAAGACAGTCCTACGGTGACGCACTGCCTTTCTTAGGTTATCCTGGGTGGCTAACTCTCCGAGGTTAAAAATCCGAACAAAATCTTATCTTTTCTTACTGTATAAAAAGCCCCTCGTTATGCAGAGCATTTCGAGCAAATTACCTGGAGGGGCATTCCGGGGATCGACGTCCCCGCGGCCCGGTCTGTGACCAGGCCTCCCGGTGGATCAGGGCCTGATCAACGAGGCTGTTACTGCTGGCTGCACGTAGACCAACGTAAGGTCAGTTTTGTCCCCAGGATGCGACCCACACCAGTCGACTAACACCCAGGTACCCATTTTACTGATGGGTGAATATAAGAAAGGAGGAGCACTGCAGCAGGCCTGTTGGCCCATACTGCAAGGTCCGTCTCAAATATAACCTACACGGACTTGCAAGGTCCGTCTCAAATACAACCTAGCCAACGTTTTCCATCCAACTCTCCACACTATATATACTCAGGTACTCTTTACTGAACCATTCATCTACAGTTAAAGTTGGTGTTGACAGTGGCTGGTGCTGGCGACGTACGGGCCGCTGGGGTTCACTGGAGACATCTATGGCTTCTTGGTGGGTTGGAACGTCAAAAGGATCCCTCAGCCAGAACTATGGTGAGTAAATAACAAAAAAGGCACAATACCGTGCGGGTTGTGTGTGTATGGTGAGTACTTGTCCACGCTGTTGAAAATGGTATAAAATACCGAGAAGTTGAAGATTAAGACACATATGCAACAGTTGGGTATCTTTATTGATGAAACGTTTCGCTTACACAGTGGGCTTCTTCAGTCAAATACAAAGGGAGCAGTAGTAATGAAATAAAGATGATGTAATCAGTCCATCAACCTTGGAGAAAAAGTATTTAAGGTGGTCAGTCCCTCAGCCTGAAAAATAGTTCATCTTCATGGTCTGGAACGATGTAAGATGGAGCATGAGAACGGAGTCTTAAATACTGTTGAAAATGAGTTGGAAGATCTGGAAGATGTTGTAGGGGACGGGATCCACTAGTGGAAGTAAGAAGGCAGGTTCATCTGGAATCCAACCTTTCTCACTCACAACTAGTAGATACGCGAAGACTGGAAGTTGTACAAGATACCGTTGTGCTGCAGTATTGTACTCTCTGAGGGGTTTTTGCACCCCCTGAGGGGTTCTTGTACCCCCTAAGGGGTTCTTGTACCCCCTGAGGGGTTCATTTACACAAGTTTGAAGAGCAGTAAAATTGGTGGAAAAACTTGCAGGTTTGGTATCTTACAAAAAGTCTTAACATGTGCAAGTTTATTTTTTTAAGACTTATCCTTTCTAAACATTTTTTTTTTGGTAAAGTAACGTAAGGCTAATAGAATATTTTGCTTACTACATTGTTAAATTTTTATTAAACCCCAGAGTAACTGCTGCTTGTTCCTCGTAAACCTTCACCCTTCATCCAAACTTTTCCTATTGTTGTTGTTGTTGGTCACAAATATGCCAGTATATCTTCCCTCCTTCCCCAGGCTTCCACTGTCAGGACCTGTCAACAACATCCCAGTATATCTTCCCTCCTTCCCCAGGCTTCCACTGTCAGGACCTGTCAACAACATCCCAGTATATCTTCCCTCCTTCCCCAGGCTTCCATTGTCAGGACCTGTATACCTGGAGTATACCTGGAGAGAGTTCCAGGGGTCAACGCCCCTGCGGCCCGGTCTGTGACCAGGCCTCATGTTGGATCAGAGCCTGATCAACCAGGCTGTAACTGCTGGCCGCACGCAGTCCAACTTACGAACCACAGCCTGGCTGGTCAGGTACAGACTTTAGGTGCCTGTCCAGTGCCTGCTTGAAGACAGCCAAGGGTTTGTTGATCCCCCTGATGTATGCTGGGAGGCAGTTGAACAGTCTTGGGCCCCTGACACTTAATGTGTTGTCTCTCAACGTGTTTTCGTAGGGAGTGACTCTCGTGTGCATGTTTGGTACTAATCCCTCGAGAATTTTCCAAGTATATATAATAATGTATCTCTCCCGCCTGCGTTCTAGGGAATACAGGTTTAGGAACTTCAAACGTTCCCAGTAATTGAGGTGGTTTATCGCAGTTATGCGTGCCGTGAAGGTTCTCTGCACATTTTCTAGGTCAGCAATTTCACCCGCCTTGAAAGGTGCAGTTAGTGTGCAGCAATATTCCAGCCTAGATAGAACAAGCGACCTGAAAAGTGTCATCATGGGCTTGGCATCCCTGGCTTTGAAGGTTCTCATTATCCATCCTGTCATTTTTCTAGCAGATACGATTGCTACGGTGTTATGGTCCTTGAAGGTGAGATCCTCTGACATGATCACTCCCAGGTCTTTACCATTAGTTTTTCGCTCTATTGTGTGGTTGGAATTTGTTTTATACTCTGATGAAATTTTAATTTCCTCACGTTTTCCATATCTGAGTAATTGAAATTTCTCATCATTGAACTTCATATTCTTTTCTGCAGCCCATTTAAAGATTTGGTTGATGTCTGCTTTGAGTCTTGCAGTGTCTTCAACGGTGGACACTGTCATGCAGATTCGGGTGTCATCTGCAAAGGAAGACACGGCACTGTGGCTTATATCCCTGTCTATGTCCGATATGAGGATGAGGAACAGGATGGGAGCGAGTACTGTGCCTTGTGGAACAGAGCTTTTCACTGTAGCCGCCTTAGACCTTACTCTGTTAACTACTACTCTTTGTGTTCTACTTGTTAGGAAATTATAGATCCATCTACCCACTTTTCCTGTTATTCCTTTAACACGCATTTTGTGTACTATTACACCATGGTCACACTTGTCAAAGGCTTTTGCAAAGTCTGTTTATATAACATCTGCATTCTGTTTGTCTTCTAGAGCATCCAGGACCTTGTCGTAGTGGTCCAGTAGTTGGGACAGACAGGAGCGACCTGCTCTAAACCCATGCTGCCCTGGGTTGTGTAATTGATGGGTATCTAGATGAGTGACGATCTTGCTTCTTAGAACCCTTTCAAATTTTTTTATGATATGGGACGTTAGCGCTATTGGTCTGTAGTTCTTTGCTATTGCTTTACTGCCCCCTTTGTGGAGTGGGGCTATGTCTGTTGTTTTTAGTAACTGCGGGACGACCCCAGTGTCCATGCTCCCTCTCCATAGGATGTTAAAAGCACGTGATAGGGGCTTCTTGCAATTCTTGATGAACACTGAGTTCCATGAGTCTGGGCCTGGGGTGGAGTGCATGGGCATGTCATTTATTGCCTTTTCGAAGTCATTTGGCGTCAGGGTAATGTCAGATAGGCTTGCGTCTACCAAGTTCTGTGGCACTCTCATAAAAAAATCATTTAGGTCTTCGATTTTCAGTCTGGTTAGCGGCTCGCTAAAAACTGAGTCATACTGTGACTTTAATAGCTCACTCATTTCCTTGCTGTCATCTGTGTAGGGCCCATCCCGTTTAAGCAGGGGCCCAATACTGGATGTTGTTATCGACAACATCCCAGTATATCTCCTTCCTTCCCCAGGCTTCCACTGCCAGGACCAGCTACTGTAGTCAGCTCGTGTCCCTCGGCACCTCAACTATGTTGTGTGGCTCTCCTTGATGGCACCTTGCATGTGTACCAGCTGGACACCTCCACCCCACAGCTGGTTATGGACACCAGGTAAGTGTACCAGGTGGATACCTCCACCCCACAGCTGGGTATGGACACCAGGTAAGTGTACCAGCTGGACACCTCCACCCCACAGCTGGTTATGGACACCAGGTAAGTGTACCAGGTGGATACCTCCACCCCACAGCTGGTTATGGACACCAGGTAAGTGTACCAGGTAGACACCTCCACCCCACAGCTGGTTATGGACACCAGGTAAGTGTACCAGGTGGACACCTCCACCCCACAGCTGGTTATGGACACCAGGTAAGTGTACCAGGTGGACACCTCCACCCCACAGCTGGTTATGGGAACCAGGTAAGTTTTCTGCCCTTATACACTTAAAGAGCAATGAATGTATGAAATTTTTGAATAACAATCTGAGAAGAAATTTTAAACACATTGCAGTGTCCAATAAAATTATATTTATATATTTAATACAAATTCATTTCAAACAAAAATCACTCTCCACCCACTCACACTCTACCACACCCACACTCCACCCACTCACACTCTACCACACCCACACTCCACCCACTCACACTCTACCACACCCACACTCCACCCACTCACACTCTACCACACCACCTCCACCACTCACACTCTACCACACCACACTCCACCCACTCACACTCTACCACACCCACACTCCACCCACTCACACTCTACCACACCCACACTCCACCCACTCACACTCTACCACATCCACACCACACCCACTCACACTCTACCACACCCACACTCCACCCACTCACACTCTCACCACACCCACACTCACACCCACTCACACCCTACCCACCCACACTCCACCCACTCACACTCTACCACACCCACACTCCACCCACTCACACTCTACCACACCCACACTCCACCCACTCACACTCTACCACACCCACACTCCACCCACTCACACTCTACCACACCCACACTCCACCCACTCACACTCTACCACACCCACACTCCACCACTCCCTCTACCACACCACACTCCACCCACTCACACTCTACCACACCACACTCCACCCACTCACACTCTACCACACCCACCATCCCACCCACTCCACCCTACCTCTACCACCCACACTCCACCCACTCACACTCTACCACATCCACACTCCACTCACTCACACTCTACCACACCCACACTCCACCCACTCACACTCTACCACATCCACACTCCACCCACTCACACTCTACCACACCCACACCACACCCACTCACACTCTACCACACCCACACTCCACCCACTCACACTCTACCACACCCACACTCCACCCACTCACACTCTACCACCCACACTCCACCCACTCACACTCTACCACACCCACACCCCACCCACTCACTACCACACTCCACCCACCCTCACCGCCCCCGCACCCACACTCCACCCACCCTAACTCTATCACACCCACACTCCACCCACTCACACTCTACCACACCCACACTCCACCCTCCCTCACTCTACCACACCCACACTCCACCCACTCACTACCACACCCACACTCCACCCTCCCTCACTCTACCACACTTATACCCCACAATATCCCCCCTCTCTCAGTATACCATACCCATACATTCTAGCGAACACTGCCACCCTCTACACCATTTATCTATGCCCATAAATAAACCACGGTAACTGATAAGGTAAGTATGTACCTGGGTGTTAGTCGACTGGTGTGGGTTACATCCTGGGGGACAAGACTGAAGGACCTAAATGGAAATAAGACAGACAGTTTCCGATGACGTACTGACTTTCTTGGGTTATCCTGGGTGGCTAACCCTCCGAGATAAAAATCTCAACACATCTTATCTTATCTTGTGGCAGCGTGAGTGTGGACAAGCACTGTTGTGCCGTGTGGAGTGTGGAGTGGCGTGACTCCCAGGTAGTCAGCAGCAGCGCCACGAAGAAAACACTTACGCCCGCAGGAGATAGACCTCCCTCCTTCAGGAGACTTGTCATCGACATGCAGGTGAGCGGTGTGTAGTGTGAGTGTTGTGTGTACTCACCTATTTGTGGTTACAGGGGACGATTCACAGCTCCTTGCCCAGCCTCTTCGCTGATCGCTATTAGGTCCACTCTCTACCTGCTCCAAGAGCTTTATCATACCACTTCTTAAAGCTGTGTATGAATCGTGTGTGTGTGTGTGTATTTGAAAAGTATTTACTGACGTCCCTGTGCTCACCTATGTTCATTTGATCTTCGTAATCTGCCCCCTTTGTCTCCCATTCTACTCTGTTCATAATCATTATATCGTTCTCAAACAGGAATACATAAAATTCAGTTTCGTCTGCCATGTCATCTCTCATGTAAGTTAAGACCAGTATTAGTCTCAGTACTTATGCACATGTCGCCCACCGTACATAGTGCAGCTTGAGACACTAATTCTCTCACCACTTGTAACTCATTCTGTGAGTGGCAACTGTAAAACACAGGCATATGCAGATCGCAATGGGTCTTTCTCAGACCTACTACTGTTTACAAGTAACCACATTATAATAAGCACTTACAGCAGGGACCACCGACGAGTGGGTCAGAGATCGCCTACGTCCTGGTGTCATCATCAGAGGATGGAACAATCAAGGAATGGATCTTTCTCAAAGGAACCATCCTGTGCTGCACCAGTAAGTCTATTATTATTATTATTATTGTTATTCAAGGAAAAGGATTGTACTTATTATAAACAGCTAGATAAGTACTGACGCAGTGAGTGTATTCATGGACGGAGGATCAAGCCCCCACCACTTTGTGCTGAATGACTCACACGAGCTTACCGAGTCATGAAATACAATCTACGAATTGTAGATTATAATCCTACAGTTGTGGAGGCGGGAAGTACAATGCCTGCACTCTGAAGGAGGGGTGAGGATGTTGCACTTCAGAAGTGTCGTCTCAACTGCGATGTCAACACGATAGGATCACTCTATCTCGGTGAAAAACGACCAGTGTGTTAAGAAAGTCCAACAATTTTTTACGCTAGTCTTGTTATTAATTATCAATGTACTCGACAAAGAAAATAATAATTATTAAATAAGATTATCATATATTTTAGAAGTACAAAAGAATTTATGCTTGAAAAAAATTTAAATATTCCTCCCGTGAAATAATTTTTGACTGTTTTCACCTCTTATTTTTTTTCTCTGTAGCTTTGTTGAATGTTCGTATACCCTTGTGGTTGTCTCTGAAGATCTGTGGAGGATTGGAAACTTTGCTGGGGAGGCGTGGTGATCCTGCTGGAGGAGCAGGTCCTAATAATGATGGGGGCCTTCCTCTACCCCAGAAAGTCCCAGCCACCTCTATGCATTTCCGACCCGGGGACAAGACCACTTACCTAGTGGGAACCGCTGCTGGGGACGTCCTACTGGTGAGTGTGAGAGCTATGCTAGGATTATATCATGGCTACCCTAGGGCTACATCAAAACTACTCTGAGGCTACACAAGGGATTCCTTGGGGCTACGCCAGAGATGTCAGGGCTACCCTGGGGCTTCATTTAGCTGTATCAGTACAGAACTACAGACGAGCTACATATGATCTGAAGTAGGTCTGTGTGAAGAATGACTTCAGAATAGACGACGATAAGAGTCAACACCAGGACTTAATTTTTACAGTAGATTTGTGATACAATTGTCATTCATAGCGGAGGGAGGAAGGAAACGTATGCTAGTGTTTCCTACAATAAAATATTCCCCGTTACCCTTTACTACGGAATATACCTTGAATCACAACACCCAAAGTTGCCCTACTCATGCACCACTACACCTGGTATTCTCCCCAACAACTATTATTAGTCTACCCGAAATGCCTAACATGCCCAGGCATGATAGGCATGCTAGTGGCCATCTTTGTAATTATTGTCTTATAATATGTAAACCACACATTGTAATCTTTGTAATTATTGTTTTATATTATGTAAACCACACATTGTAATCTTTACAGAGAAATAAAAATCTGAATCTGAATCTGAACAGTGTCGGACGTTCGAGAGAGAGCGTGTGGGAGGCGTGTACGAGGGTCACAGCGCCTTGGTGACCCGCGTGTCTTGGCGTACTACAGGGGAGGATGCCAACTCTATCTTCCTCTCCGCCGCTCTTGACGACTCCATCAGGGTCTGGCACATTGACAAGTCCGTTCCCATCTGCGTCCTTAAACTGGTCGAGGTGAGGCATGTGTTTTGACGCTGTTTGATGTGGGGGTCATGGATGTTGTTGCTGGTAGATTTGAGTATTAGAAGCCTGCATGCATGGTCAAGGTATTCCGTGCCTTTGAATTTGTCAAACTGAGTGTTATGCGCCCTCATACAGTGGTACCTCTACTTAGGAGCAGAATTCGTTCCAGACGGCTATTCAAGTGCCGATACCGAAGGAATTTTTTCCCATGAGAAATAATGAAAATTTGATTAATCCATTTCAGACCCCCAAAAATACACTTACAAAAGCACCTACAAAAATACACTTACATAATTGTTCGAGTTGGGAGCTGCTTGTAAGTAGAGGTACCACTGTATTTTGTCAGTGCAAGTGTTATGTGTCCTCATGCAAGTTGAGGTATTATGTGTCCTCGCTCTGTTCGAGGTATCCTGTGTTCTCATGCAACTCGAAGCCCGAGGCAACATATAGCCAGATTAAAATTAAGCCCTTAATTTGAAATGAAAGTTGGACGACGTTTCGGTTCAAGTGACCAGTGATAATAACTCAGCCCACAAACAGAAACGTCGTCCACCTTTTATAAGAAATTTGTGTGTTGTAAATTGTTCAAGCCAATGTATTTAAACTTTTATTCTTCAACAATCTGCTTAGATTTACTGTATGAACGTCAGAATATACTGAACTAGCCAAATTTCTGCTCATTTTCTTCCATGCTGGGAGATACTGATGTATCATAATGCATGAAGGTTCACCAGAGTGAACCCTTCAAAACGGGTGTCTTGGTAAGGGCTTTTGATTCTGGGAATTGAAGCTGCCCTTCCATTCCTTTGATCGAGCCAAGTTATCTTCCATTGCCAAGCACTAAATCACCCTTACGGGTTTTACATTTCTCTGTAACTGCAATACTACCGATGTCTCAATATTCTGTATGGTAGTCCCTCACACGCGTATGGTTGATGGTGGCAGCGTCTCTTATCCATCGCCCCCTCTCATCCAAATCCAAATCCAGCAGACAGTATCAGGCGGGTACCTGGACGCATGCTGGTGTCCCTGGTATGGGAATTTGATTGCAGGCGTGCATGGGGGCGGCCTCCACCTCTGGGACATCTCTCTCTCCACCCACACACCCATCCTCACCCACCAGCACCCAGGGGCCACCTGCGTCAACTTCAGCCCCCATACCAGGGTAGGTAAAAAAAATTCTGCATGAAGGCAAGGTACATAAAATCTTACATAACGCCGTGATACATAATATTCTCCTGCTTAACACCAAATTATGTAAAATCTTTGTGTATAGTTCCAGGGTACATATGACATCTTCCTGCAAAACACAAGGGTACGTAACACAAGGTTGTATAAATAGTTGTTTGAAGCTGTTACTGAGCCATAGTGCCTGGCACCTTAAGGCAGAGCAGAAATACTCTAATTTGAAAAGATAAAGATGTTTGGGAAGAGTGTTGTATCTAGGTATAGATTATTATTTTATCGATGACTCAATGTATGGCAATTTTCCATTAACCTTTGGCAAAATAAATCACAGTAGCTCTCCCAATTGGCTTTAATTACAATACATGAATTGCTAACTTATATGCTGCTTTAATTTAGTTTCAGTTAAATTCACTATATGTGAATTCTTTTTCTTTATAATATCCTTGAACTATAGCTGTGTTATATGATGATATTTGCGTTGTTACAGAACGTGGTGGTGGGCGACTCTGATGGACGTCTCAGTGTAATTCACCTTGAAGGGTTGCAGCTCTCAGCTAGCATCTTCCTCAGATACTCCACCAAAATCTCTAAGCTAGCGAAGATTGGCGTCATCCCTGTGGATTGTTCCTCCTGAGGTCAGCTTTGGGTCACTGAAACAAGACTGTAGTGGAGTGAGGTCAACTACATGCCACTGAAATAGGGTGTAGCGGAGTGAGGTCATCTACAAGTCACTGAAACAAGTTGTATTAGAGTGAGGTCAACTATAGGTTACTGAAACAAGGCTGTAATGGAGTGAGGTCAACTACAGGTCACTTAAACATGACTATAGTGAAGGAAGGTTGAATAAGGGGTCACTGAAGCAAGGCCATGATGAAGTGAGATGAACTTCAGATCACTAAAATAAAGTCATGGCTGAATCACTACAACAAGGTCCTACAAGTGTCACAACCCTGGAATAAAAGCTTGTTGGGTTATATCGTATGAATGCTTACACCAAGAGCAATGTAGAATTGCAAATATAATATCAGTATAATTGTGTAATCTTGCCTTTGCAAAATAATTAGAGAAATGTCTTGTTACTTCTTATAAGACCGGGTCACCATCTGGTAAAGACCCGGTCCGGGAGAGTACCGGCGAATCAACAACAACAACTTCTTATAAAATTCATAACCAAACATTCTTCATCGAAAACCATCCCTTATTAATAACTGATTGTTTAAACTTACTAGACTTTTTAATAAAATGTATATACATTATTTACCACTTTTTTACCCTGCTTGTTAAAATGAAGTGAGGATTTCGTGACCAGAAGAATGATTACATTCAGTAGGGATCACAGTGTCGGAGAATGAGAGGTAATTAAGCTTGATCCAAGGGAGTAGCTTCAGTTCCTTGAATCAAGATACCTTCACCAGTATCTAGGCACCCTCTTGCAGGGTCATAAGCAGAAGTGGGAGTTATGTGAGAGGATTTTAACACATCGTTGATGTTACCAGAATGCTTGACTTGGGGCCACTATTTATTTCAAAGGTGTCTTGATGTCGATAAAGAGCTCTAGATCCAAGGAATGGTCCTATCATCCGTTTACTTGGATCAAGCGTAATTATCTTCTATTCCCCAGACGTTGTATGAACCCTACAAGCTTAGCGTTTCCCCATAGATATGAGAGCAATAATAATTTAATAAGAGGGGAAGAAACAGCGACTGGTGCTGATTGACCCAAAGTGTTGTACACAAAACATCACTTGAAGCTCAGCTAACATGACAGTCATTGTTGTGGTTGCAGGGAAATGAAAGGCCAAGGTAACCAATGTCTTGGTTTAATCAACCAACGTCATAACAAACATAGATCCCACAAACGTAAGTATTAATGAAATGATAAAAACCCAAGATGACGCATAGGACAGAGATTACTCTTCAATCCTATCCTATATGATTACATTACCTGCTATCACTTCTCAATACCCAACAGTCATAGTAACCCAATACCTGGACTCACGAAATCGTAATGACACGATTGCACAAACCATACCACGGGCGGGGATAGAACCCACGATCAGTCATAAAACTCCAGACCGACGCGCTAGCCACCGGGCCAGCTGGCAGAACACATCGCAACAAGGGAATACATTGTGTCACCCTTGACGTGAGACACATGACCACCAGCTGAGTGCAGTCACTGACCTCTTGACTGAAGAATAGAGATTCATACTCATCACTGTGGAAGGAAATAAACTCTACGGGACCAAGTCAATGTCCGCTGCCAAGAAGTAAATGCGCAAGAGTTGAATATGTTCATTGTTAGACAATAAAGTTCCCCAACTGTTGCACGTCTTACTCATCCATTACCCATATTAATAGTGCAGTAAGGATGAAGAAATAGCTAAAAAGGCATTCCTGACAAGCCTAAATAAATACAAAATGCCTCTCAGTCTTCCGAGTATATGAATCAATGCTTACATTGTACACCACTTTATACTCACCAGGATCCTCATGGTTGATATATGCAGACCAACTTAAACTTTTCGTGTTCCTCTCAATGTGGGTTTCCTAACATCGATTAGGAAATAATAATAATAATAATAATAATAATAATAATAATAATAATAATAATAATATCAGTAACAACAAATTCAAAATAACTATAATAACAGTAATACTGACAGCACAATAATTTCTAGGCTAGACTGAGATCCGGTCCTTTTAAGAAAGAGCGCATTAATTTTTTTTAATGCAAACGTCCTATCTATTCCCCAGCACAATTTGTAACTACTTGTAATTTTTTTGGATATATTTGGACAAATAATATATATATATTTCAAGGCATGCAGCACACCTACCTGGAGTCTACCTGGAGAGAGTTCCAGGGGTCAACGCCCCCGCGGCCCGGTCTGTGACCAGGCCTCATGTTGGATCAGAGCCTGATCAACCAGGCTGTTACTGCTGGCAGCACGCAGTCCAACGTACGAACCACAGCCTGGCTGGTCAGGAACAGACTTCAGGTGCCTGTCCAGTGACTGCTTGAAGACAGCCAGGGGTTTGTTGGTAATCTCCCTGATAAATGCTGGGAGGCAGTTGAACAGTCTTGGGCCCCTGCCACTTATTGTGTTGTCCCTCAACGTGCTAGTGGCACCCCTGCTTTTCATTGGGGGGATGTTACATTGCCTGCCGAGTCTTTTGCTTTCGTAGGAAGTGACTCTCGTGTGCAAGTTTGGTACTAATCCCTCGAGAATTTTCCACGTGTATATAATAATGTATCTCTCCTGCCTGCGTTCTAGGGAGTACAGGTTTAGGAACTTCAAGCGTTCCCAGTAATTGAGGTGGTTTATCGCAGTTATGTGTGCCGTGAAGGTTCTCTGCACATTTTCTAGGTCAGCAATTTCACCTGCCTTGAAAGATGCAGTTAGTGTGCAGCAATATTCCAGCCTAGATAGAACAAGCGACCTGAAAAGTGTCAACATGGGCTTGGTATCCCTGGTTTTGAAGGTTCTCATTATCCATCCTGTCATTTTTCTAGCAGATGCGATTGCTACGGTGTTATGGTCCTTGAAGGTGAGATCCTCTGCAGCCCATTTAAAGATTTGGTTTATGTCTGCTTGGAGTCTTGCAGTGTCTTCAACGGTGGACACTGTCATGCAGATTCGGGTGTCATCTGCAAAGGAAGACACGGCACTGTGGCTTATATCCCTGTCTATGTCCGATATGAGGATGAGGAACAGGATGGGAGCGAGTACTGTGCCTTGTGGAACAGAGCTTTTCACTGTAGCCGCCTCAGACTTTACCCTGTTGACTACTACTCTTTGTGTTCTACTTGTTAGGAAATTATAGATCCATCTACCCACTTTTCCTGTTATTCCTTTATCACGCATTTTGTATGCTATTACACCATGGTCACACTTGGCCAGTCAGTGGTTAATATTGACACTACCTGGAGTCTACCTGGAGAGAATTCCAGGGGTCAACGCCCCCGCGGCCCGGTCCGTGACCAGGCCTCTTGTTGGACCAGAGCCTGATCAACCAGGCTGTTACTGCTGGCCGCACGCAGTCCAACGTACGAACCACAGCCCGGCTGATCAGGTACCGACTTGAGGTGCCTGTCCAGTGCCTGCTTGAAGACAGCCAGGGCTTGTTGGTAATCCCCTGATGTATGCTGGGAGGCAGTTGAACAATCTTGGGCCCCTCACACTTATTGTGTTGTCCTCAACGTGCTAGTGGCACCCCTGCTCTTCATTGGGGGAATGTTACATCGCCTGCCGAGTCTTTTGCTTTCGTAGGGAGTGATTTTTGTGTGCAAGTTTGGTACTAAGCCCTCGAGAATTTTCCATGTGTATATAATAATGTATCTCTCCCGCCTGCGTTCTAGAGAGTACAGGTTTAGGAACTTCAAGCGTTCCCAGTAGTTGAGGTGGTTTATCGCACTTATGCGTGCGGTGAAGGTTCTCTGCACATTTTCTAGGTCAGCAATTTCACCCGCCTTGAAAGGTGCAGTTAGTGTGCAGCAATATTCCAGCCTAGATAGAACAAGCGATCTGTAAAGTGTCAACATGGGCTTGGCATCCCTGGTTTTGAAGGTTCTCATTATCCATCCTGTCATTTTCGAGCAGATGCAATTGCTACATTGTTATGGTCCTTGAAGGTGAGATCCTCTGACATGAACACTCCCAGGTCTTTGACATTAGTTTTTCGCTCTATTGTGTGGTTGGAATTAGTTTTGTACTCCGATGAGATTTTAATTTCTTCACGTTTTCCGTATCTGAGTAATTGAAATTTCTCATCATTGAACTTCATATTGTTTTCTGCAGCCCATTTAAAGATTTGGTTTATGTCTGCTTGGAGTCTTGCAGTGTCTTCAACGGTGGACACTGTCATACAGATTCGGGTGTCATCTGCAAAGGAAGACACAGCACTGTGGCTTATATCCCTGTCAATGTCTGATATGAGGATGAGGAATAGGATGGGAGCAAGTACTGTGCCTTGTGGAACAGAGCTTTTCACAGTAGCTGCCTCAGACTTTACTCTGTTGACTACTACTCTTTGTGTTCTATGTGTTAGAAATTATAAATCCATCTACCAACTTTTCCTGTTATTCCTTTATCACGCATTTTGTGTGCTATTACACCATGGTCACACTTGTCAAAGGCTTTTGCAAAATCTGTGTATATAACATCTGCATTCTGTTTATCTTCTAGAGCATCCAGGACCTTGTCGTAGTGGTCCAGTAGTTGGGACAGACATGAGCGGCCTGCTCTAAACCCATGCTGTCCTGGGTTGTGCAATTGATGGGTATCAAGATGGGTGGCGATCTTGCTTCTTAGAACCCTTTCAAAGATTTTTATGATATGGGACGTTAGCGCAATTGGTCTGTAGTTCTTTGCTATTGCTTTACTGCCCCCTTTGTGGAGCGGGGCTATGTCTGTTGTTTTTAGTAGCTGCGGGACGATCCCAGTGTCCATGCTCCCTCTCCATAGGATGTTAAAAGCATGTGATAGGGGCTTCTTGCAGTTCTTGATGAACACGGAGTTCCATGAGTCTGGGCCTGGAGCGGAGTGCTATGGCCAGTCAATGGTTAATATTGACACTATGGCCAGTCAGTGGTTAATATTGACACTATGGCCAGTCAGCAAGGGATCTCTTTCAATTTATAATATTTCGAACAGCCAGGGAAGGACAAGGAGGTAGAGCAAGAGAAAGGGGAAAGAGAGATATGTGCAATTAAATGATAGAGAAGAAGGGGAGATGACGGGAAAGCAAGGCGTAAACCAAGATGAACTGACTAAACAAAGGCGCACCAGTACTATATCTATCGCTGGAGGAGTAAGGTCATATTGTTTTAAGTTGGGTTAGGTTTGATTTCGTTGAATTAGGTTACGGTGCGTTTCTTACTTTTACACAACATAAAATAATGTCCCTGACAAAACCAACCTAATGGACATTTCTAGGAATAAATTATAGTGAAACTCACACAAGGATCGTATCTCAATAATTATCAAATTATATCATATATTTATTAGTATCATTATAATAATAATTAAAACAATTACCAATACTTTATAATAAACATGCACAGTATATTATAATGGTAATGAAAGCAAGATTATATAAGAGAAAGAACAAGTAGATGTGAGAGAGCAATGTGACAATGTAAAACATATACAGATTTAATGTTAAATACTTTAATTTTACCGTTTTGTTATGAGTTATATAGTGAGTGAAGAGAGAGCAGCAGAGAGAACATGAATGAATACTCTGAATCATGATAGTACATTTTAAGGATGAGATGTACGAAATGGAGATTATACAATTTCAACCATATTCTCTCTCATTTCGTGTTGATTTTCGATAAAATGTTGCTATAATTTTGATATAAATGGCCAGTGTGGTGCAGGTAAACAACATTTGAACTTGGCGGTGAAAAAGTTTGTGTACTGTAAGGTGCTGCCACCTGCTGGTGATATGTGGCGTAACGCGCCGCTCTCCTCATATTTTACCGTTTTTATGGTCTCTCTAGCCCTCGCTGGAGATAAAAGCCACCCTGACGCCACAAACGACTATTTAGCTTTCGAATAAAGTGCAGTTTTCCGAGTTTTCATGATTATCTTTTTGTAAATTTGGTCAAATATTGGCACATCCAACGGTTGAGACCACAACTCCCAGGATGCATTTCGCTTGATAGTTTTAAACATGGCGGACACCTACAAACTTGGAGACCTAGTTTGGTGAGTTGTATTGGTATTTTGTGGCGTTACTCTGTTATACCTTTGAAAAATGGCATGGCTGGTCTGCCGATAAGGGTTGGATAATGGTTTCTGTTTGTCTTTTACAGGGCCAAGATGAAGGGTTTCTCTCCGTGGCCGGGTAAGGTGAGTGCTTGACGGGAGTGTGGGTCGCTAAGCTGGCCTCAATGTCCTCCCCGGTAACACCTCATAGCTCCTCACTGCAGGCTACACGCTTCTCCTAGTCCTACACACACACGCCAGGACTCGTTTCTCGCATGGAGGAAACATTTGGTGTCCATTACAGTGGTGTGTGGGAGATGAGTCTTATCTAGGGGGGTACCTTAATGGAAGCATTTCATACTAATTGGCTTTGCTAGGCTCTTCTAGGTTAAATCTAAATGATTTATCACCTCGGTATGCTTATAATAATCGTGTGTTTAATGCAAACATTGTAGAAATTTAAAATCTATCTGTAACCTTCAGCTCAGGTAGTGTTTATTTTTCAATGACAAATAAGCCACGGTTGATTTCTGGGTGAGACAAGACACATGGAGAAGTCTCCTAATATGTGCTACCCCTGTCCATCTAGCAGTAAATAGGTACCCGAGTGTTGCATGTGGATTACATCTTAGAGATGCCTGGAAGGTCTTCATTGAAAATGAATCATAGTGCTTCTTATTGTTTTCTTGGGCTAATAATCATCCAAGGTTAAATAATTACAAGGGTATCTTTCCTGTATATTAAGCATAATTTTTTTAACTCAAAGTTGTAATAAACAACTGTCAGTGAATAAACAGAAGAGTGGACGAGGGGTTCACCCTTACGGACCCTTATGGACCGTTCATCCTTCTGTTTATTTATAAAGTTTTCTTATTGAGGTGGAGCTCAAATGTAAATGTTTCAGCATTGTAGCAGACATAGAGTAATAATAATAATAATATATCTTTATTTACTACAAGTACATGTACATGGTATACAGTCATAGCTGACATACTACTATATAGAAAGCCCCTTGTTATGCTGAGCATTTCGGGAAAATTAGGTCAGTTTTTGTCCCAGGATGCGACCCACACCAGTCGACTAACACCCAGGTTCCCATTTTACTGATGGAGAACATAGACAACCGGTGTAAGGAAACACGTCCGATGTTTCCACCCCTTCGCCGGGAATCGAACCCAGACCCTCACCGTGTGAAGCTAGAGCTTTCGTCACCAGGCCACGGGGCACCATAGTCCATAGAGGTGGACTATATGTAGTATACTTACCACATAGTCCTTGACATATAAGTACAGTAAATTGTTGTGTTTATCATCGGCCTGGTCTCTTGGTACCAAATGTTATAGGAAATAGGATGCATTGGCTATGTAGGTCTGGGCTGCAGGCAACAACATTATACTTGATCAGATGGTAAAACCTAGCCTCAACTGGGCTGCAAAAGTATAATAGTGCTTAAAGCTGGTCACATATAAGCTATCGAAAATCTGTGCATGTCTATTAGGCAAAGTTCAAAAGGGTTTTCTACACTATATTATTTAGGGGCTCAGATTTCTTTAAAATGTAAAAAAAAAAAAATTTGAAAATGGTTAAATTTGATTACATATTTATGTACGAAACAAAGGAAATGTTTAGCAAAAACAAAAACAAAAATTAGCAAACTAAGCTCTTCCCTATGAATATAACAATAGTAATTTTAATAACAATAATAATTATAATAAATCACTACTGCAGTTTTATTATTTATTTTAAGAAATAGATTGAAATTGCCTCATCTTTATGTTGCTTTTGTGTGGGATAATGGTAAATTCATGTAGGTGTAATTGTAAGGACTCACGATGATGGGTTTTAAGTAGAATGGAGTTGGGGCACCAGAGAAGAAGGTGTTTATCCAGCTAGTTGAGACCCTTCTACAGGCAGAGGCTCCAAGCATTTGGAGTGGCCCACACGAAGTCGTATCAAGATCACATCCATTGCCCAGGTGGGGTGTCACACCCATGCAAGGGGCTCGACAAAGGAATGCATGGAACCCATCCCCACAGGTGGAGCTTTGACTGAGGGAACAAGACTTGAAAGATGTAGGTTAGGTTAGACTGTAATCGGGCTTTAAGATCAGATCAATGACATGCACATGTTTGTCAAGGGAATTTGGTCATTAAATTAACAGTCCTAATCTACTCCAGACCCTTTCCCCAACTTTTTCAATGAGTTTATCTCTTCTCCCATTACCTATCATAGTAAATTACAAATACATATACAATGTAACATAATTTTATTTACTGTACTATGAACTGTATTTTATTTGCATTAAATGCTTATATTTAAACTGGGTAGTAGGTTGATTGGCATCAACCACCCAGGGAGGAACTACTGTCCTATCTATAGTATTGACATGGAAGACTTTTTAAATATTTTACTCCCCAAAAGAATGCCAGTCTTCATGGGCATATAAGATGGCAGGTAAATCTTAACTTCTACTTACTGTACATTCAATATAGTATACACTCATCTTCAATTTTCCAAGTACATTACTAAATTTCTGAAGTTTTTATTCACATAATATTTCCTCTATAATTTAGGAGACCTGGGCACTATTGACAGTTAACAGATGATTAAAAGAATCCTGATAAAAAGTCCCAGCCAGTCTTCAGAAAATAAAGATGTCTGTATTAGCCTTGGTGGTGTGCAGACATCTTGCTCTCACCTGAACATCAGTGACAAATTTTCCCCATTCTTTCTGGGATGCTTGTCTTAGTCTTATTCTGCCTGCTGGGCACAGTAAAGACTGAGGCACTACTCATCTGCTCTGGTTTTCCTCTCTGCTGGGTCTTAGGCAAGGGGTCCACCTGACCTGATTGGAAACGGTTCACATTTCTGTTTCTTTTCCTTACTCTTCCTTTTATTGATCAACTTGGGTAATACTTCTTCATAGGAGAACGTGACACTGAGATGGAGGACTGAGTTGTGTGTTTCACATGTCTGCTTCTTATATACTGCATTATATTTTGCTGGACACAATTGGAGACAGTTTGTGCATACAAATGTTAACTGTGCTGTACTGTCTATGAAATTGGGTTGTTGTCATTTCATAAAAGAAGACTATTTGGGTTAGTAGCCTCAGAGTTAGTAACTCAGGATAACCCAAAAAGCCAAGCAGTGTCGCTTATTTCCATTGGGATTTTTTTAAGGTCCTTCCCTAGGATGCGATCCACAACAGATGACTAACTCCCCTGTACAGTATTTACTGTTAGATACCGGGCTGTGGGTGTTAGGAGTCTTGCTTGTACTTCTTTCTTGCCTTGTCCAGGGTGTAATCCATCTACTTTTTGGTTGTGAGCTGAATATACTACCTCTGTTGAGTATGAGCTTAAGAATTTTTAGAAATGCCCACTCATCATTACTCTCCGACCAATATTTGGTGAGTATTTTATATGTATAAATTAAATATATATACAGTGGTACCCCGACTTACGATGGTCCTCAAATACACCCTTTTATGTAAGTTTTTAATGCTTAAGAATTTTTAAAATGCCCACTATCATTACTTCCGACAATATTTGGTGATGGGATTAACAGCATCTATAAATTAAATATATATATATAAATAATATATATAAATTATATATATATAAATTATATATATATATAAATTATATAAATATATATATATATATATTATATATATATATATATATATATATAAATTATATATATATATAAACTATATACAGTGGTACCTCGGTTAACGATATTTTTTCGTTCCAGAATGCTGTTCAAGTGCCATTACCAAACAAATTTATCCCCATAAGGAATAATGTAAAATAGACTAGTCCTTTTAGACCCGCAAAAATACACTTACAAAAGCATTTAAAAAAATAAACTTACATAAAAGGACGAGTTTGGGGACCATCGTTAACAGAGGTGCCACTGTATATATAAACATGGCATGCACATATGCGCACACACTGTTCAGTTTTATTATCTGTTGTGTATGGTAAAATCTTCAATACAAAATTTTTGGCTGGTGGCTATTACAAATGATAGCAACTGGAAGCTTTAGTCCTTTCGAAAAATGGGAAGGTTGCAATATAGTACATAGCAGGACCACCCTTCAGTTAAATATTTTTGATTATCTGCTATTGATAAGTGAGGATACACCAGTATTTGGATAGAATCTGAGTTCCATCTTTCTGCTTCCAATTGTATTGAGTGTCTGAGTAAGGGTTGTCCCAGACATGGTTGGAAGGAAGGGGTTGCAGGAGGCTCTAAGTGATAAAGACTTGAGCATCCAACAGATGTGTGAGTATGGTGGATCAAAGTGAACTGAGGATTGTTTTTTCAAAGGCACAGTTTATTTCCACATGATACAATATTTATAAAGAAATGGGTGACACTTGATTGCATGCAGAAAGCCCATGGTTATGCAGAGCATTTGCGATTAGGTGCGTTGTAATAAACATTTGGGCAACAAGTTTTAGTGTTGTACAATGTCTTTTAACTTCTCCTGATATGCATATACAGTGGTGCCTCTACTTACGAGCAGCTCCCAACTCGAACAATTATGTAAGTGTATTTTTGTAGGTGCTTTTGTAAGTGTATTTTTGGGGGTCTGAAATGGATTAATCTAATTTTCATTATTTCTTATGGAAAAAAATTCCTTGGTATCGGCACTTGAATAGCCATCTGGAACGAATTAAGCTCGTGACTGGAGGTACCACTGTATTGTATCAGGTCCTTGTAATCATTTATTGTGCTGCTAGAATGTGAGTGAGGTAACATGAATGGATTCTGAGGAACTTGAGTCTTGGTGGTTTGAAGTATACAGTGGACCCCCGGAGTTCGTACTGCTCCAAACTCGAACAATTATGTAAGTGTATTTTTGTAAGTGCTTTTGTAAGTGTATTTTTGGGGTCTAAAAGGACTAATCTAATTTACATTATTCCTTATGGTAACAAATTCGTTCGGTAACGGCACTTGAGCAGCATTCTGGAACGAATTAATGACGAACTCCGGGGGTCCACTGTATAGTGTTTTGTGTGAGCTCCACTTCTGTTTTAAATATTGTAGTAGTTGGGTACTGAGTATGTATTATGTAAGACCCTTGCTGTTGTCATTCTTGTGTGTGTTTATTTGGCTTATGGTGCCAATACTGTTCAGGTTGTGTTTTGGGGGGACAGGTTTGGTGTGATGGTAATACCAGGTCTATCTCATTTGATTGTGAGAGATATACTTCTGTGTGGTACATTTTATTTGGCCTCTTTGCACTTTCTCCTATTTCCTTTATAGTTTGCAGTTACACTGTTGAGATTGAATTTGAGAAAGCCACTTTCTGACCATTTTTGTAGCCAGTCCAAGTTGTTTTGTAACTTTTGTCTGTTTTCATTCTCACTTTTCTTAATGTTAACATGTACATGTTTTGTATTTTATGCAATTTATTGTGAGATTTATTCTCATCATTTTAGAATAAGTGCTCAATTTATTTTTTTCTTTTTGTAGGTCATACCTGCAAGGGATAATGTTAAGAAGCCTAGCAAGAAACACTGCCATTTTATATACTTCTTTGGCAGTGAAAACTAGTAAGTGTTGCTATTACAGTACTTTATTTGTCTGTGCATAGTGAAAAGAAATTCCCAATGCCTGCAAGGAGAAGCAGTTCAGTTACCCTTATCCCATATATCAACTGTGATTACTCAGAAATTACTGTATATCTGCTCTCACCCTGACTTATGGATGCTTGGCTACTAATATTGAAGTACCGTTTAATGTTAAATAACTAATTTGAGCAACTGCACCATTGTAAATAGTATTTCAGTCTTGTACAGGTTGGCCATCACTAATCCGGCATCATTGGGACCTATAGTGTGCCGGATTAATGAGTTTGCCAGATTACAGAGTGGTTAGGTTAGAATACACTTAATTAACCTGTCAATAGAGACTTTCTGCTACATTTCCTCATTTTCATCACTCCTTTCTCCTCCACTGAGTCAGTATGATGATGAAATTTGAAATTATGCTAGCCAAAATTAGTGCCGGATTACTTATAGAACCGGATAACTGATTGCCGGATTAGTGATGGTCTACCTGTATAATGCTGTATAATCTTTTCAAATTTTATTTATCCTGTCACCCAGATGTACTGTTTTGTAAGAAGAAGCTCTGGGGGATTGTGCACTTGTGTGTGAATAGGTGCATAAAATATTAAAAAAATTCATTTTATTATCCCCCATTATCATGTTTTCTGAGGAAAAACAAAATAAGAATAGAAATGTGTACCCAAATGCACATAAGTCTCCTGAGAGTTTGGCAAACCATTGCCATGTGATCACACTGTACTGTTTTTTCCGTGTTGATTCCCTTATCCATGTAGATTTAATTACAGTGGACCCCCGAGTTTCGTAAACTCCTGAAATCGTACATTTATGTAAGTATAATATTGTAAGTGCTTATGGAAAAGTATTTTTGGGGGTCTGAAATAGACTAACCTATGTGACATTTTTTCTTAAGGGGGTAAATTCGTTCGGTAATGGCACTTGAGCAGACTTCAGGAGTGAAGTTTTTACGAAACTCGGGGGTCCACTGTAATTTATGCTTCTTAACATTGGGAAGAGTTGAGAGATTTTTGTGTTAACATTGTAAAATGATGACTAAATTTGTCTTTCAGGTAAGTTAGCTTAAAGAATTAATCAGTAACAATTTGTATTACTTGCTTATACGTACATAAACAAGACATTTAGAATAAGGTAAATTTTATTAAAAGTACAGGTGTCCCTTTCTGTGTGGTGCGTGTGTTCTTGGCCATTGTCAGGTTTACAAAGCTGTCAGGCCATGAACGTTAAATTTTGCGTAAGATTTTTCTACACTGATAGCCTCCCTGACTGCATACCATACTACAAATATATATTGGTCATATGGAATTATAAATGCAAATGAGACATAGTGAATTCATGTAAAGAGAATCCTCACAAAGCGAGGGGAGGGGTAAACTTATACTACAGTATACTGTATATAAAATTTTACATGGCTAGTGAAGTTATCAGTTTTTTTTTTTTATCCTTCTAGTGCATGGATTGAGTCTGCCAACATGAAGCCATATTTCCAGTACAAAGGGCGTCTAATGAATGCCAACAAAACTTCAACATTTAAAGAGGCTGTTGATTGCATTGAAAAATATATTGGAGAAAATAATATTTTGGTAAGTACTTCAATATTGATGCTTTTGTGCTAGTGATTTAATCTTCTACTTTTCATTTTTGTTCATTCATGTATGCTCCTTCTCACAGCCTGTATGAGTTATGGTTTGGTTAAAATGCTATGAAGTACAAGCTTTAATTATGAACGGATTATTAAACAAAATATTGGATGACATTTTCTTCAGAAAGCACTTGTTAATATAAAATTTTCACCAGTGTAGCAAAGTTGCACACGGACATCAAGAAGTCATGACTCAATAGAGAATGTTTACCTACAAAAATGATGCTTTTGGAGAAGGTAAGGAAAAGGGTGAACAAGAGAATAAAAGGGTAGGTGGGTGTACCAACACGGAAGCAAGTGGGAGCTCTTTTAGGAGAATGTAGGTACTGAGGAAGTGAGGGATGTTCTGAAGGAAGGTTTATTTATACAGTACTCACCTATATGTGGTCACAGCTCCAGGCCCTGCCTCTTCACTGGTCACTACTAGGTCCACTCTGTCTCCTGGCTCCAAGAGCCTTGTTGTACCTCTTCTTAAAGCTATGCATGGATCCTGCCTCTACTGCTGCACTCTCCAGATTGTTCCACTTCCTGACAACCCTAAGGCTGAAGAAATACTTCCTAACATCCCTATGACTCATCTGAGTTTTCAGTATCCAGTTGTGCCCTCTTATTCCTGTATCCCATCTCTGTTCACCTTGTCAATTTCAGTATTTTGTACGTTATCATATTCTCTCTATCCCTCCTATTCTCCAGTGTCATCAGGTCAAGTTCCCATACCCTCTTTTCATAGGACGTACCCTTTAGCTACGGGACTAGTCTTGTTGCAAACCTCTGCACTTTCTCTAATTTCTTGATGTACCTGACTAGGTGTGGGTTCCATACTTGATGATTCAGAAAAGCTGTGAATGGTAAATTATGGCCTAGATATGAGAGAATGGGTCTGTGGTGAGTGTGCACCATATAAAAAAAAAATCCTGTCCCACTCAGTGCATGATGGGGGAGGGGGGACTGTGACCCTGTGTATGGTTTAAAATGGTGAGTCTGTGGTGTATTTTCGAATAGTTTTTATGGTTTTATTCTCAGTTTCCTGGTTTATTTGATAGAATGGAAGATATATTACAAATATGGAGATGATTTTGATTGATTTCAGGACTGAAAGTAGCTTCAAATTGAGCTCAAAGTAGCAGATATATTTAATTTTTGCCAATATTCCAGAGTACACAAATCACATCACTCATCCAATGTTTGTCCAACTGGTCAGTTTAATACGCGTTTACAAATGCTTTGACATTATATATACAATTATTACAGTAATGAAGTAGTCTGCATAACAGTAAATCTTCTGTTTTTTGTGTGATTAAAAATTTAAAATGGAAACCAAGTGTAATATAGGAGAGGCCTGGAGACATAACTAATGAACAGAGGAAATATTTTAGTGCCAGAATCATCTACATTGTTTATTCTGGACACTATTTTTAAATTGTGATTTTTTTAATTTGGTGTGAAATTGGCCAAATTACTGATTTCTAATTACTTTATTGGGTAGTTGAAATAGTTAAATGGGCTGTCTTTTCTGCTCAATCAATAGAATGGAAGGCATACTAGTGAAATAGCTAAGAGTTTGGTTGACTGGAACAATGGAATTGGCCTAAAATAGGACCCAAAGTGGGCAAAATCGCCTGTGCATAAATATTTCCAAGACCTCAAACTTTGTGAAAGTGTAATTCCGTAGGTTTTCCATCAAATTTCATACTTTTGGTGTCATTACTTTTGGAAAAAGATTATCGTTTCCTATTTTTTTGTGTGGGGGAATTCTTGGAACTCTGTGGACAAGTTTCAGATCAGGAGTCTGGACTCTCAAAGGGTTAAACCATGCACATGGCCAGAGTTCAGTCATTCAACAATCAGTACTACCCCATAGAGTGCACAGAAGTCGGTAATTTGTCTAGTTTTACACAAAAGCCTCTCCTGTATTACACTTGCCCTCCATCTTGAATTCATCATCATGATAAAAATATAAAGGTTTTACCTTATTTCTTGGATAATAAAATATAACCAGGAATAATTGGTCATGGTTTAGTGTATCCCAATAATTGAAGCAGACCTAGAAAAAAACATTAAACAGACTAGGGGTGAAGGTGGGTTTTACCTGGATTCAGGAAAATCTTAAAAAATCAAATATTTCCACTACTTTGAGCTTGATTTCAAGCTACTTCTGGTCTGGAACCAACCAAAGTCATCTCTGTTTCAGTAGTATGTTTCTTTCTATCAAATGATACCAGGAAGCAGTCAATAGAACCACAGAAAACATCTCAAAGTCACTATAAAGATCAAAAAGGCACAATAATAACTAGAACAATATGCAAATAACCCACACATATGAGAGGCTAGTGTGACTGTAAATGTTTAAGTCAGACCAAAACGTTGTCGTAAGCTCCTCCTGTCCTGTGTGCGGGTTATTTGCATATCAAAGTCACTTTTTTAAACCAAACAAAATCTGTGGTTTGCTTTTTTCATCATGTACCATGTGGGGCATGATTTTTTTTATACTGTGCAAAAGCACTGCACAGACCCATTTTCTCATATCTAGGTCAGAATTTACCGCTCACAGCTCATCTGTGGGAGCTGAGCTCAAAATCCAGATCTACATGAGCAACACTGGCATCAAAAACATAGATCTAACTTATGAGATGGTGAACAGGTTAAACTGTTTATGATGTAGATCTGCTGCCACATGGTAAAATGTGATGTATGCAGTAGATCTAACTTGTGGTAATATTTTTCACTGGCACATTTTGAATGTAGTGAGATATATTTTGTGGTTGGCAAGTGTCAAGGGTCCCTGTTGCTAAAATAACATTTAGTAAAAAAAAAATTGCACAAGTTTTGCATGCCTTGCCAAGTTGTTGCCCTCCTTTCACATTATTCACAATGAGGGGCAAATGAACAGTTTTAGGTGAGGAAGAAAATAAAAGCTATTTTAGTTGCTCGGGTATTTTGAAGGATTTACAAAATGGGGTATATACTATATTTGATTCAGCTAAACAATACCAGTTTAAGCTCAAATACACTTTAAATCAATTATGAATCTTTGTAAATAATGTAAATAACCATAAAACAAAAAAGTAGAAAAATAATTTTTGTAATAGAATTAAAAAAGAAACCCACAATATGCATAATTTCCATGGTAGTCATATAGTCATTTCTTCATGCAAATTTTATTTTAAGTAAATAATAATATTCAGATTTTATTTTGAAATCTTCAAGGAAATAGACCGAAAAATAACACATTTCATTGTGGCAACTTTGGCATCTCTTTTGCAGTCTTATTCATCCTGCACAAGTTGTTCAATTGGAGTGTAACTTGATACAGCACACCAAATTGATAGGATGTTGAGAGGCTTTTTGTCATAAAAATTTTTTAATAAAAAAGCACAAATTTTATAATTCAAAAAATAAAATACAATTGTAAGAGAAAATGGAGAAAATGCATTATAAATAATAATAAATAATGCATAATAAATAGTTCGTGAAAATGATCATGATGGGCCAGTATCATGAATTCTGTGAAGTGAGTCATGATATGTCTGCCTCTGCCAATGTGCAATTATTTACTTTTGTATTTTCTCTACTTATTAAAATCCAAAAATAAAAGGGAAAATCAAAAGAAATGTACATAAAATGTAGCATTTGTAGTCTAAGCTGTCATAATTGACCAGAAAATTACTTTGGGGAAGTCCGATTTAAAAAACAAAGACAACGTTATATTGTCATCATTTAAGACTAGTAATTTCTATTTACACTTCCCAAGATTTGATTTTTTTTTTTCAATAATTTTGATTTTTGACATTAGGGTCCCTTATACAGTGGACCCCCGGTTTTCGTAATTAATCCATTCCAGAAGGTTGCTCAAAATCCGAAATGGACGAAAACCGAAGTAATATTTCCCATAAGAAATAATGTAAATCCAATTAATCCGTTCCAGACACCCAAAAATATTCACAGAAAATTCATTTTTTAAAGAATAACTATAGTTTTACATACAGAAAACAATGATAAATAAATATAAATAAATATAAACATTACATACCTTTATTGAAGACTCTTGTTGGCGTATTGAAGAAGGCAACGAGGGGAGAGGGAGGAGAGAGTATTGTTTGGAAGGGGAATCCCCCTCCATAAGGATTTCAGGTATCAAAGCCCTCTCTGGGGTTACTTCCCTTCTTTGTCTTTTACTGGCACTGGACCCCTGTCACACTAAAAATCTGTCCAGAGAGCTCTGTTTCTGGCATCTCTTTAAGATTTGCCTTAAATGGGACAAGACATTTTCATTGAACATGTTGCAGACATGGCTTGCAACAGTTTTGTTAAGGTGATAATTCTCCACAAAACTTTGCAACTCACTCCACTTTGCACACTGAAGAAGGCACATTCTCCCCCTCTCTTCCTCCTCCTCTGAAGCTATATCCTCAGCTGAAGTCTGTTGCTGTTCTAGTTGAAGGTGTTGCAGCTCTTCAGTGGTTACCTCTTCCCTGTGATCCTCCACCAACTCTTCCACATCCTCGCCACTCACATCCAACCCCATTGACTTCCCCAAAGACACAATACACTCCACAATAGGCGTAGGGTCCTCAGGGTCACCCTCAAACCCTTCAAAATCCTTCTCTTGGACACATTCTGGCCACAATTTTCTAGAAGCAGAGTTCAAAGTCCTGGAAGTAACTCCCTGCATATTTACTCCTTTCACAACATCAGCTTCCTTGATTTCTGCTTTCTTTGCCAGGATGGAACAGATTGTTGATGTCAACTTGCCATACATCCTGGCGAGCTCGGCCACACGTACGCCACTTTCATATTTTGCTATAAGTTATTTCTTGAATTCTATCGTGTTTCTCACCTTCTTTACCAAAGGGCTGGCACTCTGAACTTTCTTCGGCCCCATGGTGGCTTATTTCACAGTCACAATCAATAAACAAGCACAAAAAAAATGGATGAATGCATGGAGTATTGCTAACTCAACTAAAGACAGAGACAGACTGAGTGTGGTACGCGCGAGAAGCGGTGTCCCAGGCGAACGGACACATTTCATACACATTTCCGAGCAGATGCTCAAAACCCGGGGGAAATTTTGCTGAAAAAAGTGCTCGAAAAGTAATGATACCAAAAACACAAAATTTTATTGAAAACTTATGGAATTACACAGGCATGAAGTTGGAGGTCGGGAGCTCTTTATGCTATTTTGCTAGTGTGTCTTCCCTTCTATCAATTGAATATACGAAACTACTTATTCAACTATCAGAGCTACCCTGTAATGCACCCATAAATTAGTAAAGTGGCCGATTTTACACAAAATCATCAAATTTCAATTTAAAAATGGTGTCCAAAATAAACACTGTTGGCATTCTTGCAAGTAATCCAACCTTTTCTCTGTTCACTAATCACTTTCCTGGGCCTCTCCTATATAACACTTTCCTTCCTTTTTGAATTCATCATCATAACAGAAAAATTAAGATTTATCCATTTTCTCTGCTAATAAAATATCAATAATGATTGGTCATGGTTTAGACCATCAAATAATTCAAACAGACCTAGCAAAAACACACAAAACAGGCCTGGGGATTCCCCTACTCTTCCTCAGGAAAATTGCCAAAAAAATCAAATATTTCCACTACATGGATGCCACTTCTGTTCTGAAACTGACTAAAATCATCTCCATTTCACTAGTAGGTCTTCCAGTCTGTCAGTCATTGCCAAGGAACACCCCAGAGTCACTACTTTAACTCAAACACAGGGTTAGAGGTTCAGTGTTCCCATTATGCACTTAATGGGCCGGATTTGGTTTCTGTACTGTTCACACCCATTGCCCAGACCTATTCTCTCATGTCTAGGCCAAAATTTACCAATCATAGTGTATTTGAGGGCACTATGATTAAAATGTGAATCTATGTAAGTAACATTGGCCTCAGTGACATAAAATTATGTGAGAAACAGTGAAAGGGTTAAATCACTTACACATATAGGAAAAGTTAGTCTCTAAACTGCACTCCTTTCAAAGCTGGGGTGGGGTGGGGGGGGTGGAGAAGTACCTTGATGTAGGACTCTTGATCCAAGGATTTTAACCTTCCCTCCCATTATTTGAATCACACATGATTACCTCCCATTCCCTAGGTACTATTGCAGGACTAAAAATATTAAGACAAACATAGGAAAGTAAAGATGGTAACTTATTAGATGATTGGTCACAACATATTTAAAAAAAAAAATGGAATATGTAACTGTAGTTTGGTGTGCTTGCACACACTGAAAAGAAATATTTGCTAAGGAATGGTAGAAGAAACCGAACCATTACCTGCTGTAAGTGCCTGATCAGCCGAATGGTAATTGTGTAGGCCTGTGGATCACTAGCAACAGGAACCTGGCATATCAGAAGTCTGGTATGCCAGAAGTCTGGCCTTAGGTTGGGACGTAGAGGGTAGAACCCTCAAACGGGGTTGCAGATATGGTATACAAGAGAAGCTAGTGTGTACTGCAACCACAGCAGAAAAGTAATTTTGCACAAACATCCATGAGCCCCCTCCCCACTCCTGAATAAATGTGTATTCAGGCTCCCAGTCATGTTGAGTACACAGTGGTCAAAGGCTTCCACATTGCCTAGGATTTAGGGATTGTTTAATTTTTTTGTTTGTATAGTAATGAAATATTTATAATAAGTTATTTATGATGCTTTTCAGTTTTTTAAGGTTAGTCCTAGTTCTAACCATCCCATGTCAGTGTAAGTAAATGGCTGCTATTTTACTGCATTATATGATGCTCAAAAAATGTATAATTCTTCAGCAAGTATGTTATCTGTTTTTAGTGTTACATATTTAAAATTGCAGCATAATTTATATGATAATTAGAATTTTTTTGAAAATTTCTGATAGTGATTATACTATTAAATAGTTAGTTAATCAATAAATTTCATTATTTTTGTGACAAAGGCATAGACAAGTTTGGTACTGTTTCTCCACCTGTCACTTGTCTCAGGTTTGCCGAGGCTGCTTTGCGACTGAATTGTAGGTGCTCTGAGATTCCCACAACATAGATTTCTGATATCAGAGTAACCTTATAGGTTAATATTTCTTGCTTTCTGTTTAGTATTTATAGGATATATTTGGTGAATTGACATATACTATAGGCCTTTTCCTAGTGTCATTTTTCTGATTTTTAAGTTTAAGAAAAATATGATAGCTCCTCCAGCTCTTGAGGAAAACAAATTATCATAATTGTAGATATGTATTTAACCCTTTCGGGGTTGGTGCCGTACTAGTACGTTTTACGAGCAGGGGTCGATGCTGTACTAGTACGCGTAAATTCTAGCGGCCTCAAATTAAGCGGGAAACGGCTGGTAGGCCTACATATGAAAGAATGGGTCTGTGTGGTCAGTGTGCACAGTATAAAAAAATCCTGCAGCACACACTGCATAATGAGAAAAAAAAACTGACCGTTTTTTTCTTTTAAAACAGCGACTTTGCAGTCCATTTTCGTATGGTATTTATTGACGTCTTCTCGTTTTCTTGGTCTCATTTGATAGAATGGAAGATATATTACAGAAATAGAGATAATTTTGATTGGTTTGACAATGACAAGTACCTTGAAATTGAGCTCAAAGTAGCGAAAATGTTCGATTTTAGCCGATGTTCAAGAGTAAACAAATCACACCATGTGTCCAATACACATCAACTGGTGAGTCCTATATTCTTTCACAAGTGCACTGATATTATTTATACCATTTTTACAATGATGCAGTTGTATACATAACAGTAAATCTTCTATTTTTTGTGAGAATAAAAATTCAAAATGGAAAGCAAAAGTAATGTAAGAGGGGCCTGGAGACGTGACTAATGAACAGAGAAGATGTTATTTTAGTGCCAGGAGTGTCTGCCTTGTTTATTCTGGACCCTATTTTGAAATTGGCATCGTGTGAAATTTGCCAAATTGCCATTTTCTGACCACTATTTTGGGTAGTTGAATTTGGTAAATAGGCGTTTTCTTGTACTCAATCGATAGAAGAAATGGAGTTCTAGTGAAATAGCTATGATTTTAGTGGACTGGAACATTGGAATTGGCAAAAATAGGGCTCAAAGTGGGCGAAATCGCCAATGCGTAAACATCTTCAAGACCGATAACTTCGCGAGAGCATAATTCCATAAGTTTTCATTCAAATTTCATACTTTTGGTGTCGTTATGATCGGAAAAAGATTATCTATCATTTCATAAAAAAAATTATTATTTTTTTTTTTTCCAAAAAATTTTGACCCTGAGAACGTGTTTCCGAGAAGGCCTGTCGACCCCCAAAGGGTTAAGTAAATACAGTGGCCCCTCGGTTTTTGTGCATCTACAAACTCGAACATTTATGTAAGTGTATTTTCGTAACTGCTGTTGCAAGTATATTTTTGGGGGTCTGAAATAGACTAACCTACGTGACATTATTTCTTAAGGAAGTAAATTTGTTCGGTAATGGCACTTCAGCAGCATTCTGGAACGAATTTTCGGCGAAAACCGAGGGACCACTGTAGTGGTGTTTTGTAAAGTTAGGAAAATTTGAAATTGAAACCATTACATTAGTATGTCTTTTGGCATGGTTGGAGGGGATATTTATTAGGCATTTAAAAAGCTGCATTGTGCATACAAACAGAAAATAAAGTAATATAATGTATGTTCTCTTTGGACATATAGGTACCAGAGATGAAAGGGAGCACCAATGATACAAATCATTCAGAAAAGAGCACCACTCCATCGAAAGAAAGAAAAATTAAGGTAGGCCTCTCATATTGAATCATGGCATTCTTGCATAACAGCATTATTTTCACTTTGTTAACAGTTTTGCTTGTGGCCCTGTGTGTGTGTGTGTTTTTCTATCTTTTTTTTTAATGTTAGAGGGAGGTAACAAGTGAGTTGATTTATAAGATGGGAGGAAACTAAGCAGCGGGTGTGGGATGAAGCAGCAGGGGTAGGATAAAATGAACAGTGTGGGTTTAAACAGCAGGTGTGGAATGAGGTAGCAGGTGTGATCTTAAACAGTATGTGTTATGTGAGGCAGCAATTAGAGGTGGAATAGCAGGTGTGGCTTCATGTAAAAGGTGGTATGAGTTGGCTAGCCTTCATTTTCATACAAAAAGTGTGCATGGGTATGTGTGTGTGTGTGCATGGGTATGTGTGTGTGTGCATGGGTATGTGTGTGTGTGCATGGGTATGTGTGTGTGCATGGGTATGTGTGTGTGTGCATGGTTATGTGTGTGTGCATGGGTATGTGTGTGCATTGTGTGCATGGGTGTGTGTGTCAGGTGTTCACACACATGCACACACACATACCCATGCACACACACACATACCCATGCACACACATACCCATGCACACACACACTTGTAGCAGGTACTGCATGTATGTATGTTCATTATTTATATATATATATATATATATATAGTACCTGCTACATGATAACAAGAAGCCACAGTTGCAAATTGAGGGAAAAGTTGAGCAGAAAGAATAGGAATTTTTTCTTACTGATTGACTAGTCAGATGCATATTAATTAAAGCAGGAATTAGTAAGTTCTGCAGCAATTGGGAATTTTAAAAAATTGTATGTTGAACAGAGTACATATTGAAGATGAGACACTACCAGCATAACTAATTCTGTAGCTACAAATAACACACACATCCCATTTCTCTCCCCTTTCTCCATTCCTCCCCTCCATTTCTTTCTCCCTCCCCTCCATATATCTCCCCTTCTCCCATCTCCCTCTTCTCCATTCCTCCTTTCCATCTCTCCCTCCCCTCCACCTCTCTCTCCCCTCCACCTCTCCCTCCCTTCCATCTCCCACTTTTTGGCCTTTTTACCACCCTTTCACACTCTCCTCTCTCTCCTCTCTCCCCTCTCTCCCCTCTCTCCCCTCTCTCCCCTCTCTCCCCTCTCTCCTCTCTCCTCTCTCCCTCTCTCCTCTCTCTCTCTCCTCTCTCTCTCCTCTCTCTCTCTCCTCTCCTCTCCTCTCTCTCCTCTCTCTCTCTCCTCTCTCTCTCTCCTCTCTCTCTCTCCTCTCTCTCTCTCCTCTCTCTCTCTCTCTCCTCTCTCCCTCTCTCCTCTCTCTCTCCTCTCTCCTCTCTCTCTCCTCTCTTCCCTCTCTCTCCCTCTCCCTCTCCTCTCTCTCTCCATCTCTCCTCTCTCTCCTCTCTCCTCTCCTCTCCTCTCTCTCTCTCTCTCTCTCTCCTCTCTCTCTCTCTCCTCTCCTCCCTCCCTCTCCTCTCTCCCTCTCCTCTCCCTCCCTCCCTCCCTCCCCCTCCATCCCCCTCCCTCCCTCTCCCCCTCCCCTTCCACCTCCCCCTCCCTCCCTCCCCCTCCTCCTCCCTCACTTCCTCCTCCTACTCTCCTTCTTCTCTCTCCCTTCCCTGCAACCACAAATAGGTGAGTACACACAAACACCGCGCGCACACACACACACACACACACACACACACACACACACACACACACACCACGCACGCTCCACGCACGCTCCACGCACGCTCACGCACGCACGCTCACGACGCACGCTCACGCACGCTCACGCACGCTCACACGCACGCTCACGCACGCTCACACACGCACGCTCACACACGCACGCACACGCACGAACACACGCACGCACACACGCACGCACGCACCACGCCACGCACGCACACCACACGCACCACACGCACGCACACCACACACGCCACACACGCACACACCACACCACGCACGCACCACCAACGGGGACACGCACACCACACGACGCCAACACAACACACGCACCCGCACACACGCACACCACGCACACACAAACCGACCACTACACACCACAACAGGTGAGTACACACACACACACGCACACACGCACAGCACAGCACACACACACACGCACACACGACACACACACACACACGC
>WNWK01001235.1:92500-204509 GCA_009830355.1 Cherax destructor | reverse complement strand
TAATAGTAGCGTTTGATTTTCTCTGGTTATTAGACCCTTTTGTATTGTTTTCATATTGGTGCCTTTTGTTAATGGATTTAAGGATGCTGGGTGTTAGCCAGTGATTGTTAGAATCTCTTAGCTGTGATCTGTTTAGTTTTTAGGTAGTTTTTATAGAGGTGGTGGGTTTTGTTAAGGAAATTCTTGATGCATTCATTAGTATCTGTATATGTTTCTAGTGCAAAGGATGTAAAGTTTGTCCAAAGAACAGATCCTATATGGTTTGTGTGATTCGATTTCTTCTCAGGAAGATCGAACTCTATATAAGCCACCAGCACCTATTGTTGACTTTGTTATGAACCAAGAGTACTTGCAGAAAGTACATCAGTTAGTAATTTGAAGTCACTAGTATATGTAACCCTGTAGTGTTACTGATGTACCAGGTGTTGCACACCCTGGTATGGATCGTTATGTAAAACAAGCTAGATTAAAATGCTTTGGCTTCACCTGGCAATGACATTTCTGAATATGTTAAGATATGTGGTGTTTGCATGCAGCATAAAGGAAATGTTAGTGGTCCAAATCTAATCTAAGTGCAAATCCCACTCCTAGTGAACTTTAGGAAAGAGTGTTATGGTAGACCATTTCAACAGACACTGTAAGTTAGTTCCTATAGCAGATAAGACTGCCGAGACAGTAACTAAAGCATTTAAGGAATGCATAATGTGGAGTCATACTATTCCTAAATACCTAGTAACAGATAACGGAGGTGAATTCTGTAATGAGATTTTGAAAGGTTGTGCACTTTGTATAAGATCTCTAAGTCGACCATTGTTCCTCACCATCCTGCCAGCAATGGTTTAATGTTAAGAATAATAAGAAAGTGCTTGATGTCATGATAGACACCATTAATCACAATAGTACAACCTGGGATGAAGTCATACCTGATGTACAGTGTGCTATAAATTCTGCTTACAATGCCTCTATAGGAGATACCCACATTATGTATTGAATGGTGTAGTTAAGCGCTTACCATAATACGAGTTGTTATATTCCACCCCAAAGCCAAACTATAATGATTTTGTAGCGACTCGTACCAGCTTAGCGCAAAGTGTCTTCAGAGGAATCCAGAAACGCTTATAAATCAACAGCAGAATTTACAAGTGTCACTAACACTCGACCAAAGCCAACCAAAATTAAAGTAGCTTCGAGAATTGAGTTAATTAATTTCAGTAAAGTATCCAGTGTCAAAGCTGGACCAAAAGTTTGTTGGTCCCTACTGAGAGTTGAGCATAAAGTGGTAACAAGTATAAGGTTAGATAAATTAGTAGTGGTCAGTATAAGGAATCACGTTTAGATCATATGAAGTCAGAGTTAGTATGCGATGATGCTGATGAGATTCCTGACACCCAGATGAGTGAGCAAACGCACTCCTCTGACACAGTACCATCTACCTCTAACAACCTGCCTGACATACAACCTGACTTGTTATTCTCTACTACACAACAAGTGATGAAGAATCATCATGTTTCAGTTGTTAATGCTAATGTTAATCCTCAGTCACATCATGTGTTAGGCGTTGTCATAAGTTTGACGCCTAGAAATGATGACCACTCTGCACATGTAAATCTCACCCTAGCAGAGTTTGAGTTAAATATAAATAGCTGTATAGATGATTAATATAGTCCAATAGTACTCACTTGAGTGTAACAAGTCTTACAGTATGTCAGTTTAATCGTGAATCAATTTTTATAAGTGTCCATGTTCTCTCTGAATTCTGAGATTTAACAGTAAAACTAGAGTTCACCAAGTTTGTCTTTTCTGTTAAACACTTTCTTCTTTATAAATAAATTTCCTCAGAATCTGTAGATCACATGGATGACAATGACCGATCTCATTTGTTCACGTGTATTTTCATTAATTTCTATCATCCACCATGATCTGTAATGTATTATGTTCTAGTTAATGTGTCTTATGTTGTACAACGTGTTTCTTACATTGTATAGACTCTGCCATCTATCTTATGTATTAGTTTAACAATACGTTGAGGATGACATACGTAGCATCACCGAGCTGTCAACAGACAATACATTGTGTAGTATATGTATATTTATCCTAATACCATTTATGGGAAGGCCCTGGCCAAACCTCAAGTCACGTGACCTACACCTCTGCAGGTAGGCCTCCCTCACAGGCCTCTTTCTCAAAACTGGACTAGAATAGCAGTGGGCTCTTCCACCACTAGCAATATACGCCTCCAAAACAAAGTCTACAGTTGTTTCCTCCCACCATCACCTACCCAGGACCACTAGAACACAGTATGGGTATAAGGAAACTTGATCATATGTTCCTGAGTGCCTGGGAATCGAACCTGGGACCTTGTGATTGTGAATGTAATGCTCTCAGCAGTGATCTACCAACACCTTGATAAGGAGAGGAGGAAGGAAGGAGGGGATAGGAGGGGTGATGTCAAGTGGTAAGGGAGAGGGTTAGTGAAGAGAGAGTGAAGGGAGGGAAGAGGGTATAAGGGGAGGAAGGGACGGAGGGTAGGGAAGACGAGGGAGGGGACGGGAGGGTAGGGGAAGACGAGGAGGGACGGAGGAAGAGGAAAGACAGGGAGGTATGGGAAGAGAGGAGGGACGGAGGGTAGAGAAAGACGAGGGAGGGTATGGGAAGACAGGGAAGGACGGAGGGTATGGGAAGACGAGGGAGGACGGAGGGTAGGGAAAAGAGGGAGGGTATGGGAAGACGAGGAGGGACGGGAGGGTATGGGTAGACAGGGAGGGGACAGGAGAAGTAGGGGAGAGACGAGGGAGGGGACAGGAGGGTAGGAAAGACGAGGAGGGTATGGGAAGACAAGGAGGGACGGAGGGTAGGGAAGACGAGGAGGAGGAGGGAGAAAGAAGGAAGAAGAGGACGGAGGGTAGGGAAGACAGGGAGGGACAGGGAGAAGAGTAGGGGAAGACAGGAGGGACAGGAGGAAGGGGACAGGAGGAGGGTAGGGACAGGAGGGTAGGGGACGGAGGGTAGGGAAGAAGAACAGGAAGGGAGACAGGAGGGTAGGGGAAGACACGGAGGGTTGGGAAAGACACGGAGGGAAGGGGAAGACAGGGAGGGACGGAGGGAAGGGAAGACAAGGGAGGGACAGGAGGGTAGGAGGAATACACGAAGGTAAGGGGAAGACACAGGAGGGTAGGGAAGACAGGGAGGGACGGAGGGGAAGGGGAAGACAAGGGAGGGGACGGGAGGGTAGGGGAATACAGGGAGGGTAGGGAAGACACGGGAGGGTAGGGAAGACACGGAGGTTGGGAAAGACACGGGAGGGTAGGGAAGACGAGGGAGGGACAGGAGGGTGGGGGACAGGAGGGTAGGGGAAGACGAGGGAGGGACAGGAGGGTAGGGGAAGACGAGGGAGGGACGGGAGGGTAGGGGACGGAGGGTAGGGGACGGGAGGGTAGGGAAGACGAGGGAGGGGACAGGAGGGAAGGGAAGACGAGGGAAGGGACGGGAGGTAGGGAAAGAGAGGAGGGACGGGAGGGTAGGGAAGACAGGGAGGGACGGGGGTAGGGGACGGAGGGTAGGGGACGGAGGGTAGGGAAGACGAGGGAGGGACGGGAGGGTAGGGAAGACACGGAGGGTTGGGAAAGACACGGGAGGGAAGGGAAGACGAGAGGAGGGACAGGAGGAAGGGAAGACGAGGGAGGGACAGGAGGGTAGGGGAATACACGGGAGGGTAGGGAAGACACGGAGGGTAGGGAAGACGAGGAGGGGACGGAGGGAAGGGAAGACAAGGGAGGGGACAGGAGGTAGGGGAATACACGGAGGGTAGGGAAGACACGGAGGGGTGGGGAGGACACGGAGGACGGAGGGAAGGGGAAGACGAGGGAAGGACGGGAGGAGTGGGAAGACGAGGGAGGGGACGGGAGGGTAGGGAAGACGAGGGAGGGGACGGAGGGGAAGGGGAAGACGAGGGAAGGGACGGAGGGTAGGGAAGACGAGGAGGGGACGGGAGGGTAGGGAAGACGAGGGAGGGGACGGGAGGTAGGGGACGGAGGGTAGGGGAAGACGAGGAGGGGACGGAGGGTAGGGGAAGACACGGAGGGTAGGGGAAACAGGAGTGTTGGGAAAGACACAGGAGGGTAGGGGAAGACGAGGAAAGGACGGGAGGGTAGGGAAGACACGGGAGGGTTGGGAAAGACACGGGAGGGTAGGGGAAGACACGGGAGGGTAGGGGAAGACGAGGGAAAGGACGGGAGGGTAGGGAAGACACGGGAGGGTTGGGAAAGCCACGGAGGGTAGGGAAGACACGGGAGGGTTGGGAAAGACACGGGAGGGTAGGGGAAGACACGGAGGGTAGGGAAGACACGGGAGGGTTGGGAAAGACACGGGAGGGTAGGGGAAGACGAGGGAAAGGACGGAGGGTAGGGGAAGACACGGGAGGGTTGGGAAAGACACGGGAGGGTAGGGAAGACACGGGAGGGTTGGGAAAGACACGGAGGGTAGGGAAGACACGGAGGGTTGGGAAAGACACGGGAGGGTAGGGGAAGACACAGGAGGGTAGGGAAGACACGGAGGGTGGGGAGACACGGAGGGTTGGAAAGACAGGAGTAGGGGAAGACACGGGAGGGTTGGGAAAGACACGGGAGGGTAGGGGAAGACACGGGAGGGTTGGGAAAGACACGGGAGGGTAGGGGAAGACACGGGAGGGTAGGGAAGACACGGGAGGGTAGGGGAAGACACGGGAGGGTAGGGGACGGGATCATTGTTACTAGTCATAAAGGTCAGATTCACTCTTAAAGAGTTTGTCACCTTTGTAAATGTCAATGAGCAGTCACCTTGTGTTTGCTAGGGGGGAGGGACGAGTCACAGCTCCTGGCCCCGCCTTTTAACTGTGATCCGGCAGGCACTCTGATTCCGGGTTGCTGCCTGGCACCAATATACCCGCTGGTGAAGCTGTGTACCGTGTTTGTTGTCTCCACCAGAGCTTTGTCTACCTGCAGACTTGTCTGGTCTTCGCCTCCTCCACCTCACTCAACCTCGCCTCCTCCTCCACCTCACTCAACCTCGCCTCCTCCTCCACCTCACTCAACCTCGCCTCCTCCTCCACCTCACTCAACCTCGCCTCCTCCTCCACCTCACTCAACCTCGCCTCCTCCACCTCACTCAACCTCACCTGCACCTCACTCAACCTCGCCTCCTCCACCTCACTCAACCTCACCTCCACCTCACTCAACCTCGCCTCCCCCTCCACCTCACTCAACCTCAGTCAATCTCACTCAACCTCGCCTCCCCCTCCACCTCACTCAACCTCGCCTCCCCCTCCACCTCACTCAACCTCGCCTCCCCCTCCACCTCACTCAACCTCGCCTCCCCCTCCACCTCAGTCAACCTCAGTCAACTTTAGTCAACTCTCATCTTGACTGAGGTTGAGGAAACAACTGAATTACTGAGTCTCAGCGACCAGTAATATTTAATTGAGTGAGCAGCAGCAGCAGCAGCAGCAGCAGCAGCAGCAACAGCAGCAGCAGGAGTGGCAACAGCAGCAGCAGCAGGAGCAGCAGCAGCAGCAGGAGTGGCAGCAGCAGCAGGAGTGGCAGCAGCAGCAGGAGCAGCAGCAGGAGGAGCAGCAACAGCAGGAGTGGCAGCAGCAGGAGCAGCAGCAGGAGGAGCAGCAGCAGCAGGAGCAGCAGCAGCAGAAGAAGGAGCAGCAGCAGCAGCAGGAGGAGCAGCAGGAGTGGCAGCAGCAGCAGGAGTGGCAGCAGCAGGAGCAGCAGCAGCAGGAGCGGCAGCAGCAGGAGCAGCAGCAGCAGGAGCGGCAGCAGCAGGAGCAGCAGCAGCAGGAGCGGCAGGAGCAGGAGCGGCAGCAGCAGGAGCGGCAGCAGGAGTGGCAGCAGCAGCAGGAGCGGCAGCAGGAGTGGCAGCAGCAGCAGGAGCGGCAGCAGCAGGAGGGCAGCAGCAGCAGCAGGAGCAAGACAGCGCAGAGAAACAGCTCAGGAACACAGCAGGACGGAGAGCACACAGCAGCACAGCAGCTGACGAGCACACAGCAGAGCACAGAGGCAGCACACAAGACTGCACACAGGATGGCACAGCCTCGAACAGCAGGAGGACACAAGCAGCGATGACACAGCTGAGAGTCAGCAAGCTGCAGAGACAGCACGGACGGCACACAAGCGGCAGCAGCAACAGCAGGAGCACAGACAGAAACAGCTGCTGGCAGCAGCAGGAGCGACAGAGTGGCAGCACACAGTACTTGGACACAGCGATGGCAGCACAGCAGTGGCCAGCACAGCGATGGCACAGCAGCGAACGCAGCTGATGGCACACAGCAGGAGTGGCAGCAGCAGCGGATGGCAGCACAGGATGGCAACAGCAGCGGCGAGATAGCACGCAGCAGCAGCGGATGGCACAGCAGCAGGATGGCAACAGCGAGGGTGACACAGCGAGTGGCAGCAAGCAGGATGCAACAGCAGCAGGAGTCAACAGCGCAGGGTGGGACAGCAGCAGGAGTGGCAGCAGCAGCAGGTGTGCAGCAGCGCAGGAGTGCAGCACAGCAGTTGACAGCAGCAGCGAGCTCAAGCGGATGGAACAAGCGGGTGGCACAGCATGAGAACATCAGCTTGACTGAGTCACTACAAGCTTACTTGATCTTAACATCAGCTTGACTGAGTCACTACAAGCTTACTTGATCTGAACATCAGCTTGACTGAGTCACTACAAGCTTACTTGATCTAACATCAGCTTGACTGAGTCACTACAAGCTACATTGCTAGTCTTTAACATCAAGCTTGACTGAGTCACTACAAGCACTTGATCTTAACATCAGCTTGACTGAGTCACTACAAGCACTTGATCTTAACATCAGCTTGACTGAGTCACTACAAGCTTACTTGATCTTAACATCAGCTTGACTGAGTCACTACAAGCTACTTGATCTTAACATCAGCTGACTGAGTCACTACAAGCTTACTTGATCTTAACATCAGCTTGACTGAGTCACTACAAGCTTACTTGATCTGAACATCAGCTTGACTGAGTCACTACAAGCTTACTTGATCTGAACATCAGCTTGACTGAGTCACTACAAGCTTACTTGATCTTAACATCAGCTTGACTGAGTCACTACAAGCTTACTTGATCTTAACATCAGCTTGACTGAGTCACTACAAGCTTACTTGATCTTAACATCAGCTTGACTGAGTCACTACAAGCTTACTTGATCTTAACATCAGCTTGACTGAGTCACTACAAGCTTACTTGATCTTAACATCAGCTTGACTGAGTCACTACAAGCTTACTTGATCTTAACATCAGCTTGACTGAGTCACTACAAGCTTACTTGATCTAACATCAGCTTGACTGAGTCACTACAAGCTTACTTGATCTAACATCAGCTTGACTGAGTCACTACAAGCTTACTTGATCTGAACATAGCTTGACTGAGTCACTACAACTTACTTGATCTTAACATCAGCTTGACTGAGTCACTACAAGCTTACTTGATCTGAACATCAGCTTGACTGAGTCACTACAAGCTTACTTGATCTTAACATCAGCTTGACTGAGTCACTACAAGCTTACTTGATCTGAACATCAGCTTGACTGAGTCACTACAAGCTTACTTGATCTTAACATCAGCTTGACTGAGTCACTACAAGCTTACTTGATCTTAACATCAGCTTGACTGAGTCACTACAAGCTTACTTGATCTTAACATGAGCTTGACTGAGTCACTACAAGCTTACTTGATCTGAACATCAGCTTGACTGAGTCACTACAAGCTTACTTGATCTGAACATCAGCTTGACTGAGTCACTACAAGCTTACTTGATCTGAACATCAGCTTGACTGAGTCACTACAAGCTTACTTGATCTGAACATCAGCTTGACTGAGTCACTACAAGCTTACTTGATCTTAACATCAGCTTGACTGAGTCACTACAAGCTTACTTGATCTTAACATGAGCTTGACTGAGTCACTACAAGCTTACTTGATCTTAACATGAGCTTGACTGAGTCACTACAAGCTTACTTGATCTGAACATCAGCTTGACTGAGTCACTACAAGCTTACTTGATCTGAACATCAGCTTGACTGAGTTACTACAAGCTTACTTGATCTGAACATCAGCTTGACTGAGTCACTACAAGCTTACTTGATCTGAACATCAGCTTGACTGAGTCACTACAAGCTTACTTGATCTTAACATCAGCTTGACTGAGTCACTACAAGCTTACTTGATCTTAACATGAGCTTGACTGAGTCACTACAAGCTACTTGATCTTTAACATCAGCTTGACTGAGTCACTACAAGCTTACTTGATCTGAACATCAGCTTGACTGAGTCACTACAAGCTTCTTGATCTAACATCAGCTTGACTGAGTCACTCAAGACTTGATCTGAACATCAGCTTGACTGAGTCAAAGCTTTTGATCTACATCAGCTTGTTATTACTTGATCAACATCAGCTTGCTGAGTCACTACAAGCTTACTTGATCTAACATCAGCTTGACTGAGTCACTACAACACTTGATCTAACATAGCTGCTGAGTCACTAAGCACTTGATCTGAACATAGCTTGACTGAGTCACTACAAGCTTATTGATCTGAACATCAGCTTGACTGAGTCACTACAAGCTTACTTGATCTAACATCAGCTTGACTGAGTCACTCAAGCTTACTTGATCTAACATAGCTTGACTGAGTCACTACAAGCTTACTTGATCTGAACATCAGCTTGACTGAGTCACTAAGTTACTTGTCGACATCACGATGCACTAAACATATCAACATCAGCTGAGTCACTATTCTGTCAACATAGCTTGACTGGTCTACAACTATCTATACTTGACTGAGTACAAACATGATCTAACATAGCTGAGTCTATCTTGATCTAACATCATTTGAGTCATAGCTATTGATCTAACATCACATGGTACCATGATCTAACATCAGCTGCTGTCCAGCCGTCTGAATCAGCATGACCAATTACTATCACTCACGCAGTCACTGATCTAACATCACGCGTCATAAGATCTAATGCTTTGATTGTACAACACTTGATCTGAACATCAGCTTGACTGAGTCACTACAAGCTTACTTGATCTGAACATGAGCTTGACTGAGTCACTACAAGCTTACTTGATCTGAACATCAGCTTGACTGAGTCACTACAAGCTTACTTGATCTGAACATCAGCTTGACTGAGTCACTACAAGCTTACTTGATCTGAACATGAGCTTGACTGAGTCACTAAGCTTACTTGATCTGAACATCAGCTTGACTGAGTCACTACAAGCTTACTTGATCTAACATAGCTTGACTGAGTCACTACAAGTCACTTGATCTGAACATAGCTTGACTGAGTCACTACAACTACTTGATCTGAACATCAGCTTGACTGAGTCACTACAAGCTTACTTGATCTGAACATCAGCTTGACTGAGTCACTCAAGCTACTTGATCTGAACATCAGCTTGACTGAGTCACTACAAGCTTACTTGATCTGAACATCAGCTTCTGACTGAGTCACTACAAGCTACTTGATCTGAACATCAGCTTGACTGAGTCACTCAAGCTTCTTGATCTAACATCAGCGAGCTCAGAGTCTAACATCAGCTTGACTGAGTCACTACAAGCTTACTTGATCTAACATCAGCTTGACTGAGTCACTACAAGCTTACTTGATCTGAACATCAGCTTGACTGAGTCACTACAAGCACTTGATCTGAACATCAGCTTGACTGAGTCACTACAAGCTACTTGATCTGAACATCAGCTTGACTGAGTCACTCAAGCTTACTTGATCTGAACATCAGCTTGACTGAGTCACTACAAGCTTACTTGATCTGAACATCAGCTTGACTGAGTTACTCAAGCTTACTTGATCTGAACATCAGCTACTGAGTCACTACAAGCTTACTTGATCTTAACATCAGCTTGACTGAGTCACTACAAGCTTACTTGATCTGAACATCAGCTTGACTGAGTCACTACAAGCTTACTTGATCTTAACATCAGCTTGACTGAGTCACTACAAGCTTACTTGATCTGAACATCAGCTTGACTGAGTCACTACAAGCTTACTTGATCTAACATAGCTTGACTGAGTCACTACAAACACTTGATCTGAACATCAGCTTGACTGAGTCACTACAAGCTTACTTGATCTGAACATCAGCTTGACTGAGTCACTACAAGCTTACTTGATCTGAACATCAGCTTGACTGAGTCACTACAAGCTTACTTGATCTGAACATCAGCTTGACTGAGTCACTACAAACTTACTTGATCTGAACATCAGCTTGACTGAGTCACTACAAGCTTACTTGCATCTCAAACAACCTGTCATTACAGTAAGATTATTTTGTACGTCGTTATCATGTCTCTCACTGCTCCTCCTTTCCTGCAGATGCCTTAGAGTCATGGTGCCAGCCTTCATGGCTGCTTAATCAGATGTGGTGTCATGGTGGCTCTGCATACTCCAGTACTCCCTGTGTGTTGCGTATGATGTACTCAGGGAATTATCGTAACATGGTCCTGGTGCCACTATCATGGTCATAACATGGTCCTGGTGTCACTATCATGTTCATAACTTGGTCCTGGTGCCACTACTGTCATGGTCATAAAATGGTCCTGATGCCACTATCATAGTCATAACATGGTCCTGGTGCCACTATCATAGTCATAACATGGTCCTGGTGCCACTATCGTGGTCATGACATGGTCCTGGTGCCACTACTGTCATGGTCATAAAATGGTCCTGATGCCACTATCATAGTCATAACATGGTCCTGGTGCCACTATCATAGTCATAACATGGTCCTGGTGCCACTATCGTGGTCATGACATGGTCCTGGTGCCACTATACTGTCATGGTCATAAAACGGTCCTGGAGCCAATATCATGGTCATAATATGGCCCTGGTGCCACTAGTCATGGTCATACCATGGTCCTGGTGCCACTGTCATGGTCATAACATGGTCCTGGTGCCACTGTTTTGGTCATAACATAGTCTTGGTGCCACTAGTCATGGTCATACCATGGTGCTAGTGCCACTGTCATTGTCATAACATAGTCTTGGTGCCACTAGTCATGGTCATACCATGGTCCTGGTGCCACTGTCATGGTCATAACATGGTCTTGGTGCCACTATCATGGTCATAACATAGTCTTGGTGCCACTAGTCATGGTCATACCATGGTCCTGGTGCCACTGTCATGGTCATAACATAGTCCTGGTGCCACTACCTACCTGCAGTCTACCTGGAGGGTATTCCGGGGATCAACGCCCCTGCGAACCGGTCCTCGACCAGGCCTACTGGTGGATCAGGGCCTGATCAACCAGGCTGTTACTGCTTGCCATGCGTAGTCCAACATATGAACCACAGCACTGCTGATCCGGCACCAACTTTAAGTGTCCAGCTCTCTCTTTAAGGCAGCCAGGGGTCTATTGGTAATTCCTTTTATACCTGGTGGGAGACTGTTGAACAGACTTGGGCCCCGGACACTTATTGTATTTTCTCTTAGTATACCAATGGCGCCCGTACTTTTCATTGGAGTATTTTGCACCGTCTGCCCAGTCTTATGCTTTCGTAGGGAGTGATTTCGGTGTGCAGATTCGGGACCATTCCTTCCAGGATTTTCCAAGTGTAGATTATGATGTATCTCTCTCGCCTGCGCTCCAGCGAGTAGAAGTCAAGTGCTTCCAAGCGTTCCCAGTAGTTAAGGTGTTTGATGGAACTTATATGTGCAGTGAAGGTTATCTGTACATTATCTAGATCGGCAATTTCACCTGCTTTGAATGGAGATGTTAATGTACAGCAGTATTCCAGCCTAGAGAGAACAAGTGATTTAAAAAGGATCATCATTTACTTAGTATTGCGACCCCAGAATGGGCCCCAATGTATATATGTGATTTATTATATCTATTTCCTTTTCTTATAATTTTATATTGCTGATATTTTCGATAATAGCTAAATCGTTTATATCTGCTTTATATTATTATTTGAATTAGCTATTTTAGTAGGTAGGATGTTACACTATTGTGCTTAAGTGTGTTGTAGCTAACCGGGAGTTGGCAAACTACCGCTTACGACATTTCACTTGTTATACTGCTGGCGTCTAGTTGCTGGTAGTCAGTCTGTGGCGTGTCCACACCTGAGGTGGGAGACTGCTTCTCCTTCCTCCTCCTCTCTGGCCTGCTGACCTCTCTCCTGTCTCTGCTTGTTTTCTTGTCATTTAGACTCTGTGTGGTAGAGTATGTGTTCGGTGGTGAGACGAAACATACTTCTCAGGACTCTTTGTAACTGTTCACAGAGGATAGACTAGGCAGTGATTTTTGACGTTTTTCTGGGTTGTGTGTCACATTGACACTCTGAGATAACTCAATTATCTAGCTATAGCTCTTGACCTAATTCGCTAAGGCATCTGTGCACCGTCACAGTCGGGGATTGTTTATGCTGAACCAAGATTCAGTAGAAAGGGAGTTTTGTGACTATTTTGGAGGATCTATTGATGGTCCCCAGTTAGTGTCGATTTTCTATCTCCTGGTTCCTGACGCTGTGTTGCTGTTGCCTGTTATATTGTTGTTCTGCGAATTGGTCATTTTACTGTTCAATCAAGCTGTTCTGATTGTCAGTTTGTTAGAGAAGCTAGCTTATGAGAAGTTGTTCAGTCAGACACTGGTTGAGTCGAGTCTTGGAGTTACCTGGAGCTCACTCATACACACATCTATACTTATTTGTATATATCTGCATATTATTATAGTGCTGACACTTGATGGTACATCAATCATTTGGATATATGTGCCTTCAGCACAGTCTTATTGTATATGAGAGCAGTGTAGGAGCTAACCTCCTAATTAACCTCCTAATGCATTACTTAATGAACATCCTGATCATATGTACATTTATTTACTTTGAAACCCTAGACACTAACTTTGATAATAAACATTTTAAATATATTCCTTTGGTTAGTACCCTACCAGTTGTAATCCTCATGATGACTTGATAATATCGGATAACTGGACCAGGATACTGACTTTGTTACAAAAGCCCAGTAACAGGCTGGGGATGTCTATTACTAATAGATATCGTGTCATTTTGTAACACTTAGTATCTCTTGTTTTGAACGTTCTCATTATCCATCCTATCAGTTTCCTCGCAGATGTGATAGTGTTATATAGGAACGAATGGAGACAAATTGTTTTTAGGACTTGACGTGCTGTTGGAGTGTAGGCAAGGTAACATTTATGAAGGGTTTCAGGGAAACCGGCAGGCCGGACTTGAGTCCTGGAGGTGGGAAGTACAGTGCCGGCACTCTGAAGGAGGGGTGTTAATGTTGCAGTTTTGTAGCTGTAGTGTAAGTATGCCTCTGGCAAGACAGTGATGGAGTGAATGATGATGAAAGTTTTTCTTTGTCAGTCCACCCTGCCTTGGTGGGAAACGGCCTGTGTTAATAAAAAAAATAAATGTGTTAGTGGCATTGTTGTGATCCTTGAAGGTGAGATCCTCAGACATTACCACTCCCAGGTCCTTTTAAGCTCTATTGTACGATTAGTGTTCCCAGGTCCTTTTAAGCTCTATTGTACGATTAGTGTTCCCAGGTCCTTTTAAGCTCTATTGTACGATTAGTGTTCCCAGGTCCTTTTAAGCTCTATTGTATGATTAGTGTTCCCAGGTCCTTTTAAGCTCTATTGTACGATTAGTGTTCCCAGGTCCTTTTAAGCTCTATTGTATGATTAGTGTTCCCAGGTCCTTTTAAGCTCTATTGTACGATTAGTGTTCCCAGGTCCTTTTAAGCTCTATTGTATGATTAGTGTTCCCAGGTCCTTTTAAGCTCTATTGTACGATTAGTGTTCCCAGGTCCTTTTAAGCTCTATTGTATGATTAGTGTTTCCAGGTTCTTTTCCGCTCTATTGTATGATTAGTGTTTCCAGGTTCTTTTCCGCTCTATTGTAGGATTAGTGTTTCCAGGTCCTTTTCCGCTCTATTGTAGGATTAGTGTTTCCAGGTTCTTTTCCGCTCTATTGTATGATTAGAATTTCCAGGTTCTTTTCCGCTCTATTGTAGGATTAGTGTTTCCAGGTTCTTTTCCACTCTATTGTATGATTAGTGTTCCCAGGTTCTTTTCCGCTCTATTGTAGGATTAGTGTTTCCAGGTCCTTTTCCGCTCTATTGTAGGATTAGTGTTTCCAGGTTCTTTTCCGCTCTATTGTATGATTAGAATTTCCAGGTTCTTTTCCGCTCTATTGTAGGATTAGTGTTTCCAGGTTCTTTTCCGCTCTATTGTAGGATTAGTGTTTCCAGGTTCTTTTCCGCTCTATTGTATGATTAGTGTTTCTAGTATACTCGGTCCTAGTTATTATTTCCTCCAGTTTTCCATAACTTTGTAGTTGGAATTTGTCTTCATTGAACATTATATTGTTCTCCATTTCCCAGGGAAAACTTGGTTTATATCTTCTTGGAGGTTGACCTTGTCCTCAGTGGACCACACTCATACACATCCCCGTAACGTCTGCACAGGATGACACGGTGCTATGGTTTACATCTTGGATGGTGTACTGTGCCTTGAGGACGAGGAACAGGATGGGGACGTGTACTGTGCCTTGAGGACGAGGAACAGGATGGGGACGTGTACTGTGCCTTGTGGAAGAGGAACAGGATGGGGGCGTGTACTGTGCCTTGTGGAAGAGGAACAGGATGGGGGCGTGTACTGTGCCTTGTGGAAGAGGAACAGGATGGGAGCGTGTACTGTGCCTTGAGGATGAGGAACAGGATGGGAGCGTGTACTGTGCCTTGAGGATGAGGAACAGGATGGGGGCGTGTACTGTGCCTTGAGGACGAGGAACAGGATGGGGGCGTGTACTGTGCCTTGTGGAGAGGAACAGGATGGGGGCGTGTACTGTGCCTTGAGGATGAGGAACAGGATGGGGCGTGTACTGTGCCTTGAGGATGAGGAACAGGATGGGGCGTGTACTGTGCCTTGAGGATGAGGAACAGGATGGGGGCGTGTACTGTGCCTTGAGGATGAGGAACAGGATGGGGGCGTGTACTGTGCCTTGAGGATGAGGAACAGGATGGGGGCGTGTACTGTGCCTTGAGGAGAGGAACAGGATGGGGGCGTGTACTGTGCCTTGTGGAGAGGAACAGGATGGGGGCGTGTACTGTGCCTTGAGGATGAGGAACAGGATGGGGGCGTGTACTGTGCCTTGAGGACGAGGAACAGGATGGGGGCGTGTACTGTGCCTTGAGGATGAGGAACAGGATGGGGACGTGTACTGTGCCTTGAGGATGAGGAACAGGATGGGGGCGTGTACTGTGCCTTGAGGATGAGGAACAGGATGGGGGCGTGTACTGTGCCTTGAGGACGAGGAACAGGATGGGGGCGTGTACTGTGCCTTGAGGATGAGGAACAGGATGGGGGCGTGTACTGTGCCTTGAGGATGAGGAACAGGATGGGGGCGTGTACTGTGCCTTGAGGATGAGGAACAGGATGGGGGCGTGTACTGTGCCTTGAGGATGAGGAACAGGATGGGGGCGTGTACTGTGCCTTGAGGATGAGGAACAGGATGGGGGCGTGTACTGTGCCTTGAGGATGAGGAACAGGATGGGGGCGTGTACTGTGCCTTGAGGACGAGGAACAGGATGGGGGCGTGTACTGTGCCTTGTGGAAGAGGAACAGGATGGGGGCGTGTACTGTGCTTTGAGGATGAGGAACAGGATGGGGGCGTGTACTGTGCCTTGAGATGAGGAACAGGATGGGGGCGTGTACTGTGCCTTGAGGATGAGGAACAGGATGGGGGCGTGTACTGTGCCTTGAGGATGAGGAACAGGATGGGGGCGTGTACTGTGCCTTGAGGATGAGGAACAGGATGGGGGCGTGTACTGTGCCTTGAGGACGAGGAACAGGATGGGGCGTGTACTGTGCCTTGAGGATGAGGAACAGGATGGGGGCGTGTACTGTGCCTTGAGGATGAGGAACAGGATGGGGGCGTGTACTGTGCTTTGAGGATGAGGAACAGGATGGGGGCGTGTACTGTGCCTTGAGGATGAGGAACAGGATGGGGGCGTTACTGTGCCTTGAGGATGAGGAACAGGATGGGGGCGTGTACTGTGCCTTGAGGATGAGGAACAGGATGGGGGCGTGTACTGTGCCTTGAGGACGAGGAACAGGATGGGGGCGTGTACTGTGCCTTGTGGAAGAGGAACAGGATGGGGGCGTGTACTGTGCCTTGAGGACGAGGAACAGGATGGGGGCGTGTACTGTGCCTTGAGGATGAGGAATAGGATGGGAGCGTGTGCTGTGCCTTGAGGATGAGGAACAGGATGGGGGCGTGTGCTGTGCTTTGAGGATGAGGAACAGGATGGGGGCGTGTACTGTGCCTTGAGGATGAGGAACAGGATGGGGGCGTGTACTGTGCCTTGAGGATGAGGAACAGGATGGGGGCGTGTACTGTGCCTTGTGGACGAGGAACAGGATGGGGGCGTGTACTGTGCCTTGAGGATGAGGAACAGGATGGGGGCGTGTACTGTGCCTTGAGGATGAGGAACAGGATGGGGGCGTGTACTGTGCCTTGAGGATGAGGAACAGGATGGGAGCGAGTACTGTGCCTTGAAGATGAGGAACAGGATGGGAGCGTGTACTGTGCCTTGAAGATGAGGAACAGGATGGGAGCGAGTACTGTGCCTTGAAGATGAGGAACAGGATGGGAGCGTGTACTGTGCCTTGAAGATGAGGAACAGGATGGGAGCGTGTACTGTGCCTTGAAGATGAGGAACAGGATGGGAGCGTGTACTGTGCCTTCAGGAAGAGGAACAGGATGGGAGCGAGTAGTGTGCCTTGAGGATGAGCAACAGGATGGGAGCGAGTACTGTGCCTTGAGGATGTTGCCCTGGATTGTGCAGTTTTTAGGAATCCAAGTGGTTTGCAATCATGCTTCTCAGTACTCTTTCAAAGATTTTTATGTTGGATGTTAGAGCAGTTGGTCTATAGTTCTTAGCTAATGCTTTGCTGCCACCTTTATGGAGTGGGGCTATATCTGTTGTTTTTAGTGACTAGAATTTCACCCATGTCTAAGCTGCTTCTCCATAGCACACTTAGGTTATGTGAAAGGGGTTTCTTACAGTTTTTAATGAACACAGAGTTCCACGAGTCTGGGCCTGGGGCTGAGTGCATGGCCATGTTGTCAATGACTTTTTCAAAGTCTATTGGAGTTAGGGTAATGTCGGAAATTTGGCATATATTGATGGAATTTTGAGGGTTATTCATGAAAAAATCATTTGGATTGTCGATCTTTATACTGATTAGTGGCTCGCTAAACACAAGAGTCGTATTGGGATTTCTGTATCTCACTCCTTTCTCTGTTGTTATATGTGTAAGTCCCATCTTGTATCAACAAGGGCCCGATACTAGATATGGTTTTTGCATTTTTTTTTTACATATGAAAAGAAATAGTTCGATTTTTTTTCAATTTCACTAAACTCTTTTAACTCCTCGTGTCTCTCCTGGATCCTGTATGGTCCTGGTCAGTGCTTGCTTCTGTGTATAAATAATCTAGGGTTATAACATGGTCCTGGAGCCACCATCATGGTCATAACATGGTCCTGGAGTCACCATCAAGGTTATAACATGGTCCTGGATCCACCTTCAAGGTTATAACATGGTCCTGGAGCTACCATCATGGTCATAACATGGTCCTTGAGCCACCATTATGGTCATAACATGGTCCTTGAGCCACCATCATGGTCATAGCATGGTCCTTGAGCCACCATCATGGTCATAACATGGTCCTGGAGTCACCATCAAGGTCATAACATGGTCCTGGAGTCACCATCAAGGTCATAACATGGTCCTGGAGTCATCATCAAGGTCATAACATGGTCCTGGAGTCACCATCAAGGTCATAACATGGTCCTGGAGCCACCATCAAGGTCATAACATGGTCCTGGAGTCACCATCAAGGTCATAACATGGTCCTGGAGTCACCATCAAGGTCATAACATGGTCCTGGAGTCACCATCAAGGTCATAACATGGTCCTGGAGCCACCATCAAGGTCATAACAGTGATATAAAAATTAGCATGAAAATCACATCCTTAGAAGACAAATTACCAGGAGAAGCAACAACAGCAGCAGCAGCAGCAACAAAAACAGCAGTAACGATAACAACAGCAACAGCAGCAGCAACAAAAACAGCAGTAACAATAACAACAGCAACAGCAGCAGCAACAACAACAGCAGTAACAATAACAATAAGAGCTGTAGTGGTAGTAGCAGCAGCAGCAGTAGTAGCAGTAACAGCTGCAGCAACAGTAAGAGCAGTAAAGGCTGTAACAGTAACAGCAGCAGCAGCAGCAGCAGCAGCAGCAGCAGCCAGACAGTATTAAAGTGGTAGTATCAGTGGTGGAGGTGACCTGCGCGTCACTGCTGCTCTGACAGCAGCCAGGTTGTTGCTGCTGCCCTTCCTGTGACCTCTCCCACCCTTAACACGCCCTCCCTCAACACGCCCTCCCACACGCCCTCCCACACGCCCTCCCACACGCCCTCCCACACGCCCTCACACACCTACACGCTGTCAACACGCCCTCACTCACACCTACACGCCCTCACACGTACACGCCCTCATACACACACTCATACACACCTACACGCCCTCACACACCTACACGCCCTCTCACACCTACACGCCCTCACACTCACGTACATGCCCTCACACACACCTACACGCTCTCACACACACCTTCACGCCCTCACACACACCTACACGCCCTCACACACACCTACACGCCCTCACACACACCTACACGCCCTCACACACACCTACACGCCCTCTCAACACACGCTCACAACACACGCGCTTCACAAACACCACACACACACGTCATCACACACGCTCCAACACAACCTCTACAACACACGCTCAAAACACACGCTCACAACACACACACGCTCACAACACACGTTCACAAAACAACGCTCACAACACACACGCTCACAACACATACGCTCCAACACACGCTCACAACACCCTCACAACACACGCCACAACACACGCTCACACCACACCACAACACACGTTCACAAACACACGCTCCAACACGCGCCACACGCGCTCAACACGCTCCAACACGCTCCAACACACACGCCAACACGCTCACAACACCCCTCACAACACACGCCACAACACACGCGTCCACACACGCTCACAACACGCGCTCACACACGCGTCACACCCCGCTCACACACACACGCTCCCACACGCTCTAACACACCGCTCACAACACCGCCACAACAAACACGCTCCAAAGAGCCAAAACCGCACAATTAACACGCCACAACACACACACGCTCACACACACACGCTCAACACACACGCCACACACAGCTCCAACAACACTTCACAAAACCACCTAAAACAACACGCTCACAACACACACGCACAACACACGCGCCACACACACGCGCCATAATACACGCTCACAACACGCTCACAACACACACGCTCACAACACCACAACACACACGCCACAAACACGCTAAAACACGCCCGCGCTACAACACACGCTCCATAACGCTCACAACACACGCTCAACACACGCTACACACGTCACAACACACACGCTCACAACACCACGCTCCAACCACGCTCCAACACGCTCAAAACACGCTCACAACACCACACGCTCACAACACACACGCTCTCAACACACGCCAACACACAACACGTCAAACACACGCTTCAACACACGCTAACAACACACGCTCGCAACACACACGCTCAAACACACACGCTCACAACACACGCCAACACACGCACCACACGCTCACAACACACACGCTCACAACACACGCTCCTAACCATCCACACACGCTACAACCAACACGTCACAACACGCGCTCACAACACACGCTCCAAAACACGCTCACACAACACGTCACAACACACGTCAAACACACGTCCAACACACATCTCAAACACACACGCTCACACACACCGCTCACAACACACACGCTCACAACACACACAGCTTCAAAACACGCTCACAAACACGCACACACACCGCAAAACGCTCAAAACACACACGCTCACAACACGCCAAAAACGCCCAACACACACGCTCCAACACACACGCTCACAACCACACGCTCAAACACAACACACAAAACCACACGCCACAACACACACGCTCCAACACACGTCACAACAAACCACACACACGCTAAACAACCACGCTCACAACACACACGCTCACAACACACACACGCTCACAACACACACGCTCACAACACACACACGCTCACAACACACACGCTCACAACACACACGCTCACAACACACACACGCTCACAACACACGCTCACAACACACGCTCACAACACGCTCACACACGCTCACAACACGCTCACAACACGCTCCAACACGCTCCAACACCGCCACAACACACGCTCACAACACCTACAACACGCTCACAACACACGCCACAACAAACCGCCAACACACGCCCACAACACACGCGACAACACGCGCTCACAACACGCGTCACACACGCGCCACAATAAACACCGCTACAACACACACGCTCCAAACGCGCTCACAACACACGCCTCAAACGTACAACACAGCTCACAACACACGCTCACAACCACACACGCTCACAACACACGCTCACAACACACACGCTCAACACACGCCAACACACGCTCGCAATACACACACGCTCACAAACACACGCTCCAACAACACACGCTCACAACACATCACGCTCACAACACACGCTCACAACGCCACAACACGCTCACAACAACGTCACAAACACACGCTCACAACACACGCGCTCACAACACACCGCTCACACGCTACAACACACGCTCACAACACACACGCTCACAACACACGCGCTCACAACACACGCGCTCACAACACCGCTCACAACACACGCTCACAACACACACGCTCACAACACACACGCTCACAACACACACGCTCACAACACACGCGCTCACAACACACACGCTCAAACACACACACGCTCACAACACACACACGCTCACAACACACACGCTCACAACACACGCTCACAACACAACGCTCACAACACACACACGCTCACAACACACACACGCTCACAACACACGCTCACAACACACGCTCACAACACACACGCTCACAACACACGCTCACAACACACACGCTCACACACGCTCACAACACACGCTCACAACAACACACGCTCACAACACACGCGCTCACAACACACGCTCACAACACACGCTCACAACACACGCTCACAACACACGCTCACAACACACACGCTCACAACACACACGCTCACAACACACGCTCACCACACGCTCACAACACACTCGCAACACGCTCAAAACACACACGCTCACAACACACACGCTCACAACACACACATGCTCACAACACACACACTCACAACACACAAGCTCACAACACACACATGCTCACAACACACACACACGCTCACAACACACACACACGCTCACAACACACACACAACACACATACACACACGCTCACAAAACACACACACACACACGCTCACAACACACACACATGCACGCTCACAACACACTCACAGCACACACACGCTCACAACACACGCACGCTCACACACACGCACGCTCACAACACGCTCACAACACACACATGCTCACAGCACACACGCTCACAAGACACGCTCACAACACACGCTCACAACACACGCTCACACACACGCACGCTCACAACACGCTCACAACACACACATGCTCACAACACACATGCTCACAACACACACATGCTCACAGCACACACGCTCACAAGACACGCTCACAACACACGCTCACAACACACGCTCACAACTCGCTCACAGCATACACACACGCTCACAACACACACATGCTCACAACACACACACACACTCACAACACACACATATGCTCACAACACACACATACGCTCACAACATACACATACACTCACAACACGCACACATGCTCATAACACACATGCTCATAACACATGCTCACAACACACACGCTCACATACACATGCTCACACACACGCTTTTCATTTATTTTTTGCTGTAGAATATATATACATTGTATGTGTGTATATTATATTTGTGTGTGTGTGTACATATGTATGCACACAAGATCACAGTGAACAAGTGATATCACAATACAGTATGCAGAACAACCTCGAGTTACAATATTTTTTCGTTCGAGAATGCTGTTCAAGTGCCATTACCAAACGAATTTATCCCCATAAGGAATAATGTAAAATAGACTAGTCCTTTTACACCCCCAAAAATATACTTACAAAAGCATTTAAAAATAAACTTACATAAAAGGGTGATTTTGGGGACCATCGTAACTTGAGGTACCACTGTATATATATATATATATATATATATATATATATATATATATATATATATATATATATATATATATATATTAGTATATATGTATGCATGCATGCATACATACATACATACATACATACATACAGTGGTACCCTGAGTTTCGGCCACCTCCCAACTTGAACAATTATGTAAGTGCTTTTGTAAGTGTATTTTTGAGGGTATGTAACTTACTAATCTAATTTTCATTATTCCTTATGTTAACAAATTCGTTCGGTAATGGCACTTGAACAGCCTTCTTGATCGAATTATGGCTGAAACTCGGGGTACCGCTGTGTATATATTATGGGTCTATGAAAAATGAGGTAAATCATAGAATTGATGAGGGAAAAAAGGTGAGCAGTGCATTGAGGAGTTTGTGGAGACAAAGAACTTTATCCATGAAATCAAAGAGGGGAATGTATGAGAGTATAGTTATACCCACACTCTTGTATGGGTGTGAGGCATGTATTGTGAATGTTGCAACAAGGAGAAGGCTGGAGGCAGTGGAGATGTCATGTGTGAGGGCAATGTGTGGTATGAATATAATGCAGAGAATACATAGTTTGGAAATTAGGAGGAGGTGCGGGATTACTATAACTATTATCCAGAGAGCTGAGGAGGAGTTGTTGAGGTGGTTCAGACATGTAGAGAGGATGGAACAAAATAGAATGACTTCAAGAGTGTATAAATCTGTAGTGGAGGGAAGGCAGGGTAGGGGTCGGCTTAGGAAAGATTGGAGGGAGGGGGTAAAGGAGGTTTTGTGTGCGAGGGGCTTGGACTTCCAGCAAGCATGCGTGAGCGTATTTGATAGGAGTGAATGGAGACAAATGGTTTTTAGGACTGGACATGCTGTTGGAGTGTGAGCAAGGTAACATTTATGAAGGGATTCAGGGAAACCGGCAGGCCAGACTTGAGTCCTGGAGATGGGAAGTACAGTGTCTGCACTCTGAAGGAGGGGTGTTAATGTTGCAATTTTATATCTGTAGTGTAAGCACACCTCTGGCAAGACAGTGATGGAGTGAATGACGATGAAAGTTTTTCTTTTTCGTGCCACCCTGCCTTGGTGGGAAACGGCCGATGTGTTAATAAATAAATTATATATACAATGGACCCCCGGATTACGTCATTATTTCGTTCCAGAATGCTGTTCAAGTGCCGTTACCGAACGAATTTGTTCCCATAAGGAATAATGTAAATTAGATTAGTCCTTTTAGACCCCCAAAAATACACTACAAAAGCATTTACAAAAATATACAGTGGACCCCCGGCTAACGAACACCCCGGAAATCGTACAGTTATGTAAGTATAATATTGTAAGTGCTTGTGGAAGTGTATTTTTGGGGGTCTGAAATAGGCTAACCTACGTGACATTATTTCTTAAGGAAGTAAATTCGTTCGGTAATGGCACTTGAGCAGGCTTCTGGAATGAATTTTGTTCGTTAGCGGGGGGTCCACTGTACGTACTTACATAATTGTTCGAGTTTGGAGGACTTTTGTGTGTGCGAGTGAGTGTGTGTATGCGCGAGTGAGTGTGTGCGCGTGAGTGTTTTTTTTATTATTTAAGGTTTTTCTGTCACTTCCAGATGTTTAAGACTTGTATCATACCTTAAGATTTACATTGTGAGACACACACGCACAAGATGAAAACAAATGAATGTAAAATAAAAAAAAATAGAAATTACAGTAGTTGTTGCTCAGTTAACTATCATTTAAAAAAGGACTTGTTAAATGGGAATCGTCTCTGTGTGTTCACTGGTTAACCTGAAAATGTTATTTTACCAGACCACACCCAAAAGGCGACCAAACAGTGATGCCAGCAGTGTAGGGGGAAGTGGAAGCGCTAAACGTATCAAGACAGAGTCAGTCAGACTTAAAGAGTCTTCACTCACATCATCTCCCAGTCACAATTCCAAGGCTCGTGTGTCAGCCCTTCTGAACAGACCAGTTCACATTGAAAGACCAGTAAGTATTTTTAATGCACTTCTTTTCCTTGCTGAAGCTATCTCTTAAACCTCATGCTGCTCTATATATCATCTCATTGTTGCAGCAGTTTTTCTATTTTTTTCTCATCCTGCTTTGTTGCTTCTCTCTTTCCCCTCCTTTCTTTTTCTTTTAATCCTTCTCCTCCCTTCCTTCCTGCCTTCCTTCCTTCCTTCCTTCCTTCCTTCCTTCCTTCCTTCCTTCCTTCCTTCCTTCCTTCCTTCCTCCCTCCCTCCCTCCCTCCCTCCCTCCCCCTCCCCCCCTCCCTCCCTCCCTCCCTCCTCCCTCCCTCCTTCCCTTCTTCCCTCCTTTCCCTCTACTTTCTCCTCATCATCACTATTCTTTTTTCTTTACTTTCTCCTTCCTATCCCTCTACTTTGTCACAAAGTACATATTTTAAAATAGTTTTGCTTCTTGTTCTCATTATTTTTTATTAATTATTCTTCCTCTTATTTTTATTGTTCCTGCTCCTTACCCAGCTTTCTCATTTCTACTCTTCCCCTTTCCTCTGTTCCTTTCAGCTTACTTTTCATTTATCATTGCTGCTTTGCTCTAACTATCCCTTCCATTTCACTCACATCCCTACTTTCACTTTCTTTTGCTTCTTCCTTCTCGCTCTCATTCCTATTCCATTCTCCCCCCTTAACTCTTCTCTCTTCTCCTCCTCCTCTGCCTCCTCCTCCTCCTCCTCTGCCTCCTCCTCCTCCTCCTCTGCCTCCTCCTCCTCCTCCTCCTCTGCCTCTACCCTACTTTATCCATCCTTCCCCATTTTCTCCCCAACCTCCCATTTCTTCTCCACTCCATTCCCTTCTTTTTCCTGGTTCCTCTCTCTTCCCCTCCCATACCTTCTCCCTCTCCCTCCCCACCACACCCCTCCTCACCCTCTTCCCTTCCCACCCTGCCCTTTCTCCTCTCCCTTCACTTGATTCTCCCCACTCTACTTTTCTTCATCATTATTTTGGTACCTTGATCAGTTTTTCATGTCTAATCTACATCCTGTGCACTGATGCATTCTTCTTTAAACCATTAGTGATACAGTTGGGTCCCAATGTATGGTGCTAATGTGGTCCTGAAAATTATTCATAACCAGGGTGTTTGCAACCTGAACAATTTTACCATAACACCCACCCTGTAAGTCAGGGCCCATCAGTCTATTTAATGCCTTCTTTTGGCTTTTAGTCTTTTTCTTTTCTTGAGGGTCAATCTTTGTTTTTTGACTTGACCAGTATTGTTTATCATTTATCTCAATGGAGTTAGTTTATTCTATGTTTGTGTATTCTTATTTCAACATATATACAGTGGACCCCCGGTGTTCGTTATTTTTTCGTTCCAGAATGCTGTTCAAGTGCCATTACCAAACGAATTTATTCCCATAAGGAATAATGTAAAGTAGACTAGTCCTTTTAGACCCACAAAAATGCACTTTCAAAAGCATTTAAAAAAATACACTTACATAAAAGGGCGAGTTTGGAGCAGGACGAACACCAGGGGTCCACTGTATTTTAATTTTAGTCTCTTAGATTACCATTTGTTCAGGAATTTATTAAAAAAAAATATTTCTAATTTTTATATATTTTGGCAGTTTCCATATAATATGTTGTTTATATTTTCCCTCTTTCAATTTTTTTTTTTTTTTTTAGAAAAAATATTATCTTCTGAATAAATAAAAAAAAATTCTCTAGGTATGACACCAAAAAATGTGAAAGGTTAGCTGTTCCCATCATGCACCTCATTGAGCAGAACTTTTTTTATATATACAGTGGACCCTCGGTTAACGAAATTAATCCGGTCCAGGAGCTATTACTTAATCTGAATCTTTCGTTATCTGAAACCTTATTTCTTATAAGAAATAATGTAAATACAATTAATTCGTTCCACAAAAAAATAATCACAAAAAAAACAATAACATTTACTTACCTTTATTGAAGAGTTGCAAGCATCTGGAAGGTAGAGTTGCTGACAGGGGCAGGGTGTTAATGGTTGGAAGGAAATCCCCTCCAAAAGGACTTCAGGTAACAAGTCCCTCTCTGGGGTTACTTCCTTCTTTTTCTTTTAATGCATGAATGCTACACTCCCTGCATGAATGCTACACTCCCTGCATGAATGCTACACTCCCTGCATGAATGCTACACTCCCTGCATGCCTGCTACACTCCCTGCATGCCTGCTACACTCCCTGCATGAATGCTACACTCCCTGCATGAATGCTACACTACCTGCATGCCTGCTACACTCCCTGCATGAATGCTACACTACCTGCATGCCTGCTACACTCCTGCATGAATGCTACACTCCCTGCATGAATGCTACACTCCCTGCATGAATGCTACACTCCTGCATGCTGCTACACTCCCTGCATGCCTGCTACACTCCCTGCATGCCTGCTACACTCCCTGCATGAATGCTACACTCCTGCATGAATGCTACACTCCCTGCATGAATGCTACACTCCTGCATGAATGCTACACTCCCTGCATGAATTCTACACTCCCTGCATGAATGCTACACTCCCTGCATGAATGCTACACTCCCTGCATGAATGCTACACTCCCTGCATGAATGCTACACTCCCTGCATGAATGCTACACTCCTGCATGAATGCTACACTCCCTGCATGAATGCTACACTCCCTATGCCTGCTACACTCTGCACTGCTACACTCCCTGCATGAATGCTACACTCCCTGCATGAATGCTACACTCCCTGCATGAATGTTACACTCCCTGCATGAATGTTACACTCTGCATGAATGCTACACTATCTGCATGCCTGCTACACTCCCTGCATGCCTGCTACACTCCCTGCATGAATGCTACACTCCCTGCATGAATGCTACACTCCCTGCATGAATGCTACACTCCCTGCATGAATGCTACACTCCCTGCATGAATGCTACACTCCTGCATGAATGCTACACTCCCTGCATGAATGCTACACTCCCTGCATGAATGCTACATTCCCTGCATGAATGCTACACTCCCTGCATGAATGCTACACTCTCTGCATGAATGCTACACTCCCTGCATGCCCACTACACTCCCTGCATGAATGCTACACTCTCTGCATGAATTCTACACTCTCTGCATGAATTCTACACTCTCTGCATGAATGCTACACTCTCTGCATGAATCCTACACTCCCTGCATGCCTGCTACCACTGGGGTGCCACTAGGAAGCTTCTTTGGACCCATGGTGACTTATTTCACAGTGACAATCACTAAACCACCAAAAAAGACACCAAATATATTGTGAATCTTTGAAAGAGCGCGTTAGGTAATGTTCTCTCAATGGTAAACAACGCTTCACTGGTGTCCTGCGCTTGCGCGGAGCAGGCGGACATGTCTAATACCTTTCGGTAACCGAGGAATTTTTCGCTAACCGATTCCGAAAAAAGCTTACGTTTTCCGAAACTTTCGTTAACAGGACCTTTCGTTAACCGAGGGTCCACTGTACTGCACTCACCTACTGTATATTTGAGGGTGCTATGAATTATGTCTAGATCTAAATCAGTGACGATACCACTGACATAGTTCTATGGGACTAACTCTGAAAAGGTTAAATTAACGTTCTGCTTTATTTTGGGAGCACCTCCCTTGCTTAATATATTTTGCATTAGATAAATCCTGAAAAACTGGTGTGTCTACCCTTCAGTAATTTGTAGTTCATTAACCCTTTGACTGTTATGGTCGTATATATACGTCTTACGAGCCACTGTTTCGGACGTATATAGTATACTCAAAAATTCTAGCGGCTTCAAATCAAGCGGGGGAAAGCTGGTAGGCCCACATGTGAGAGAATGGATCTGTGTGGTCAGTGTGCATTGTGTAAAAAAAATCCTGCAGCACACAGTGCATAATGAGAAAAAAAAACTCCGACAGTGTTTTTGGATTAAAACGCCGAATTTGAGGTGTATTTTCGTGTAGTATTTATGGTTGTATTCTCTTTTTCGTGGTCTCATTTCATAGAATGGAAAACATATTACAGAAATAGAGATGATTTTGATTAGCTTCATAATGAAAATAACCTTGAAATTGATCTCAAAGTAGCGGAAATGTTCGATTTTTGCCAATGTTTAAGAGTAAACAAATCACGCCACGCGTCCAATACTGGTGAGTCTAATATTCTTTCACAAGTGCACTGATATTATTTATACCATTTTTACAATAATGCAGTAGTCTGCATAACAGTAAATCTTCTATTTTTTTGTGAATAAAAAATCAAAATAGAAAGCAAGAGTAATATAAGAGGGGCCTAAAGACATGACTAATGAACATAGAAAATCTTATTTTAGTGCCAGGAACGTCTGCATTGTTTATTCTGGACCCTATTTTGAAATTGACATCTTTTTTTATTTTGCATGAAATTGGCCAAATTGCCAATTTCTGATCATTTTATTGGGTAGTTGAAATTGGTAAATTGGCGGTTTCTTGTACTCAATCGATAGAACAAATGGAGTTCTAAAGAAATAGCTATGAGTTTGGTCAACTGGAACAATGGAATTGGCTGAAAATAGGGCTCAAAATCGCCGATGCGTATATATCGCCAAGATCACCAACTTCGCGAAAGTTTAATTCTGTAAGTTTTCCATCAAATTTCGTACTTTTGGTGTCATTACCATCGGGGAAAGATTCTCTATCATTTCATAAGAAAAAATAATAATTTTTTTTTCAAAATTTTTGCAACACCAGGAGACACTTCAGGATTTGGGGTTCTGACAGTCAAAGGGTTAATTCAACTTTTCACCATTTCTCTGTCTGTGCCATAGTACTACAGGTTTGAGGTCACTGTTCGTGCTATAGTACTAAGCCATGAGCTCAGTTCGCCCATATAAGCCGTGAGTGGTAAATTTGGGCCTAGATATGAGAGAATGGGTTTATGCAGTAAGTGTGCACCATATAAAAAATCCTGCAGTATGCAGTGCATAATGAGAAAAAATTGGGACAGTGTTTTTAATTTAAAAGTGACTTTTTGGATGGTTTTTATGGTTGTATTCTCGGTTTCTTGGTCTTATTTGATAGAATGTAAAATATTTTACAGAAAAAGAGATGATTTTGATTGGTTTCAGGACTGAAAATAGCTTGAAATTAAGCTAAAATTAGTGGAAATGTTTGATATTTGCTGATACTATTCAAGAGTAAACAAATCACGTCATTTGTCCAATGCACGTCCAACTGGTGTATCTAATATTCATTCACAAATGTGTTGATATTATTTATATAATTATTACAATATTGCATAATAATAAATCTTATTTTTTTTTGTGAATAAAAATTCAAAGTGAATTCATGTGTAAAACCTGGAAGTGTAACGAACAAAGGAAATGTTATTTTAGTACCACGAATGCCTGTGTTGTTTATTCTGGATCCTATTTTTGAAATTTTAATATTTTGAAATTTGTGTGAAATTAGCTAAATTACCAATTTCTGATCACTTTATCGTGTAGTTGAAAAAGTTGATTGGGGAGTTTCTTGTACTCGGTCAATAAAATGAAGGACATACTAGTGAAATAGCTAAAAAAAATTTGTTGACTGGAACAATGTAATTGGCCTAAAATAGGAGTCAAAGTGGGTAAATTTGTCATTGTGTAAATATCTCCGACACAGCAAAATTTGCGAGAGCATAATTTTATCAAATTTCCATCAGATTTCATACTTCTGGTTTCATTACATTCAGAATTTTTTCTATCATTTCATAAGTTTTTAATTTTTTAATTTTTGGACAGTGAGAGCAATTGTCAGATCAGGGGTCTAGACAATAAAGGGGGTTAATAATTAGGGTTCATTTAGTGTTAGTGCATTCTTGAATTTAGCTTAACCCTTTCACTGTTGCAATTCCCAAAATAAAAAATGTTGACATTGTCATGATTTAAAAAAAAATGATCTGGAATGGTAGAGAATCTTTTTCTGAAACCAGTGACACTAACACCTCAAAATTTTATGGAAAACTTATGGAATTACTATAGCCCAAAGTTGGCAGTCTGGGCACAATTTATGCATTGATTTCACCAACTTTGAGTCCTGTTTTAAATAAATATCAATGATCATTTTCTAACTATTTTTGCAAGTTTGCCTTCCATTTTATTGATTGAGCCCGTTCAACAATCAGAACTACCCTGTAATGTACACTGAAATTGGTAATTTGGCCAGTTTTACACAAATTTAAAAAAATTCCAACAAAAATTAGAGTTCAAAATAAATACAGTAGGCATTCCAGCCACTAAAGCAATATATCCTCTGTTCATGAATAATGTCCCCAGGACTCTCTTATTTAACACTTGCCCTACATTTTGACTCCAGCATCTCACAAGAAATCAAAGTTTTACTCAATTTCTTGGATGAAATATTATCAAGAATGATTAGTCATGGTTTAGGTCATCACATTAATTGAAGCAGACCTAATAAAAACCCATAAAACAAAAAATCACCAAAAATCTTATATTTCTGCCAATTTGAGCTCTATTTCAAGCTACTTCTGATTTGAAACAGACCATAATAATCACTACTATTCTGTCAACTGATACAGAAAGCAACAACCATAAATCCATAAAAACCAGTCTAGAAAACACTTCAGAATTGCTACTTTAGACAAAACACAGTTTCTTTTTCCCATTAAGCACTGCATGGGGCAGGATTTTTTTAACCCTTTCGGGGTTTTGGTCGTACTAGTACGTCTTACGCACTGGGGTTATTGACGTACTAGTACGCCTAAATTCTAGCGCCCTCAAATCAAGCAGAAACAGGCTGTTAGGCCTAGATGTGATAGAATGGGTCTGTGCGGTCAGTGTGCTCAGTATAAAAAAATTCCTGCACACCACAGTGCATAATGAGGAAAAAAAACTCTGACCGTGTTTTTGGTTTAAAACAGCGACTTTGCAGTCTATTTTCGTATGGTATTTATTGTTGTATTCTCGTTTTCTTGTTCTTATTTGATAGAATAGAAGATATATTACAGAAATAGAGATGATTTTGATTGGTTTGAGAATAACAAGTACCTTGAAATTGAGCTCAAAGTAGCGAAAATGTTCGATTTTTGACGATGTTCAAGAGTAAACAAATCACACCATGCATCCAATACACATCAACTGGCGAGTCTAATATTCATGCACAAGTGCTCTGATATTATTTATACCATTTTTACAATGATGCAGTTGTATACATAAAAATAAATCTTCTATTTTTTTGTGAGAATAAAAATTCAAAATGGAAAGAAAAAGTAATGTAAGAGGGGCCTGGAGACGTTACTAATGAACAGAGATGTTATTTTAGTGCCAGGAATGTCTGCCTTGTTTATTATGGATCATATTTTGAAATTGGCAACGTTTGAAATTTGAGTGAAATTGGCCAAATTGCCATTTTCTGACCACTATTTTGGGTAGTTGAAATTGGTAAATAGGCGGTTTCTTGTACTCAATCGATAGAAGAAATGGAGTTCTAGCGAAATAGCTATACTTTTCGAAGACTGAAACATAGGAATGTGCTGAAAATAGGGCTCAAAGTGGGCGAAATCCCGATGCGTAAGTGTCATGGCTACCGCTAACTTCGCGAAAGCATAATTCCGTTAGTTTTCGATCAAATTTCATAATTTTTGTGGCGTTATGATCGGAAAACGATTCTCTATCATTCCATAAGAAAAAATAATTTTTTTTTTTTTTAAATTCGTGGACCCTGAGAACGAGTTTCAGAGACCCCCCTTGTACCCCCAAAGGGTTAAAATCACCACACAGACCCATTCTCTCATGTTTAGGCCAAAATTGATCAATCACGGCTTATTTGAGGGAGCTGAGTTCAAAATGACACTGGCATCAATGATGTAGATCTATGTGGGAAACAGTGAAAGAGTTAATGCCATTATATAATTTACATGAGGAAAATAACTGAAAGTAGGTCTACTACTTTTATATATATATATATATATATATATATATATATATATATATATATATATATATATATATATATATATATATATATATATATATATATATATATATACACACAGTGGACCCTCGGTTAACGAATACCCCGGAAATCGTGCAATTATGTAAGTATAATTTTGTAAGTTCTTGTGGAAGTGTATTTTTGGGGGTCTGAAATAGACTAACCTACGTGAAATTTTTCCTTAAGGGAGTAAATTCGTTCGGTAATGGCACTTGAGCAGACTTCAGGAGTGAAGTTTTTACGAAACTCGGGGGTCCACTGTATATATATATATATCATTCATACATACATACATACATATGCAGTAGGGCCCCGCTTTACGGCATTCCGCTAATACGGACATTTCAAATTATGACCAAAACTTGCTATACGGCTCCCCCACCTGACTTTCTAATACAGTCACCGTGCCCCACCCGGTTTGTTTACATTCTCTGTGAGCACCGTGTCTCTCCATTATGTCTGGAAACTTTCCAAAATTTCAAATGTTTTAAAGTTCTTTATGTTTTATATATACAGTACACCTCGGTTTTCTTTCACCTCCAAACTCGAACAATTATGTAAATGTATTTTTGTAAGAGCTTTTATAAGTGTATTTTTGGGGTTCTGAAACGACTAATCTAATTTACATTTGTCCTTATGGGAACAAATTTGTTCGGTAATGACACTCAAACAGCATTCTGGAATGAATTTTCAATGAAAACCGAGGGTCCACTGTACTCTGATAATTATACTTATGTGTACCTGTGCCTAAATAAACATTAAAGTCACTAAGAGTGTCTTATTAGTCTTGAGGATGCCATATTAATAATAATAATACTCAATTATAATCACTGAGGTGCATTAAATGTCTTATATTATGTTAATATAAATATTTTCATTAATCCATCTGATATTTTTTTCAAAATTATATAATAAACACACTACATAACATATAAACATGATAAATACACCCCACAGTAGAATAAATTAACATAAATATGAGATGTTAGGTGTAGATGAATGTGTATCTGCCAAAACCAGACGCGATCGTCTGTTGTTTATATCCTACTTGTGTCTCTCCTCTCTCATTTACTTGTTCTCTCTCGTTTATTCGTTTTACCTCGTTTACTCATCTCTCACCCTACATTAAGGCTACAGATATTTTAAGGTAAATAATGAGTGTATTGTATATGCATTTTATCACTCTAGGGCACTTTAAATGTCATAGTACATTACGTGTGGGTGGGGGGTGGCCTGGCCTGGCCTGGCTGGCTACCATACCTCCCACACCTGACTCCTTACAAATAAATACTACTCACTTCTCACCCTACATTAAAACTACAGGTATTTTAAGGTAAGTAATGAGTACGTACTGTGTGTGTATTTTACTTTTTATTGTTTTTAATGCCTAGTTCTATTGCTAACTTAATACAGTGGTACCTCGAGTTACGATATTTTTTCGTTCGAGAATGCTGTTCAAGTGCCATTACCAAACAAATTTATCCCCATAAGGAATAATGTAAAATAGAGTAGTCCTTTTACACCCCCAAAAATATACCTACAAAAGGATTTAAAAAAATAAACTTACATAAAAGGGCGATTTTGGGGACCATTGTAACTCGAGGTACCACTGTATATGTTAGTGTAAACTTGTTATCTGGCATTTATATGCATTTCTAAGTGGAAAAAAAATGGCGTTCTGCTTTCCTGCGATGTCTACTTTTTGGTGGTAGCCTGGAACCTAACATGCCGTATAAGTGGGGCCCTACTGTATATGAAAACATTATAGCTACTTAGTGGAATGCAAGATAAAGAAGCAGTAAAGTATGTAACTGGAAAAAGGTAGTCATCAAAGATTCTTGGCCTAGCATGAGGTTGAGAGATGGAAGGCATTTTTCTTTTTTCTTTTTTTTAACATATTGTCCATTTTCCCATTGAGGCAGGGTGACCTGAGAAAGAAGAAACACTTTCATCATCACTCACTCCTTCACTGTCTTGTCAAAGGTGTGCTAAAAATAATAATTTGTTACTCTTAAAGAGCCATATACAATGGCTTTTTTTTAATTGTTAAGTATGAACTACCCATACATTATATTAATATGTTGCTTTTGCGTGTTTTTCTTTATCTTTAGGAAACGCCACCCTTAGATGTGGGTAGTGTGAGTCAGACATTGAAGGACAAGAAAATTGAGCCTTCTGGCCTGAAGTTTGGATTTTTAGGCTTGGGTATTATTGGGTCTGGCATTGTCAAGAATCTTCTTAACAGTGGACACAGTGTAATGGTGTGGAACAGGTCTTCAGAAAAGGTAAGTACAACAGCACTATATTAGTGTTTTTGGATGTTAAGATTGTGTGAAGTCTTGAATTGGAAATTAAGACCGTTATTGTATCCCTTTTAACATTTCTAAAAGTCATGGATTATTAGGTATCCCCAAAGTTACCTGAATTCTTTTCCTTCTTCCATCAAGGTTTTCTTTTGTCATATTTTATATTTGTGAAACAGGGAGACTGTAGTATCACTTATTTATATATTAGAATCCATTTTTTTTTTTTTTCATTAGTTAGGGTTTAAAATAGAAATAATGGTTAGAAGCAGGTAGTCTTGAAGGGCTATTTGCCAAAATGTAGCACTTCCTTGAGGCTTCTATTTGTAGAAAGGGTATAATTTTCATAAAGAAAAATCACGGACCTCATGATGTTGTTTCTTGGGCATGGCATAAATGCGATTTCTATAGCGAATTATTTATAATCTAACCTAACTGTGATCATTAATTACAGAAAATTGCCTCCTCCATGTCAGTTTTTGAAACACTGGGTGGAGTTGATGTTGAGGCTATTTTTCTCACCCTACATTATATGCAAATGAAACCCCTTTTAGTTTTCTTATCATAACCTCCTTCATTCTGCTCGCCACATTTCCTCTCGCTCTTACCCCACAGTTCTTATCCTCGGCCCTCCAACACACTTTCCCTCACAGACCACCAAACGTCCTTCCCTCACAGGCCCTCTCTTCTCTCTCACATCCCCAAACTCTTTTCTCTTATATGCCCCCAAACTTCCTTCCCTCAAAGGCCCCAAAACTACCTTCCCTCAGAGGCTCCCAAACTCCCTTCCCCTCACAGATCCCCACACTCCCTTCCCTCACACACCTCTAAACTCCTTTCCCACACAGACCTCCAAACTCCCTTCCCTTGCACACCCCAAATATCCTTCCCTCACAGGCCCCCAAACTCCCTTCCCTCACACTCTCAAACTCCCTTCACTCATACCTCCAAACTCCCTTCACTCACATACCCCCAAACTCCCTTCACTCATACACTCCTAAACTCCTTTCACACACAGACCTCCAAACTCTCTTCTGTCACATACTCTCAGACTCCCTTTCCCTCACATTTCCCCAAACTCCCTTCCCCTCACACCCCCAAACTCCATTCCTTCACACCCCCAAATATCTTTCCCTCACAGACCCCAAACTCCCTTCCCTCAAACACCCCTAAACTCATTTCACACACACAGACCTCCAAACTCCTTTCTGTCAAACACATCCCCCAAACTCCTTCCCTTACACCCCCAAACTCCATTCCTTCACACCCCCAAACTCCCTTCCCTTACACCCCCTCAAATATGCTTCTCTCCTCTTCCCCAAAACTTTGACAGTCCAGTTGAACCCTAACAGCTAAAACCAGAGAGATAGACAGAATAACCAATAAACATTAAGAAATGGAAGGATCCTTGAAGGATACACAAGTACAGATGTTGTCAGCAGTATGTTGGCAGCAACAGCCAGGTTGATCAGGCAGTCAACAGGAAAGTCTGGCTCTGGGCCAGCTGCATGAGTGGAACTCTCAAAACTGGTCACAGGTATGTTGCATATCGAACCAATTAAGCTTCTGTGATGGTTGCAGAAATCATACAGGAGTGGGAATGACTTGGAGGAATAATGGAAGACGATGAATAGCATTCTCAGTAATTGTAAGTACAGCCTCTCCTCACTTAATGACGGAGTTCCGTTCCTAAGACCTCGTCGGTAAACAAATTCGTCGCTAAGTGAGGGGCATACTATAATGGTAGTGGGTTTGTGTCAATCATCTTTGATATTGTTTTAATGTCACCTTTGCACCATTTATAACATTTCTGGTATATTTTTAAATATTTATACAGTAGTGTATTGTAATAAAAAGAATAGAGGAAATCAGCTCTAATATACATTATTTAGGTACAGTGGACCCCCGAGTTTCGTAAAAACTTCACTCCTGAAGTCTGCTCAAGTGCCATTACCGAACGAATTTACTCCCTTAAGGAAAAATTTCACGTAGGTTAGTCTATTTCAGACCCCCAAAAATACACTTCCACAAGAACTTACAAAATTATACTTACATAATTGCACGATTTCCGGGGTATTCGTTAACCGAGGGTCCACTGTATGCATACTGGTCAGAGAGCCCGTCGTAAGTCTGAGTCGTCGGTAAATGAGTATGTCGCTAAGTGAAGAGAGGCTGTATTGTATTTTTCGGTGAACAAAATTCATTCATTCTAGTGTATATATCATGTTTCTGTGTTATCAATATTGTTTATTATGTCATATTAGATGAATTGTGATTGATAAATAAGCCGTATAGATGATATTAACGAAATATTGAAGTATCTTGTAATGCTTCCTGAGAGCCAGAATGGATTAATTGCATTTCAATTAATTTAAATGAGGAAAATTGACTCTACAAACGAGCAAATTGAGATGCAAGCAAGGTCACAGAACGGATTAAACTCGTAAGTGGAGGTACAATGCCTACACTTTAACCCTTTTGGGGTTGGTGCCGTACTAGTACGCGTAAATTCTAGCGGCTTCAAATTAAGCGGGAAATGGCTGGTAGGCCTACATATGAAAGAATGGGTCTGTGTGGTCAGTGTGCACAGTATAAAAATATCCTGCAGCACACACTGTATAATGAGAAAAAACAACAAAAAAAAGCAGCCTATTTTTATATGGTATTTATTGATGTATTCTCGTTTTCTTTGTCTCATTTGATAGAATGGAAGATATATTACAGAAATAGAGATGATTTTGATTGGTTTTACGATGACAAGTACCTTGAAATTGAGCTCAAATTAGTGAAAATGTTTGATTTTTGCCGATGTTCAAGAGTAAACAAATCACGCCACGCGTCCAATACACATCAACTGGTGAGTCTAATATTCTTTCACAAGTGCGGTGATATTATTTATACAGTTTTTACAATGATGCAGTTGTATACATAACAGTAAATCTTTTATTTTATTGTGAGAATAAAAATTCAAAATGGAAAGCAAAAGTAATGTAAGAGGGGCCTGGAGATGTGACTAATGAACAGAGAAGATGTTATTTTAGTGCCAGGAATGTCTGCCTTGTTTATTCTGGACCCCATTTTGAAATTGGCATCATTTGAAATTTGTGTGAAATTGGCCAAATTGCCAATTTCTGACCACTTTTTTGGGTAGTTAAAATTGGTAAATGGGCGGTTTCTTGTACTCAATCGATAGAAGAAATTGAGTTCTAGTGAAATAGCTATAATTTTAGTAGACTGGAACATTGGAATTGGCCATAAATAGGGCTCAAATTGGGCGAAATCGCCGATGCGTAAATATCGTCCAGACCGATAACTTCGCGAGAGCATAATTCCGTAAGTTTTCCATCAAATTTCATACCTTTGGTGTCGTTATGATCGGAAAAAGATTCTCTATCATTTCATAAGAAAAAAATATTTTTTTTTCCAAAAAATTTGCAACTCTGAGAACGAGTTTTTGAGAGGGCCTGTCGACCCCCAAAGGATTAAAGGAGGGGGTCTGGGATAGTGACAGTTTGGAGGGACTATTCTAAGCTGTAGTATCCGAGCGCCTCTGCAAAGACAATGATTATGTATGACTGAGGTGAAATTGTTGAATGATGATGAAAGTATTTTCTTTTTGGGGGATTTTCTTTCTTTTTGGGTCACCTTGTCTCAGTGGGAGACGGCCGATTTGTTGAAAAAAAAATTAATCCATTCCAGACACCCAAAAATAATAAAAAAAATACATTTTGTAAAGTTTAACTATAGTTTTACATATACAAAACAATGACAATTACATATAAATGAACATTTAAATCATTATTACATACTACCTGTATTGAAGACTCTTGTTGGCGTATGGAAGACAGGGAGGAGGAGAGAGGGAGGACTGATTATTGTTTGGAAGGGAAATCCCCCTCTAAAAGGACTTCAGGTATCACCGCCCTATCTGCATGAAAATTCACAGATTTACAGTGTGGGTTGTTCACTGAATAGTAGCAACGGGCGAACTGACGCTACTGCCTCCACTGCCTCAACCACTGCCTGAATCACTGCCTCCACCATTGCCTCAACCACTGCCTCCACCACTGGAGCACATGCACACCACTTTCGTATTTTTCTACAATTTCTTCAGTTCTATCGTGTTTCTCACTTTCTTTACCAAAGGAACTTTACTATCAACTTTCTTTGGACCCATGGTGGCTTATTTCACAGTCGCACTTAATAAACAAGCACAAAAACCAATGGATTTTAACCCTTTCAGGGTTTTTGACGTACTAGTACGGCTTACACGCCAGTGCGTTTGACGTACTAGTACGCCTAAATTCTAGCACCCTCAAATCAAGAAGAAACAGGCTGGTAGGCCTAGATGTGAGAGAATGGATCTGTGCGGTCAGTGTGCGCAGTATAAAAAAAAATCCTGCAGTACATAGTGCATAACGAGAAAAAAAACTCTGACCGTGTTTTTGGTTTAAAACAGCGACTTTGCAGTCTATTTTCGTATGGAATTTATGGTTATATTCTCGTTTTCTTGGTCTCATTTGATAGAATGGAAGATATATTAGAGAAATAGAGATAATTTTGATTGGTTTCTCGATGACAAGTACCTAGAAATTGAGCGCAAAGTAGCGAAAATGTTCGATTTTTGGCGATGTTCAAGAGTAAGCAAATCACGCCACACGTACAATACACATCAACTGGCGAGTCTAATATTCTTGCACAAGTGCGCTGATATTATTGTCACAATTTTTTGTGACAATAAAAATTCAAAATGGAAAGCAAAAGTAATGTAAGAGGGGCCTGGAGACGTGACTAATGACCAGATAAAATGTTATTTGAGTAGCATGGCTTTAGAGCGGGTCGATCATGCCTGTCACAGCTGCTGAACCATTATGACAGAATTACGGAGGCATTGGAGGACGACCAAAACGCAGATGTGATTTACACAGATTTTGCAAAGGCGTTTGACAAATGCGATCATGGAGTGATAGCGCACAAAATGAGGGCCATAGGCATTACGGGGAAGGTAGGCAGATGGATTTTTGAGTTCCTAACACAAAGAACACAAAATGTAGTAGTGAACAGGGCAAGATCCAGCATCAGCGAGGTCAAAAGCTCAGTGCCCCAAGGCACTGTCCTGGCACCTCTGCTGTTTCTCATCCTCATAGCAGACATAGATAAAAACACCCAGCACACTTTTGTATCATCATTTGCAGATGACACTAAAATAAGCATGAAAGTCACTACGGTAGAGGACACTGAAAAATTACAGGAGGACATAAGCAGGGTCTTCCAATGGGCAGTGGAGAACAACATGACGTTCAATGGTGATAAGTTTCAGCTGCTTAGGTATGGAAAAAATGAAGAACTCAAAAGGAACACTATATACAAAACGCAAGAGGGTCACCACATAGAACGAAAGGAACACGTAAAGGACTTGGGAATAATTATGTCTGCTGATCTGTCGTTTAAAGACCATAACAAGACAAAGATCACAACAGCCAGGAAGATGACGGGGTGGGTATTGAGAACTTTCAAAACAAGGGAAATAATGCCGATGGTGACACTATTCAAATCGCTAGTGCTCCCTCACTTAGAATACTGCTCAGTGCTGACGGCCCCGTTCAGGGCAGGAGAAATAGCAGAGCTGGAACGAATCCAGAGATCGTTTACGGCTCACATTGAGCCATTGAAACATCTAAATTATTGGGAACGCCTTCAAGTCTTGAACATGTACTCATTGGAGCGGAGGAGAGAGAGATACATGATAATATATACATGGAAAGTACTTGAGGGCCTGGTCCCAAATCTGCACACTGCCATAACAACATACTGGAGTGAGAGATATGGGAGAAAGTGTAAAATAAACCCAGTGAGGAGCAGGGGTGCGGTGGGGACAATACGGGAGCACTGTATTAACATCCGGGGTCCCAGACTATTCAACATCTTACCAGAAGATATCCGAAACACGGCTGGAACCAGTGTAGAAGCCTTCAAGAGGAAACTGGACAAATATCTTCACCAGGTGCCAGATCAACCAGGCTGTGATGGATATGTGGGGCAGCGGGCCTCCAGCAGCAACAGCCTGGTTGACCAGGCAAGCACCAGACGAGCCTGGCCCATGGCCGGGCTCAGAGAGTAGATACTCTCGAAACTCTTCAAAGGTATATCAAAGGTCTGTCTCATTTATTCTGGACCCTATTTTGAAATTGGTATCTTTTGAAATTTGTATGAAATTGGCCAAATTGCCAATTTCTGACCACCTTATTGGGTAGTTGAAATCGGTAAATTGGCGGTTTCTTATACTTAACTTATAGAACAAATGAAGTTCTAGCGAAATAGCTATAATTTTAGTAGACTGAAACATTGGAATTTGCCGAAAATAGGGCTCAAAGTGGGCAAAATCGCCGATGCGTAGATAGCATTGATACCGCTAACTTCGCAAAAGCATAATTTCGTTAGTTTTCAACCAAATTTCATAATTTTGGTGGCGTTATGATCGTAAAAAAAATTCTCTATCATTTCATAAGATTTTTTTTTTTCCCAAAAAATTTTTTTTGACCCTGAAATGGAGTTAAGAATTGGGGTCTTGACCCTGAAAGGGTTAAGGAAATGTTTGGATGAATGCGTGGAGTATATGCTCATTCACTGAGAGACACAGGAAGACTGACTCACCTACATACGGCGTCTTGGAGGGAGGCGGGCTGCCGCGTCTAATATGGCCGATTTGCGAGACACCAGCCGAAATATGGAGCAAAATTTCCGCCCAAAAATCGGCCTAAATACGAATCAGCCGATAAACGCAGCAGTCGATATACGGGGTTCCACTGTACCACGTACATGATAAAAACATTATAGCTGATGGTGTAGGAGTGCCTTTTAGCAGATGCCATAATATGGGCACCCCTACTGAAGGCAGGGCTGTGTTTAAAATGATAAAAAACACCCATCACCATTGCATGGTAACCCTTTCACTGTCGGTGACGTATAGGTACGGCTTACAAGCCAGTGTTGGTGACGTATTAATACCCCAATATTCTAGCGGCTTCAAATCTAGCAGGAGAAAGCTGGTAGACCTACATGTGAGAGAATGGGTCTGCATGGTCAGTGTGTGCAGTATAAAAAAAATCCTGCAGCACGCAGTGCATAACGAGAAAAAAAACTCTGACTGTGTTTTTGGATTGAAATGCCGACTTTGAGGTGTATTTTCGTATGGTATTTATGATTGTATTCTAGTTTTCTTGGTCTCATTTGATAGAATGGAAGATATGTTACAGAAATAGAGATGTTTTTGATTGGTTTCACGATGAAAAGTACCTGAAATTGAGCTCAAAGTAGCGGAAATGTTCTATTTTTGCCGATGTTCAAGAGTAAACAAATGACATCACCGTTCAATATGTGTCGAACTGGCCAGTCTGATATGCAGTCACAAATGGGTTGACATTATTTATACAATTATATAATAATGCAGTACTCTGCATAACAGTAAATCTTCTATTTTTTGTGAATAAAAATTAAAAATGGAAAGCAAGAGTAATATAAGAGGGGCCTGGAGACGTGACTAATGAACAGAGAAAGTGTTATTTTAGTGCCAGGAATGTCTGCATTGTTTATTCTGGACCTTATTTTGAAATTGGCATCTTTTGAAATTTGTGTGAAATTGGCCAAATTGCCAATTTCTGACCACTTTATTGGGTAGTTGAAATCGGTAAATGGGCGGTTTCTTGAGTTTGGTTGACTGGAACAATGGAATTGGCCGAAAATAGGGCTCAAAAGGGGCGAAATCGCCGATGCGTATATATCGCTGAGACCGCTAACTTCATGAGAGCGTAAGTTTTCCATCAAATTTCGTACTTTTGTGGTGTCATTACCATCGGGAAAAGATTCTCTTATCATTTCATAAGAAAAAATAAAAGGGTTAAAGATTGAAACCATTCAGAAAAGGTACTCAAAGGGATTTCATGAAAAGTACATAATTTTATAAATAAAATTTTCAACTTTACACCTATACATTCAGATAACAATCCCAATTTTCTTATAAGGAGGATACACAAGTACAGTGGACCCCGGAAATCGTACAATTACGTATGTAAGTATAATATTGTAAGTGCTTTTGTAAGTGTATTTTTGGGGGTCTGAAATGGACTAACCTACTTGACATTATTTCTTAAGGGAGTAAATTCGTTCGGTAATGGCACTTGAGCAGGCTTCTGGAATGAATTTTGCTCGTTACTCGGGGGTCCACTGTATTGAAAATTTTAAGTCAATCGAAGGAGGCTTTCTAAAGGTGCCACATGGAAACAAAAATTAGGAATTGAATGTGTAAAATTTACAAGGAGGCACCTGCATAGGCCAAGACTATAGTTGCATGAACCTTTTAGTGGGTACAGTACCCCAGTATTGAAAATTTGAAGCTGTACATTAGACATTCCCAGATTATATAGAAAAATTTACATGGAAAAAATCAATCAACCACTTAACCCTTTCAGGGTCGGTGTCGTACTAGTACGGCTTTTTCAGAAAATCCTTGAAAATGCCTTAAATCGTCAAAAAATGCAATAAAATCAAGTTTTATAGCATTTTTTAATATTTCATAATTATTTAACTATGGCACCAGGGTTGGTGCCATACTTGAACGCCTAAATTCTAGCGCCTTCAAATCTAGCGAGAGAAAGCTGGTAGGCCTACATATGAAAGAATGGGTCTGTGTGGTCAATGTGCACAGTATAAAAAAAATCCTGCACCACTTGCTGCATAATGAGAAAAAAAAAAACTGACCATATTTTTCTTTTAAAACCGAGTTTGCAGTCTATTTTCGTATGGTATTTATTGATGTATTCTCGCTTTATTGGTCACATTTGATAGAATGGAAGATATATTACAGAAATAGAGATGATTTTGATTGGTTTTATGATGACAAGTACCTTGAAATTGAGCTCAAAGTAGCGAAAATGTTCGATTTTTGCCGATGTTCAAGAGTAAACAAATTACACCACGCGTCCAATACACGTCAACTGGGGGACGGGGTTGGGAAAGGAAGGGGGTAATTGTACATTTACATGAGCAGTTAAGGGAAATTCAGAATGATAGGTTTCAGGCTATCAGGATCAGGAGTGGGGTGGAGGATGTTCTGTGGGGGGACAAACCTTTCCCAATGGTGTTATGTAAATTCCAGGGTAGACGTAGGTGAGTTTAATATTCTTTCACAAGTGCGGTGATATTATTTATATCGTTTTTACAATGATGCAGTTGTATACATAACAGTAAATCTTTTATTTTATTGTGAGAATAAAAATTCAAAATGGAAAGCAAAAGTAATGTAAGAGGGGCCTGGAGACGTGACTAATGAACAGAGATGTTATTTTAGTGCCAGGAATGTCTGCCTTGTTTATTCTGGACCTCCATTTTGAAATTGGCATCGTTTGAAATTTGTGTGAAATTGGCCAAATTGCCAATTTCTGACCACTTTTTTGGGTACATAGTTGAAATTGGTAAATGGGCAGTTTCTTGTACTCAACTGATAGAAGAAATTGAGTTCAGATAGAAGAAATTGAGTTCATACTTTTGGTGTCGTTATGATCGGAAAAAGATTCTCTTATCATTTCATAAGAAAAAAAAATTTTTTCCAAAATAATTTTCGATCCTGAGAACGAGTTTGGGAGAGGGCCTCTCGACCCTGAAAGGGTTAAAGGTACCTCTTCTGGGTTACCTAAAAAGAACTATAATATTAAAAACAAAGCATACTAACTTGGAAATATTTTTGCCTAAGGGTTTTACAAGCAATATTAACCCTTTCGTTGTCGGTGCCGTACTAGTACGTTTTACGAGCAGGGGTTGGTGCCGTACTAGTACGTCCAAATTCTAGCGGCCTCAATTTAAGCAGAAAACGTCTGGTAGGCATACATATGAAAGAATGGGTCTGTGTGCGCAGTATAAAAAATAATCCTGCACTACACACTGCATAATGAGAAAAAAAACCTGACCGTTTTTTCCGATTAAAACAGCGACTTTGCAGTCGATTTTCGTATGGTATTTATTGATGTATTCTCGTTTTCTTGGTCTCATTTGATAGAATGGAAGATATATTACAGAAATAGAGATGATTTTGATTGGTATGACAATGACAAGTATCTTGAAATTGAGCTCAAATTAGCGAAAATGTTCGATTTTTGACGACGTTCAAGAGTAAACAAATCACACCATGCGTCCAATACACATCAACTGACGAGTCTTATATTCATGCACAAGTGCTCTGATATTATTTATACCATTTTTACAATGATGCAGTTGTATACATAACAGTAAATCTTCTATTTTTGTGTGAGAATAAAAATTCAAAATGGAAAGCAAAAGTAATGGAACAGGGACCTGGAGACGTGGCTAATGAACAGAGAACATGTTATTTTAGTGCCAGGAATGTCTGCCTTGTTTACTCTGGACCCTATTTTGAAATTGGCATCGTTTGAAATTTGTGTGAAATTGGAAAATTGCCATTTTCTGACCACTATTTTGGGTAGATGAAATTGGTAAATAGGAGGTTTCTTGTACTCAGTCGATAGAAGAAATGGAGTTCTAGCAAAATAGCTATAATTTTAGAAGACTGAAACATTGGAATTTGTCGAAAATAGGGCTCGAAGTGGGTGAAATTGCCGATGCGTCAGTGTCATAGATATCGCGAACTTCGCGAAAGCATAATTCCGTTAGTTTTCGATCAAATTTCATTATTTTGGTGGCGTTATGATCGGAAAAAGATTCTCTATCATTTCATAAGAAAAAATCTTCGACCCCAGGAACACGTTTCCGAGAAGGCCTGTCGACCCCCAAAATGTTAATGCCAGAGCCTGTTACGTCACCACTACTTTCATGTTATTTTTGATAGTCGTTAAAATTAATATAATGAAGTATATTACATATACTTTTATGAATGCATTCTCGTTCTCACCTGTCGATAACCCCTACACGCCCAGGTTGTATGTTTGGGCATACTGTACATGTAATGAGAGTAAAAATAAAAAAAAAAAATGCGACAAATTCAGAGGGTACAGAAAGAAAGTGATGGAGAATATAGGAAGAAAAGTGATGCGTGTATAGAATGACTTTCTGAGAGGATGAAAATTCTTGTGTGTTGAATCATATTTGATTGATTTTCAGTACTGTTCAGACATTTTTGCATAGTGCCTTTAGCCAACTTGTCAGCTTTTCTGTAGTCCTGATACCTCCCAAATAATACTACAATACTGTTTATTAACATGGCTGCTCATGGAGATGCAAGTTGTAAATACAGTAGGTCATTGCATTAAAAAAAAAGTCATTCTCGTTTCTTGTAGACTGGTTTCATTTTAGTCTTTTACGAAGTTGCTAGTTGTATTAGCATAACATATTGTTCCTACTTTAAGTATGTTTCAGTTCAATATCTGAATTTCCTCTGACTTAGTTCATTTAAGTTTTGATGGTTACATTCTTAACACTGAAAGCAGAAAGTCCTTAATTTTTAAGGATTTTCTCATTGATGTACTTGAAAATAACAAACATTTATAACATAAATACATATACATAATATGTACAAATAGATTGTGAGGGTAAATGAGTGTACTTTTGTAAAAAGAAAAAACTAACAATAGTCGTATAGGATGACTTTAATCTCAATAGTTAGTTTTCATGTCGTGTAATTTATTTTGGTATGCTTGAAGAATCTCTTAATTGGTTTTCTTCACATCTTAAGGCTTTTTCTTGAGGAACTCTTCCATATTCTTCATACTTCAAAACAAATAACCTGCAAATGTCTTGATATCAGTTAGTAGTAGTTCCAATATGACTTTCAAAACCCCAGATATATTTATGAACATGTCTTTGCCCTGTGTAGGCACTTCTGCTGTAGTCATGCTCAGTCACATTAATGTTTGTGTTAAATTAGCATAAACACAAGTGTAAAGTATTGAAAGGTAGTGCAAAGTCTTTATATTATTTAGGAGGTTCTGCAGTTAATACCCAGTGTGGTAAATTTGTTTTATGAATACACACACAACCCGCACATATAAAAGAGAGGAGCTTACGACGACGTTTCGGCCCGACTTGGACCTGGCTTTGTCTCTGTTGATGCTTTCCTCTCTCATTACATTGTTAAATGCTCTAAACTTCAGAACACCGTGACTTAACCTGATTCCTTCCCTGTCTTATCTTCCCCTTCTCCTTTTTTTCTCCTTGGGTTTCCTTTCTTTCTGTTCTTTCTTTTGCCTTGTATTTTCCCTTCATTTTTCGCTTTTCTTCCTCTAGTACTCCCCTTGATCCAGCTAGCCTCAGTAGCAGTGCTCCTTCCCATATGACTGTCTACTCTACTACCTTTTCTACTACCTTTACTACTACCACTACTACCACTACTCCTACATTTCCCCACTCTCTTGTACCCTCCCCTGTCTGCCTGCCTATAAATACCCTTCCTCTGTCTCTGTGTGTTAGTGTGACTTTGTAAATGGTCCAAGTCGGGCCGAAACGTCGTCGTAAGCTCCTCTCTTTTATATGTGCGGGTTGTGTGTGTATTGTTCCAGTCACGGTATTGTGCCTTTTTTGTTATTTGTTTTATGAATTTTAAATACCTCAGTTATACAATTGCTCTTTGATTAATTTTAATCAAGGGGAAGTGCTAAACCTGTAGGGACCATATAGTTCCTGGGGAATGGAAGGCATTCAGGCTTGATTTGAGGAATGGGAAGTCCAGTTCCTTGGATGAAGAGCCCCTCCCTTGAGGTATTTGTTGTAAAATACCATAGCTAAAAATATATGCTGAACAATAATTCATCATTTCCTATAGGGAGATGTTGCTAGTCATTGTTTAATTACTATATAATTCGTCATCAGTTCACCACGAGTTAACTTAGTCATTCAACAGGCATATAGTGAGTAGAAAAAATATACCAGAAACATTCAGTGGTCATAGTGCCAGTGTAGACAGAGAACCACTGGTGGGGAAAAAGAAGAGGTTCTGTACCCCTCTTATATTTCCTCATGGCTATTTATGTCTAATCTAGTAAAAATTAATTAGAATTTGTATATTACCAGCTTGGATGAATATAGATGAACCCACAAATTATACAACACAGTTTTTAATATTTGTACATTTTAAATGTCTCTAGAGTATTATAGTGAATGTATTTGAAATTTTTTCTTGACAATCTTTGCCAATCAGAACTACTAGTATATCAGTTTTGTTAAACATTCTGTAAGCTAGTGAAGATCGTATAATAATGCACTAGTTAAAATATCTTACTGTATAATTAATGAACTAATAGTGAACGTATGGCAAAGACTGCCGATGAAGCTCATCCCACACAAAACTTTCTTAAATAAAAATTTTACCTTGTGTATTTGTTTATTTTGTGGGGGAGTGCTAAACCCATAGGGGTAATGCAGCACCTTGGGGGATGGGAGGCAATCAGATTCAATCCAAGGAAAGGGAGGGTAGCTCAATTCTTTGGATCAAGGGTTCGCCTTATTTAGCTTTTATTCTTGAAATATACTGGAATAATTATCTGGCATACTTACACCCATTAATTATTTTTGTTTCCATTATGCTTGTTTAATGAATAATTTCGATATTACAAGCAATTTACTATCTTTAAATTTATTCATAAAGTAAAATTGTGGCTTTTTTTCTAATTAAGGCTTTATTAAAAGGCCAAGTTTTGAGATTTTTACATAAAATTGCTAGCAATTATTTCTGAAATGAAATCATACTTTTTTTTTTTTTTTGGAGTGCTTTATTTTTACACTGGATAGTCTTTCAGAAGACTTGACGACATTCCAAAAGTGGCATTATTTTAGAATCATGTTTAGCATCTTGCTTTAGTGTAAATGTTAACAATTTGGATTGGGATTAAATATGAAATCTTATTCTGTTGTATATTGTTATCAAAGATTTGATCATATATTTTTTCATTATTAACTTGCAACAGTATCAAGCTTAACGTATTCTCCAATTATTTTTGTTATTTGCAGTGTATCATATTTGTACTGCACATTTTGTGTTGACAGTCTCTAAAAAAAAAAACATTCATGAACTTTCATAGGAAAATGTATCAATTCCCATGTAAATAAGTATTAATGAGTGGACAATAAAACTTCTTTTCTACTGGAACTTATATTCTTTAACTATGCAAATAACAACCCTAAAAATAATGTGATGGTAATTTGGTTCCATTGCATATGGCACTAACCTGAAAATATATGAATGATATTTAGGATGAGGCAATGACACGTTAGAATAGCAATTAGATATCTGCATGGGGGGGGGGTGAACCAGGAAATTTCCTGCCTCTTTACTTAATTAGGCCCAGTCCTCTGCAGGCTTCTAATTACAAACAAACGTTGGCACAAGTGGTCTCACTATGTCACTCATAGACTTGATAATTTTAAGGGCTTAATATGGGACAGGCATGTTTGGTAATACTAAATCACTTACTGCAAATACATGACACTTCCATTACTACAACAGTATGTGAAAGATATTGACCCTAATAATGCCTAATAGAAATATAACCAGACACAGATTACTTGCACCAGTTCATTTAATACTGAGACAAGCTAATGCTACAGGGATGTTTCATATGATGATGAATTGCTACAATTATCATCAGTCACTGTGGTTAGTAGTGTGTCATCCTCATTATGGACAGCATTTTCACTGTCATTAGCAACTTTAGAATCTACACACACACTAGTATTGCTAGATAAGGCTTCATCACTGTTGCTGGACTTTTCTCTAACTTTTGGTGAGTTTTCTCTGGGGATGCTCATACTTTGATCCTTTGCTTGAGACAGGGGTGACTTTTCATTATCAAATGTTAATCTTACTCTGCCAATAAGAGTGGGAGTACCCGGAGCTGAGTTAGGCGAGCCTAATGATGTCCTTAGATTATAATCACTGGCTTCTTCACGTAAAGCAATTCTTGCTGGAATGCCCCTCACCTCAGGTACTGGAGCTACTTTGTGGGAGGGATGACTGGCACTTAAGCTACGCTTATGCACCCTCACGGGATCAGAAACGTAGGGAGTGGGGCCAGCCACACTCAGACTTCGGTTATGACTTCTCAAGAGTGCTGGGAAAGTGTGAGATGGGCTGTTCCCACTTACTGCACTGGAGTCACGCCTTACCCAAGGTTGGGCTTCAACAAAATCGCAAGAAGTATTGGAAGAAGTTCGGGAATGTTGTTTAGTAGGGTCATGACCTTTTGAGGATCGGAATGAACGTGTGAGTGTGCTTGCTGGTGTGTAGTAATCAGAGTTGTGACTCTGTGTATCTAAGAAGTCAACTTTATAGTATGCATCTATTCCATTAAGAGCATCATCAAACAGTATGGAGTCTGTACGTTGACACCCTCCAGTTCTACAATTTTGCAGGTAAAGATCTGGCAGATTTTCCATTATCTTGTTGAGTGTTTTCTGTTGGTATTTGTATGTTTCTCGAAGCCTTAGTAGTTGGTGAGCACTAAACTTTCGAATACGGTGGCGTTGAAACACATAGTTTTCTCTTACCCTATTCATCTGCGATACAGAGTAGTCCCGCACCTTATTGACCTGGAATAGTTTGTAGAGCACAAGATGGTAACCTGATCTTTTTACTTGGAAATATAGAATGCTTGCATAAATCATGTGAATAGTCTGAATTAAACTGATTAGTTACTAATACAAAAAAAAAAAAATAAAGTTGATACATCACATGAGGACATTAAAAAAACTATAATTTAATAATGAAAATTAAAGTAACCTTTATCTACTGTTTGTAGATATAAAATATTGAAGCAACTCACCTGATCAAGGTACTGGTCCCTCAGGGATGTAAGACCCTGTGTACTGTAGTCTCGAAGGTCCCTAAGATTTTTGCCCTGACTACTGTAACTCTCTCTAATACGTTCCATTTGCTGATAGCAGCTTTCCTTGATGCTCACCACCTTGCAGGGGAATAAAAGAAAGTTCAGGAGGATGTGACATTAAGATGCTTATTTTAAAGATGCTTCATGTTAAGAAGAAATTGGCAAAAATTCAGTTGATTCTAACCTGGCCATTGTAGTTTTCTCTCAGTCTGTCAAGTTGCTGAGACTTGTATGCCTCAACACTCTCTAGTAATTTCTTAATTTGGCGAGCTTTAGGAGATACCCGGTCTTTACAGCAGCAACATTCCCATCCCATTCTGAAAGAAATAACAAAATAAATATTTAAGAGTAAATTAATTGGAAAACAAATCATACACAGTATTACATAAAACTGTCAGCTGAGATGACTTAATGTTTTAAGAAGCAAATTAGTTTGATCTATACAGTTCTACAAATAGATTTTTCTCAAATCTACAAATTTTATTTAAATGGTACACGTATTTATGTAGTACTGTATATAAATAATATGACGTTACCTGTCGAGGAGGTAGTTGACTAGTTGAACAATAAGAGTGACCAGAAGGAAGAGGGCAGCACAAGCGAAGCCAAAGAGAAGACTTTCTGCATACAAGTTGCGAAATGGGACATCACTCAGGCTAAGGAACACCAGCAATGATGTATTGCCCACGCTGTTGTAAGCAAAGCATTTATACCATCCTACATCTGATCGCATCACCTTATGGATCAATAGGTGACCTGAAGCTAAAACTTCAAAGCCTGGATGGATGGTGGCTGCATCTTCTACTTGTTGTAAATGGTGACTTGTCCATTCATCAGTGTCCCTGCTACCATTGTGCCGGAAGACTTCTTGGTTGGGTGTGAGCCACAGCACATTTTGGGGTGGATGAGCAGTCACATTACATTCCAGTAAGACACTCTGCCTCCCGTGAGCTATCACCCAGTTACCAGATTCAGTAACTGCTTTTGGTGCCTCACAGCCTAGCGAATCTATGTGCCTTGTTAATTGAGCCACACTCTGGAACTGACCATCGTGGCACTTTAGGGGTTCCACACCACTCCAAGTTGATATGTCTGCTAATGTGAGCAATTCAGGAAGCCAATAATGATAGCAGTCACAGCGAAGTGCTGTTCCTGTGAGAAAGACTGATGTATTATGCTTAACTAGTTTACTAAAGGATAATGGTAGCACCGTGAGACCAGAGTTTTCAAGATTCAAAGAGCGAAGTTTTGGAAGTCCCTCAAATGCCACTTCTTCTATTTCCATTAGACTTGAAGTATAAGCTAGGTTGAGGTGTTGTAGGTTGTGGAGACCTGTGAAGGCGCCATGCTCCACCCGCACTAATCTCTCATTATATTCAAGGTACAGTTTCTTTAACAGTGGTATCTCCGAGAAGACAAATTCATCAATATTTACAATATAAGTGTGACTGAGATCAAGTTGGTGTAGACAACTGGCCCCAGTAAGAGCCATAGACCCAATATGCTGGATGGGGTTGTGGCTTAGGATTAAAATTTCAAGACAAGATGCATTGGATATCATGCCATCTGGCAAGTTTTGGAGATAATTATATGATGCATCAAATACTCTCAGATGGTTTCCATGGAGGTGTGGAACTTGGTACAAATTTGCATTGCTGATGTTGAGGAAATTGAGCTGACTAGCATCCTCCAACCATCGATGATGTAATTGGGGTAATCTTGTTTGAGAGACGTCTAAATACTTCAAGGAAGTTAATCCATGCAGAACCTTGGCATCCATGTGAACAACTGGATTGTTATTTAGAGCAAGAAGTTGTAAGTGGCCAAGCCCCTGTAGATCAGTATCATTGAGCATTGTGAGGCTGTTATGCCCCACATCAAGATGAGTAAGAGCTGGAGTGTTTAATTTAAAATGTCCACCCCCAAGAGATTGTAAACGGTTATTCGCAAGGTCCAGTTGCTCCAGCTCAGGCAGGTGTGGCAGGACGTTGACATTATCCAGCTGACTGCCACTGATCTTGAGGTGGCGGAGATCTTTAAGCTTGGCAAGGAGGTGTGTGGGTATGATGGAGTAGCCTTCGAGGATGAGTGTGGTAGTATCAGTAGGTGGATGAGGTGGGTACATTTCTCCAGGAGTGGCAGTACATACCACCTGACGTGGTAGTGTGCAGGAGCAGCTCTCAGGACATTGTGGCCCGCTTTGATTACCCACCGCCCATCCCGACTCCCGCCTGCCATACCCACTGTTATCACTCTCTGGCACCACTGCAGCCGCCATGCCCCACACACACCACCACCACCACCATCGCCGCCACACCGCCATCACCGCTCACACAATCTGCAACTACATTCAAAATGTACTAATTCAAAATTAAAGTATTTTAATTGTTTTTCATGGTAAAAATATTACTTTTTTTTTTAGCCTTCATTATTCATTATTTACATTTTGCCAATACAATTTTCAGCATAGTTCATATCATCAAGCCTTTCCTCTGTTTTTTAAACCAATATTTTATATTTTGTTTAATAAATGTTTGGTTTACTAATGTAAAAATATTCTTTAATGTCACAAAAAAATATGCAAATATATATATATATAATATATATAATGTAATTTGACAATGTATTGTATCTTGAAATAAATTTTATATATATTTAATAAAAGATGGGGTGGTAGGGGAAGTGGAATATTCAAATGGCTTCAGAAAGACATCTAAATATTCTTCCTTGAAGCCTTTTTATCCACTTCTCCGAGTCTATGGGACCCACAATTTACACCAGAGGTGGACCCCATCATAATTATATATATATATATATATATATATATATATATATATATATATATATATATATATATATATATATATATAAATAAACACTAAAAATTGAGTACATAAGCAGTGTGGTGCTACCCTACTTAGGATAGTTACACAAGACATGCAGTATGGGAGGGGGATGTGTTTACAATGGTCTGCCATTGTTCACCAGGCAGTTATACCTATATGCGATTGCTCTGATAATTTGTGTACAAAAAGCAGCAGTGATGCCAGAATGTTAACGATCTTACCGTATGTGTTGGTACATTGTGGAGAAAGGGGAGTGGAATTTTTTCCAGAGTGGCTAGTGGTGTAATGTGGAGTTTAGCGCAAGACCCAGCTGACTGAGACTTGCTCAGTCAGTCAGCCAGCAGCTGGGCTGGTCGCTATCGATCCTACAAGCTGCGTGCTCTCTATGTCCTCTCTTTCCTAAAGCTTAACAAATATCCCTTACTGTTGCTTTCTCTCCCACTAACACCCATCCATGTTCCTAGATTAGATACAAAGGGAAGGGAACGCCATTGGATTATCCTGTTGGGTTATCCTCTGTTATTGACTGAGTTGGATAATCCAAGGTTAATCAATTTATCACCGATGTATGTACGTGTGTGTGTGAGTTTTAAGGCCAAAATATAACACTTATTAGTCATAATGTGTTTCTCGCTGAGTTCCCTTAAGATTGGCTTGCAAATTATGCACCAAAGTTCGTTGTTGTTATTTTGTTATTTCATTGACTTCAACGTGGCATGTATTGTTTTCTAGGATGGTTAGTTACCCTGATTTTGTTTTAGTTGATCCAAGTTAGATTTTTTGGGGGCTTAACACCAGTAAGATGCTATAGAATGCAAATGCAATGTTAGCAAAATGAGGCAATGATTGTATCAAAAGGTCCACTGGGTTCTAAGCCTAATTGTTAGTGCCTGGAGAAAGGCCACCCTGAACACATGGCTGCCGCAACACCATTGTTATTTTGAGCACGTGCAATTTTAATTTCTCATGGTAGGTATGCAATATGCAGAGCTGTGTGTGTTTAATATATTTTGTGGTTGTAGTCAGTAGCATTAAGTTTAGTATTACATTTCATCACTAAAGAACGTTACATTATCCTTTCAGTGCCACAACCTCCTCAATTTATCATCGTGGCCTCTTGTTCTCCCTGTTGATGGTGTTAAGAACTATTCCCTATTTTTTGGTAGCCTTTTGTAATTTGATGTGGTTATCATATTTTCGTATTTCCTATCAGCCAATAAAGGTGTCAAATATCAGCGCGTATGTGGGCGCGCGGGCTGAGCACCTGTGATTGGTAAATGGGTAGATGTGAAAGTACGTATGGGTGTGCGAGGATTTTGAATGGTACTTTTGCAGTATTTGTTGCAGCACGTGCCATTAACAGTTTTTCTTAGCTGTGGCTTAATCCCTTAACCAATATATTTTATAGATACTCCTTACCCAGTGATCCATGCTTCTATTACCCTTAGGTCAAAAGCGTTGCAAGTTACAGTCTTATTAAATGTTTAATCATTTGTTCCACCTCGTCCAAGTTCCAGCCATTTATTATATTCAGGGAAAAAAAATTAAACCCGTAGGAGTCATACACTGCTCAGGAAATGGGAGATTACCAGGTTTGATAAGCTCTAATTCCTTAGATCAAGAGCCCCTCCACTTATCCACCCTATCTGTTTCTTGTGTTGTGATCATGTATGTTCTCTACTCATCCCTCCAAGCATAGTTAATTTAGCTACCTGCTTGACTCACGAAATCGTAATGACACGATTGCAAACAAACCATACCACGGGTGGGGTTAGAACCCGCGATCAGTTTCAAAACTCGGTCGGTCTGGAGTTTTGAGAGACTGATCGCGGGTTCTAACCCCACCCGTGGTATGTTTTTTTTTTATAGGCTACCTGCTTCTCTCGTCTCCTTTATCTGTGACCAGCATTGTCACCAAACAAGTTTTCTCACCTGCCCCTCTGGTTATAGATTTTAGGTTTAACCGCACTTAATACTATATATAATTTTGTATGATACTTTTTTGTAGCATTTGTCGCAACATGCCATTAGCATAATGTTTCAGAGCTATTTTATGAATTGGGGAATCTCTGGCACAACACTGGGTTTGGCTAGTATACTCAGTCTTAGTATTTAGGAACGATGATGCAAGCAGTTTGCTAGTAAATTAGTGTCAACCTGCAGTGGTCACACTGTATCTGGTATCGATTTCGTCAGTATTCTCTTACCGGGTTCTGTGTCTAGTGCCCTACTGAGAGGTGCAGTTGTCCATAGTCAGTTTTAAGAGCGAGAGGATTTCTTGCATTATAACAATTGACCTATTGCCTAAACCCATGGTTCATATTGCTAGCAACTGGAAAACATTGTTACAGCATTGAACGTGAGCTGTCTTCGAAACTACAATGATATATGAATGCAACTTTGCCAGTGCACTAGATCTCCCCCCGGAAAAGTATTGTAGGGTGCAACTTTTGACTAGTTTCTTAACGTTTCTCTCTCCAAGGAATCAGGGCCAAGTGTACAGTAGGAATCTATCAAGGTACTTTGGGGTGATATCAACACTGACAGAATTTTTGACTGTCATTATTCTGCATTTGAATACTCAGTGAAGTGCATGCATAACGCTAATATTTAGCAACGTTTATTGGTAGACCGTACCAGCAATATACTTTGGATAAGTCAAGGGCGTAGTTCAACAAATTGTTTGTAAAATACATAAATGGGCATGAAAGGAGGGGGGACAGCTGGCAGTATCTAGTATAGCGTTCATGTGTATTAGATCAGACTGGCGCAAAATTTAATGGGTAGGATTTAGAGAGTCCATCCCCCCTCTATCGTGCTGCAAGGTTAAGGTTTGGAAGCGGCCCACTCCGTGGCTGATCAATATCCCGCTAGCTTACCTCACCATTCATCCTGGTGCTCGACCAGCCTTTCACACTTGTTTACTTTTCTAGTCTACTCATTTTTTAGTTGTTACATCTCAGCATTATAAACTTATTTCATGGAAACCGCCACATACTGTTGGGAACTGTGCTAAAATGAAATAAGTAAGATTTTTCCAGTGTTATAGTTTGTGGCAGCATGTAACATCCATCACGTATTATATGTAGCCTCAGTGACGTAAACATCTGACAAGATACGTACCTTTTATAAATCGAAGTATTTTTTTTTAATCAGATAGTCCATTATTGTCAGATTTCTTCAAACATGTCTGGCGCCCACACTTATTGCATTTCACAGATTGACAGTTTTTTCAGGTTTTTAAAGGTTTAATCGGAATTAATTTATTTCGGCTACGGTATTGTGATTTTTTTCTAAGTGAGAAACTGTTTCGTTGGTAAGTGTGTGTGTGCCATCAGTCTAGCTAGGCTGCCCGAGCCCTCCGTGTATAGAGGTAAAAGCAAGTGCGCGCCAAGCCCCTGCTGGTTTTATAATTGAACATTTGTGCCAGTGTTTAATAAGACAACCATTTAGTAGGTTCAAGATATGGCGACTGCATGTTGATCATTGGGTTATATATACATCTAACTTGTCTGTGTAGGGAGGGGGGATTCCAATAGGCCTTTGTGAAGCTCGGTAGTGGCCTAAACCTGTGGCAACGTGTTAAAGACCTTTGTATTTAAAAGACACTTATGCAATGATCAAGATATTTATTAAGGAAACGTTTCGCCACAAGCGGCTTCCTCCGTCTTAAGAAGCCACTTGTCAGTATCGCCATAACAGTTCCACCACGTGGCAACATCACTTGTAGCCTCCCACGAAACATGAGCAAAAAAAAAATGTCAAGTCAAATGGATTCGTTTAGTTGATCTTGTCTTAAAATGTACATTTATAATTGTGTACATGTACACCCTAATCGTCAATTACTATCATTCTTTCCCGCACTGCAGTTAGCGTGTTTTCTTCCCTTCAGGTAGTGGTGGATCGTTGATGGCAGTAGCCAAAACACTAGATTCAAATTAGGCTATATGTCTAGGGACATCAGTTTTTTTTTATTTCTCTGTGCAGTTCGGATTTTTTTATTGTTACACTGAAAATTTTCAACTCTTGTGTTATGGGTACATATATTTAAAAAAAAAAACACTTAATTCTTGCTACAGTAATTCATCTTTCAGTTCGTTCCGCTCATCCATAAATATTAGCAAAACAACTTTCCAATATCCTTTCTAAATGTTAAGGTTTCCAATTGTAAACATTTTGACTGACATTTTCAGCATATTACATTTGTTTTTTCCCTTCATTTGTATACTTCAGTAATAACCCCTCTACTAATTATATATCATTGGATTTATGTGAAACGCTTAACCATTGTGGAGTAGGAATCTCAATCCTCTGTCTGCTTATCATGAAGCAAATGCGATACTTTCAGAGCCAGGTTTTCTCAGATGGAGTCATGAAATCAACACTTGACATATTTACGCTACACAGTAGAAACAGTAGAGTAGTTTAGCGTAAGGTTAAACGACTGACATCTTGCACCTAGGGTGATGGACTGATCGCATTAAACTACCTCTCCACTTCTACTTTGTAATCCACCAGCGCTGATGTGTGTGTGTATTCAACTGATGAAGCCTGCGATGCAGGCGAAATGTTTAGTCAATAAATATTCTTAGTGTTGCACATGTCTTATAACTTGTATACCATTTATAATACATATACTGCTGCCATACATTTGTAAGGAAGATTCATAATACAGGTGATAACATTTGTCATCATCCTCTAGCACATTAAATTTCTGCAACCTACAATTTTTTCACATCCGGTTTCATTAAAATTTATTGCCAAACAAGTATGCATTGCAATTCCGATGGTAGTAGCAAACCCATTAGTGTCAGTGGCAGGTTGTGACAATCCCACGTGGGTATGTTGTAGTAGCAACAAGTTTACTTTAGTAGGTATGGCACGAAACACGTGGAGACAGTGATAGCTGAGGTAACGAAACCCACGTGTGTCATTGGTAGGTGTTATCTGTTAGTTCTTTTGTGGCCTATCTTTCCCACGGCCCAGGCCTTCTATGTTGGAAAGGAAATATTGCAAGATTAAGAACCACTAAGAAACAAAAGGCAAGTACGTGTATATTGAATGCAAGTAGAAGTTTGCGTGCCGTCCTACAACAATTATGCCACCAAATTGCAAAATAACTAACAGGTTTACCTTTGATATTCATTTGTCAGGAGGGTACCCTGGATGGTTACTGTCTACCAACCTACCTATTCTAGTAACAAAATCCACATGGGTCTGTTGTAGTGATAGCGAACCCTAATGGCCAGGAAAACTGGCCCATAATTTTAGTTTGAAAACGTGCGAGCAGTTGTGGTGAGAAGTATGCAGTCGAAGCTTCTTTTCCTAGTCCGCACCCCAACCCCCCATCTGCCATCCATAACAACCCCAGTTCTCCCTCTTAGCGCCACCTCCATGCTCCGCACCACTAAGCCTGTTCGAATCGCAGGAAATGTTGCCTCAGGTGGGTGGGTGATATTAAAGCTGCATTGCGTCTGACTCGTCACACACCTTTGTTCAGTATCTGTGTTAAGGTACTGCATATTCATGTGAAGAGAGTTGTAAATTGACTCGTGTCCTTCAGAAGTAGCGTGTCAGCTGACTAGATAACACAGGTTATTAGATGAGGGGGCAGTGCCTGTTCAAGATAAGGTTTTTAAAAGGATTGTTATAGGTGTGGGGGTAGATTATTATTATTATTATAATCATAATTAAGCGCTAAATACACAAGGGTCATACAGCGCTGAGGGGGGGGGATGTGGGGAAAGTTTATTTCATCTGCACTTTAACTTAACCTCTCCTCCTGTCCTACCCACTGTAGGGTTTTTGTTTAACCTTTAAATTAAGTCCTAATATTCTGTAGCAGTTTAAATCATGTTCTTAGCCGTTTTTATTAATACTAGGAGACTTAAGACAGGCGCCTTACACAAGTAAATTTTCAGTATTTTTTTTTTTCACTTCGAGGTGTTGGCTGCTTACCATATATGACCCTTAATTTAAGGATTTAAAGCTTCGTTATGGTTATGATAATGCTTATATAGTCTACATTCACAAGAACCTAGATACCGAAGTGCGTGTACGGTCATTTCGTCCATGAATTTTATTTAAAAACTACTATTGTAGTATTTACAAACTGATCTCTAGGAGTGTCTTACTGGTCAGCTAAAGCATTCACCGGAGCTCGATAAGCCTTATCATAGTGTTTGCTTTTGTGAAGGGTCGAAAAGGCCATAACGTTAAGAGCGAAGCTATTTATAAAACAGCACCCCAGCAGCGCTCAAGTTCCATATGAAGTTTAGTGCTACGTGCTTAAAGCCCATTTTAATATTTAAGTAAAAAATATGGCCTTAACTTCACGTTAGTAACGTATAATGAACAAAAAAAACATGGCATGGTGAGAAATCATGTAATTGTAAACATGATTAAGAATCAGTCGTTATCATTCCCACATATACTTCCTAAAAAAATACGGTTAAGTTAAAAAATGTGCGAGGGTTTGTTCAAATTATCGTAGTGAGGATATGTTGTGGAGGAGTTTTGTGGGATTTCTAATCTTTTTAAACTCGGAGCTTCCTGCGTGCACTCAGACTGGTCCTAAATATCATGTATACTTATCCAACAACCATCTGGGAATAATATTGGTTTTATAATTATAGGACTCTTCAGATAATTCAGTTGAAATGGAATCTTTAAATTAAGACATTTTAGCATTTGCAGATTAGGGGAAAGAATAACATACTTAAATATTTAGCAGTTCTTAAGTTTCATAAATCCTTTCTCAACTTTTCTGAATACTTTGGCCTTCTAATTACGTAGACAGTTACTGTTTATAAATAATCATTCTTAAGTATTTAGAAATATCAAAATTAAGCTTGCGTAGTTCATTCATTTTAATAGATAAGATTTTTTCGGATTTTTAACCCTGGGGGGTTAGGCATCAAAGGACTGTCTTATTTCCATTAGGGTTCTTAAATCTTGTCCCTCAAGACGCGACCCATACCAGTCGACTAACACCCAGGTACCTACTTGCTTGCTAGGTGAACGGTGACAACAGGTGTAAGGAAACGCCCAATGTTTCCACCCTTACCAGGGATCGAACCATGGATAGTGTGTGTGTGAAGCGAGAGCGGAACAATGTCTAAAATTTAATAGATTCCAGAAACTCATTAGATGGTTCATAGTTTCTAAAGGCATGAAATTGTTTTAAGATAGTTATTATTTTTACAGCAATTAAAAACTCAGGCGATAAACTTGTACGAGTCATAGATCGCTTTGACCAAAAGTAATAAGCCGGTAGGGAAGGGAATTTGCAGGTTTTTGGAGCCCGTTAATGGTCTGGTGCAATAAGTGGGTCAGGGCATATGTATGCACAGAAGTGTATATATCTATGGATATACGGTTTATTTTAATCCTTGTTTTATTGATTGAAGTTTTCTTGGTAAGGTGAATTACACCATTGACTCACGCTCAGTCGATATAAATTTTAATCTTAAATACATTTGGTAAGCCTGCAAGCTTGGATTGATTTTATGACCATCATTAGGTGATAATTAATACTTTTTAAGGTAGACAAATAATTTGTGCAAGGAACTAATATAATATTCGTATTCGTTAGTATCCCCTTTATGTTTATTGTAGTGCATGGTAAAGTATCTTAAATTTAAATTTAAACATTTTTATACTATAGCAGATAACATTCGTTTAATAAGGGGCAGCTCCGCTAAGACAACATTTTTAACAAAATTAGTGCTTTGTTACAGGGAAAAAATATTTAAGGATGTGCAAAAGATCAGGGGTGAGGTTCACCTTGGTGGTCTTTCATTCATTAAATGATCTTATTTTGTTTGTATAGTACAAATGAATTTAAATCTAACATCATTATTAAACATTATACCTTACTAATTTTATGAGACGCTAAACGTAAGGAAATGGGGTGTAATATTTTCGCAAAATAAAATGCAATTAAAATGTCCAAAGCGAAAAGTTGGTTTGTTTCCAGATGTAAAAGTGGACTGGAGAGGCAGCCACCCGGACTACCATACAATACTAACCCAGACCCGCGATTAGCTGAATATTTGTCACCTTCGGTGTTACTTTCAGACGAATTGGCCACCATATCGTATCAGCTAATTCACCCCGTGCATCACACCAAAGGCAGGCGAGATAAGCTTCAAAATTGTAAAAGATATAGGTCGATATGTAACTCGGGACTCGACTGACACAGATCAACCGGGCAGACAGAGCAACACTGAGGGCTTGGGGCCGCCCGCGGTCGCCGCCGCTGGTAAATCCTAACAAAGACGAACTGACAACTGCGCCGGTACGGACTAGTTGCCACCTCTCCTCACCTTCGTCATTATCTTACAAAAAAAAAAAAAATAGACAAAAGTGGGTTTATTCCATTGCGTTCAATACAGTTGTTAAATTATCGAGTGATACAGAATACTGCAGTGATTTGATAGTTGTATGTGTTTTTATAAAAAAAAAAACTCGCCCAAACTGATGGCAGCATCTGTAAACATGTGCACACATATATGTTAAGGGACAACGCACTTGCCTATTCTAACTCACGTACAGTAAATCATCATCAGCAGTAGATAACTTTTTTGTAACGATCATCTAAATGCTTCTAGAAAATTAGTCACGCTACTACAACTTTTGTACAAGAACATAAAGTAATTATATTATTTTTTTATCAGTCATGTAAGTTCTTTTTTACCAAATCTATTATTTTATTCGGTGCGCTTAAAAAAAAAATCTCCATTCCTCAGATTTATAAGGTAAAGCATTTATGCCAAAGTTATTATTCTGGTATTTTTCCAGTGCTGACAAGCACAGCACTAGAGGTAACCTTGGAAACTTGGCGCATGTTGGAACACTTGTGGCAACAACGCTTCTAGTATTGTTGCTTGAAAGTTGCGAACACCGGTAGTTATGTATTTAGAATTATTTGTAGTTTTTAACAATAAATGACTGAATAATCTTGACCATCTCTGGCTAGTCTAATAAATCATTGTAAACGAGTATCGTCCAGATGTGGAAGATGGCCAGTGTAATACCTGTTTACAAAACAGCAAAAGATAAATCATTGGCTGAAATCATTAATGAAAGGTCTAATTAGAAGCCATCCTAATCTGTCTGACGAGTTTAAACATGGTTTTAAGAAAAGGGGTCGTTCTATCTAACAAATTAATTTTTTTTTTCATAAAGATATTTGATCACATGCATGTATGTTCGGCCTTTTATTAGTAGTATCAACAAATTTATTATGTCAACGTTTTGTCCACCAGGAGCTTCAAGCTAATACCTACACCAGGGGCTTATCTAAAATCTGTGAGTGAAACTTTTTCCTATATGTCTCGCTGAACATTTACTACCTTCTACAATAATTACACAACAAATACTAGATACACTACAGTGTGACTGCAAAAGGTGTGTGTAGCGGGCACCATCCATCACGTTGGATGGTTATTCATACAACGGTTGCAGTGTTCGCCAGCTTATGCTGGCAGGCATCACTTAGTGATGTTGACACCGTAATACTTTTAAAAGGTTTCGCCGCATTCGCTTAAGCAACTTCGGCACAAGTTCTTATAACAAATATGTAGTTCCTTCAACACTGGTGCTACTGTAGCACAGAATAGTGCATTGTTTCATTAATAGATTATATGACTTAATTACAAAATATATTAATTTTGTATGGGTATAAATGGGCCCACGTTTTCCCGCCGTTCGCGTATGCGTAAAGATTATTTCTACCTGGAGTCTACGTGGAGGGTATTCCGGGGATCAACGCCCCCGCGGCCCGGTCCACGACCAGGCCTTCCGGTGGATCAGGGCCTGATCAACCAGGCTGTTACTGATGTCCGCACGTAGTCCAACGTACGAACCACAGCCCGGCTGATCCGGCACCGACTTTTAAGTATCTGTCCAGCTCCCTCTTGAAGGCAGCCAGGGGCCTATTGGTAATTTCCCTTATGCTTGGTGGGAGGCTGTTGAACAGTCTTGGGCCCCGGACACTTATGGTGTTTTCTCTTAGTGTACCAATGGCTCCCCTACTTTTCATTAAGGGTATTTTGCATCGCCTGCCCAGTCTTTTACTTTCGTAGGGAGTGATTTCTGTGTGCAGATTTGGGACCATTCCTTCTAGGATTTTCCAAGTGTAGATTATATATCTCTCGCCTGGGTTCCAGCGAGTACAAGTCAAGTGCTTCCAAGCGTTCCCAGTAGTTGAGGTGTTTGATGGAACTTATATATGCAGTAAAGGTTCTCTGTACACTCTAGATCTTCAGTTTCACTTGCTTTGAACGGAGATGTTAATGTACAGCAGTATTCCAGCCTAGAGAGAACAAGTGATTTGAAAAGGATCATCATTGGCATGGCATCTCTTGTTTTAAACGTTCTCATTATCCATCCTATCATTTTCTTTGCAGTTGTGATCGTGGTACTGTTGTGATCCTTGAAAGTGACATCCTCAGACATTACCACTCCCAGGTCCCTCACATTATTTTTCCGCTCTATTGTATGATCAGAGTTTGTAGTATACTCTGTTCTAGTTATTATCTCCTCCAGTTTTCCATAACGGAGTAGTTGGAATTTGTCCTCATTGAACATCATATTGTTTTCCGTTGCCCATTGGAAAACTTGGTTTATATCTTCTTGGAGGTTAACTGTGTCATCAATAGATGAGTCTCATGCAGATCCTAGTATCGTCTGCAAAGGATGACACGGTGCTATGGATTACATCTCTGTCTATGTCTGATATGAGGATGAGGAACATGATGAGGGCGAGTACTGTGCCTTGTGGAACAGAGCTTTTCACTATGGCAGCTTCCGATTTAACTCTGTTGACCACTACTCTTTGTGTTCGATTGGTTAGGAAGTTGAAGATCCATCTCCCCACTTTGCCAGTTATTCCTTTAGCATGTATTTTGTGCACTATTACGCCATGATCACACTTGTCAAAGGCTTTTGCAAAGTCTGTGTATATTACATCTGCATTCTGTTTTTCTTCCAGTGCATCCAAGACCATATCATAGTGATCCAGTAGTTGCGAGAGGCAGGAGCGACCTGCCCTGAACCCATTACAATATATATACCCTGGCTCTGTTTTCGGTTGCTTCTTTTTGGAGTGTACTTGTGTGCTACTCTCTCAGGAGTGGGGTTTTTGTGAAGGTTTTAAAAAGAGGCTTGGACATTTTGGAACTTGTCGGTTGTTACATGATGTACTTATGTACGATTGTGTACTGTGCACTTGAGTCCTTATACGTGGTTACATAAGTACCGGGTTTTCCGGTTGGGTATATATCATGTAAGGTTTGGGGGGTTTATTGTGTATTTGTGAGATTTTGTGAGTTTGTCTGGTTGGAGGTGTCAGTGTTACTTCTTAATTTTGTGCAAAGCTGTGTTTTTTGTTGTATGATGCATAGCATTATTTACGATGGATCAGGAGTTTGTTTTGGTGTGTGTTTGGTAGGATATGGAACTTGTGGTTTTGTTCCATATATGCATTTGTCATGACCCGTGTTGTACATAATGTTATAAATAACTTATAAAAAAAAGTTACATGTCATTGAACTCCTTGGAACTATAGGTGTTGGATCTTACTGTTCTTGTTTATAATGTGTATTGATATGTATGATGTATTACTGTTATTTAAATGATGGAAAAAAAATAGACAAATATATTGTAAAGTGTCGGTGAGATGTTTGGTATGGGAGGTTTTGTAATTTTTATTTTGTCATTGGTATGTTATGGGTCCTGTGGGCCTATTATTTATATGTATTGTACATATGGTTGAATAAAATTAAAAAAAAGAGTAAATTGTAGAAGGGGTTTAGTCAGTTTTTCATGGAATGCTTTATTTATAAAGCAGTGCAAAGTACCATTAGCAAGAGCCCTTAGTATTCTGTGGAGAAAGAGCTTAGATCTAGGTGAAATTCCAGAGGCCTTAAAGAGTGCAGACATAGCTCCTTTGCATAAGGGAGGTAGTAGAGCACTAGCTAAAAATTACAGACCAGTAGCCCTCACTTCTCACATCATAAAAATCTTTGAAAGAGTGATGAGACGGCAGATTACAAAGTTCATGGACCAGCACAACCAACATAACCCGAACCAGCATGGCTTTAGAGCGGGTCGATCATGCCTGTCACAGCTGCTGAACCATTATGACAGAATTACGGAGGCATTGGAGGACGACCAAAACGCAGATGTGATTTACACAGATTTTGCAAAGGCGTTTGACAAATGCGATCATGGAGTGATAGCGCACAAAATGAGGGCCATAGGCATTACGGGAAGGTAGGCAGATGGATTTTGAGTTCCTAACACAAAGAACACAAAAAGTAGTAGTGAACAGGGCAAGATCCAGCATCAGCGAGGTCAAAAGCTCCAGTGCCCCAAGGCACTGTCCTGGCACCTCTGCTGTTTCTCATCCTCATAGCAGACATAGATAAAAACACCCAGCACACTTTTGTATCATCATTTGCAGATGACACTAAAATAAGCATGAAAGTCACTACGGTAGAGGACACTGAAAAATTACAGGACATAAGCAAGGTCTTCCAATGGGCAGTGGAGAACAACATGACGTTCAATGGTGATAAGTTTCAGCTGCTTAGGTATGGAAAAAATGAAGAACTCAAAAGGAACACTATATACAAAACGCAAGAGGGTCACCACATAGAACGAAAGGAACACGTAAAGGACTTGGGAATAATTATGTCTGCTGATCTGTCGTTTAAAGACCATAACAAGACAAAGATCACAACAGCCAGGAAGATGACGGGGTGGGTATTGAGAACTTTCAAAACAAGGGAAATAATGCCGATGGTGACACTATTCAAATCGCTAGTGCTCCCTCACTTAGAATACTGCTCAGTGCTGACGGCCCCGTTCAGGGCAGGAGAAATAGCAGAGCTGGAACAAATCCAGAGATCGTTTACGGCTCACATTGAGCCATTGAAACATCTAAATTATTGGGAACGCCTTCAAGTCTTGAACATGTACTCATTGGAGCGGAGGAGAGAGAGATACATGATAATATATACATGGAAAGTACTTGAGGGCCTGGTCCCAAATCTGCACACTGCCATAACAACATACTGGAGTGAGAGATATGGGAGGAAGTGTAAAATAAACCCAGTGAGGAGCAGGGGTGCGGTGGGGACAATACGGGAGCACTGTATTAACATCCGGGGTCCCAGACTATTCAACATCTTACCAGAAGATATCCGAAACACGGCTGGAACCAGTGTAGAAGCCTTCAAGAGGAAACTGGACAAATATCTTCACCAGATGCCAGATCAACCAGGCTGTGATGGATATGTGGGGCAGCGGGCCTCCAGCAGCAACAGCCTGGTTGACCAGGCAAGCACCAGACGAGCCTGGCCCATGGCCGGGCTCAGAGAGTAGATACTCTCGAAACTCTTCAAAGGTATATCAAAGGTAAAGGTATATAGAGCTAGCGGTATGGTGTAGGGTTAGGGTTTTGATTGTAAGGGAACGTCTTACCAGGGTTTCACCTTTGTGACGAATCAGAGTTTTGGACACCAAAAAATGTGACTACCCAGTGTGTATCCTTAATTTACATTAAGATGTTTGGGGTTCTAGAAGATCCTTTTGGGTGGGTTCAGGTTTTCATTATGCCTACTTTTTTCCACTAGGTTTCTCAATCTTGAATGTTTTCAATGTAGGTAACGAGAGTACCTTATTTCAGTAGAATGTACTTATTCTGTTGGTAACCTGTGTGTTCTGCTTTTACTGTTCCTGGATGTTTATTTGTTTCTATATGATGTTATACTGGATTTTAAATAAAATATAAAAAAAATATATATATTCAGTTTGCATGGCTGTAAATGGTGACAACTTTTCCCGAGGTTCGTGTATACTATATACTGTATTTAAATACATTTCGGGTGTAAGACCTTCCCCTCTCCCCTACTTCAAAATTAGGTACACCCATAGTGTGCGGCTACCTGATTTAAGTTATATGGTGAGAACAACGGCGTTTCCATACTATAGTTCACCCCGCAGGATTTACTGTGTACATTAGATAATGAAATTTGTCAATATAACCTTGGAAGACTCAGTAAACGATGAAGAAATTGTTTACTCCACTAGAGGTTTACAGTAGTCATGTAGATGCCTAAAGGGTTTCGCTTTAGCAGGGCTGGCTTTATTAAATTAAAATACCAAGATTAGCTTAAGTCTATTTTCACTTTGTTTTACATTTTATATGTTCAGTAGAAAAAAAGCAAGGAGTCGTATGGGGAGGGAGGGTTGGAGATTTTTTTTTCATTTAATTTCTGGTCCATATACAAGTCATGGGAGGGAAATGGAGGCTATTGTATTGTCTGGGAAAATTTCTAGTGATGATTATGTCCGTTTAGGTATTGCAATATCTTCTCGGCTAACAAAGAAATATGGATTAATCTTTTTTTTTTTAACTTTTATTAAATAACATTCGTGTAGTTTCTGACAATTATTGAGCAGGTGCTCACTGGGGCTTTTGGGCATGGGACAGGCCTTCCACTGGCTTACTGGCTCTTCCTGTAAAAAAAAAAATGTTTCATTGTGTCATGTACTACTAATCCTGAGTGTGGGGGCAGTGGGGGGTAATCTAGTATGAACTCCCAGCTTGATAATTATTCAGTCCCCACATCTAGGTTGAAATTTGAATTACGTTAGGGCCACTGCAAAACTGAAAACAACGCTATATCTAGATAAAAACCATCACTGATCTTAGACATTGTCTCGAGACAGGAAATAAGTACACGTTGCAGGGCAGGAACCTCGTGAGGTGGTTGGGGAATTTCCGTAATGTCCATGAGCCAGCAACCATAGCTTGAACTTAAACTTGCCAGAGGCCATACCGGTGTTGTTTCCTAGTTGTCAAAATAAGATTAACTTATTATATTTTATTAGTAAAAAACACTAATACATTAAGCAGATAGATTACATAAATGGGATGAAATCAGAATGGGGAGCGGTCACAAGTGGCGTTCCACAAGAATCAGCTTTTGGAAACAAATCAGTTCACAGGTGAAACGTATAACATTTTCTTTAACCGCGGTTTGTCTTTACTACATACAAACTGTCGATATTAATATACCATTACCTGCACAACATGAGGCAGTAGTCCTACTGCAGTGCTCTTCGAGTCTTATGTAACACTCGAGTACATTACTCATTGCACATGCGTTTCACTGCACATTTCATGGTTAGTTAGCCTGTTAGGGTTAAAGCCTGTATGTATGCGTGGGTTATTAGGCTAAAATTTAAGTTAACACAAACATTAAGAATACTTTAATTCTTGTAATAGTTATTAATATACTTTCTGTATATACACTTGAAATACCGCAGTGTATATATACCGTACACTGCGCATGACATACCACAGTGTATATATACCGTACCCTGCGCATGACATACCACAGTGTATATATACCGTACCCTACGCATGACATACCACAGTGTATATATACCGTACCCTGCGCATGACATACCACAGTGTATATATACCGTACCCTACGCATGACATACCACAGTGTATATATACCGTACCCTACGCATGACATACCACAGTGTATATATACCGTACCCTGCGCATGACATACCACAGTGTATATATACCGTACCCTGCGCATGACATACCACAGTGTATATATACCGTACCCTGCGCATGACATACCACAGTGTATATATACCGTACCCTGCGCATGACATACCACAGGGATATATACGTACATGACATACCACGGATATACCGTTCTGCGCATGACATACCAAGTGTATATGTATGCGCATGACATACCACAGGGATATATACCGCCTGCGATGACATACCAGATTATACAAAGCTATCTCGGTCCATTTGATATCAAGGCGACGAGTGTTGGCGAAACTTGCGAAGTTTTGGGAGTATTTTTATAATGAATGCTATCTTAGGCAATATTAGGATAATTATCCTAATTTTGTAAACTTGAATTGGCTTGTGTTAGAATAAGTATTGAAAGACTAATAATAGGAATGTATATTTTGAGTTATTGTGACTACTAATTTATCAAATGAATGTTGCATCTCAGTGTCTAATAAATGTGTTCAGTTTTGTCGTACATCTTTAAAAATAAAAATTAAACCAGGAGTAAATGTGGCCTTGGGTTAGTTCTCTCCTCCCTTCACACTTCCTCTTTTACCACCATCTTTCCTCCCTCTCTACCCCCATGCTCTCTTCGTCCCCCTCTTGCTCCCTCCCACCCTTCCTACCCCGTCCCACCTTCTTAGCTTTGCCTACCCCCTTCTCACCTTCCCCTCTCCTTCCCCGAGGGCATTCACCTTTTTGTGGTGGAGGGAATTAGGAGGTTCGTGAACGTCATGGGCCGTACTGTCTGGGGGGGTTTCACATGCCAGGAAGGTGAAGTTATTGATTTAGATGAGCCATTGCAAAGGCATAACAATACTGTACATATTGGTCATTGTAGATACACCAAAGGAACATTGTGATTTCACCTAAGAGAGCCATATAATTCATCAAAAGGATCTAATGTCACTGGGGTTCTTATGTTTATATTGTAGCCATAATACGCATATATTTTTCTCAAATATTTTGTATGAAAAATCAGTATAGTAAAAAACGACCTCAATCATCTAAATTACTGGAAACGTTTGTAGTCCCTCGGACCGTAGAAGAAACATAAATACCGCAGTCTACATCTGGAACATTTTAGAGGGACTGGTCCCAATCCAGCACACCGAAATCAATCCAAATGAAAGCATGAGGCTGGGAAGATGGAGCATGATACTTCTAATGAAGAACAGAAGCGCATACCGCGTGTGGATATTTTTTTAATTTTCCTAAATTCAGCATGTACAAATTTTTATAATACAATAATTGTGTAATAAAATGTGTTACTGTTTTGACCCTTTCGAAAAATTTCGAGTGAGAGGGGAGGTAGAACAGCCAGTGAGTGATGCCGTGGGGAGGACGACATAATGAATTTAATGTGTGAACACTGGACTGAATTGTGCAATGTAATCAGGCGTTCTTGAAGGTCAGTTGTTGTAAATCGGCCTTATTTCTTAATTTAGAAATGGCTGACACGTTCCTGCTGAAGAATTGGGATAGTGTGGAAAATCATTACATTTTGGCAACAATTATGTAAAAAGGGAGACACCATTTGTAATTTGTGGGCACTGGATGTTGTGGAAAATTCTGCTGATAATCCGGCATCTTTGTGGCATATTGAGGGTTTTCTGGCCTAAATTTGTAATAGGAACCCATGTTAATGTCCCCTGCTGAAGAATTGGGATAGGAAATTTGCAGGACTTCAAGAATTATGTATGAATGGTGGAAGATAAGGGATACAACCATTACGTATGCTAATATTGTACAGTATGGTGCTTGTTTATTAATAAAATTGTGTTGTTTCAGTGTGGAGACTTTGTAAATGCTGGAGCGAAGGAGATGATGACCCCATCAGATGTCATTGCTGCAGCTGACATTACATTTTCCTGTGTGTCTGATCCTCAGGTTGCTAAGAATGTAAGTACGGCACCATGATGTGGTTATATTCTTTGGCCTTTAGTGAATGAAAATTGTTCTTGTATACAAAGTACAGTGGACCCCCGGTGTTTGTGATGCTCCAAACTAGAACAATTATGTAAGTGTATTTTTGTAAGTGCTTTTGTAAGTGTATTTTTGGGGGTCTAAAAGGACTAGTCTAATTTACATTATTCCTTATGGGAATAAATTCGTTTGGTAATGGCACTTGAACAGCATTCTGGAACGAAAAAATCATGAAAACCGGGGGTCCACTGTATACTGTACCTCTATACCTAACTCAAAAGCTTAAATGTATTACTGTATCTTAACTCCATAAACAATAAAAAGGCACAATACCATGACAGGAACAATATACAGATAACCCGCACATAGGAAAGAGGAGCTTACCACGACCATTTACAAAGTCACAGTGTTACTTTGTAAATGATCCAGGTCGGATCGAAATGTCGTCATACGCTCCTCTCTCCTATGTGCAGGTTATTTATTTATCTAACTCCATATCATTATCAAGCCCCCTCTCAAGCTTTCCCCTTCCCCTTCCTAGGCAGACTTCCTCCCCTTGCTTCAAGAATCTTTTCCCCAACCCCCTGTTTTATCAAACTTGCTCATGTTAACTTCCCTCATTATAATAAGCCTTCCCTTCTTATTAAACTTTCCCATCCTATAAAATTTTCCGTCCTATTAAACTTTCTGTCCCATTAAAATAACTCCTTATTACACTTCCCCTTCCTATTAATTTTTTTCTTTCTCCAAGATTTCCTTCTTGTTACCCATCTTCCCATCAAGCCTTTTTCCTCTCCCTATCTTCCCATCAAGCATTTTTCCTCCTCATCTTCCCATCAAGCTTTTTTCCTTTTCCCATCTTCCCATCAAGCCTTTTTCATCTCCTTATTAAGCCTTTTCCCCCTCATCTTCCCATCAAGCCTTTTTCATCTCATCTTCCCATCAAGCCTTTTTCCTCCCCATCATCCCATCAAGCTTGCTAACCTCTTCCCATCAAGTTTTATACCATCCTCTCATATATTCCCATCAGTTTTTATACCCTCCATGCCCTCATCTATCCATCAAGCTTTTTCCTCCTCCTCCATCAAACTTTATCCCCTTTTCCCTCTAAACTCTATTCCTCTTTTTCCTAACCAACATTGCCTCTTCCCACATTAAATTTGTCCTCATTTTCCATTTAACTGAAAGGTATGTAAATACCCATGTCAGAAGATTTTTTTTCTTCTTTCAACAAACCGGCTGTATCCCACCGAGGCAGGGTGGCCCAAAAAGAAAAACAAAAGTTTCTCTTTTTAAATTTAGTAATATATACAGGAGGAGTTACTAACCTCTTGCTCCTGGCATTTTAGTGGCCTCTTACGATATGCATGGCTTACGGAGGAAGAATTCTGTTCCACTTCCCCATGAAGATTTTTTTTATATGAAGTAAATACCATCCCACTTCTTTCTTGCTCTTAGTCTTCCCTCCTTTTTCCCAACACTTTTAAACTATGACTTCTGACAACATTTTTTGATGTGTCTTATAATATTTTTTCACACTAAATGAATTATAAATTAGATGTTACTGGGTTGGTTATTTTGTAGATGTCTCCCAGGCCCTTTCTTCACTCATACCATCCTCTTCTTCACTCCTTTGTCATCCACAGAGCTTTTCTGCTCCAACTTCTGTTTAAACCCTACTTAGTGATACACAATCAGTCTTGTGCTTCTGAATCTGCCATGCATTAAAATTGCTACCCAAGATGGGTAGCAATTTTATGGTACTGCTGTTTCCTGTCTTTATGTTGTATCCTCTACTCCCACTTGCCAACCCTCTTGCCATCCTTCATTGCAAATGCAGTTTGTGTTATCTCAGAGATGGTAGCAAGTACAGTGGACCCTCGGTTTTCGTGCACCTCCAAACTCGAACAATTATGTAAGTGTATTTTCATAAGTGCTTTTGTAAGTGTACTTTTGGGGGGTCTGAAATGACTAATCTAATTTACATTTATCCTTATGGGAACAACTTCGTTTGGTAACGGAACTCAAACAGCATTCTGGAAAGAATTTTCAACGAAAACCGAGGGTCCACTGTATAGCTACTGTTCTTCCATGGTGCCCTTGCACAAATGTTATCTGTCTCTATCTGTAAAGTGTTCCTTGCTTTATGCAGTAGATGTATTCCAGGCTATGGCAGTAGTACTGAGTTCAATCAAACCATCACCACTTAATTATGCATATGGAGAATTTTTACTGTGGTTTGCTAACTACATTTATTGTATATGGTGAGTGCATATGCATATACATAATTGCTGATGCAAATGGGACGTAGCATAAGATTGAATTCACATCAAGGAAACCCACATAAAGCAAGGGAAACCTAGTCTATCTGTAGATTGTCATTCAATTTCTGTCTACTGTATATTGTTTTACAGTCTGTTAACCTGTATCCTGTTACTGCATCTCATAAAGTAAAGGTGTGCTTCTTGTCCATACTTATGTTTATATGTACCAGATTTTTATTCAAATTACATTTCACTTTGCTGCCCTGGTGTATCTGTTCAGATAAGTGGTACCATACAGTACGTGTACAATATGTTCTTTACATAGCACTGTTCCCTTACACTCCTTGTCTTTAAACAATCTGTAGACTATTGCTTAATGTATATCTGAATAACTGCTGCTGTTAGGTGACTGATGGATATGTGGGTCAGCAGGCTACCACCAGCAACAGCCTGGTTGACCAGACAAGCACCAAACAAGCCTGGCCCAAGATCAGGGAGTAGAAAAACTCTTGGAACTCATTAAGAGTGTGAGGCAAACTTTCTGCAACTCTCATGTTACCTGTCAAGTCTTTTTTTTTTTCACCTATTTACCTTTACATGCCTTAAGTACTGTTCTGAGGCTTCAGCACATGTAGATACTAATAATAATAATAATAATAATAATAATAATTTTTATTTCAATGCATGTTACAAGTGTACAATGTTATTGGTAGTTACAAATATAATACAATTATAAACTGTAATGCAGGAGAGCCACTGGCATGCCATGGCATTAGGGCAGTTATTCAGAGACTTATTCAGAGACAGTGGTACTCGAGTTCGATATTTTCGTTAGAGAATGCTGTTCAAGTGCCATTACCAAACGAATTTATCCCCATAAGGAATAATGTAAAATAGACTAGTCCTTTTACACCCCCAAAAATATACTTTCAAAAGCATTTAAAAAAATAAACTTACATAAAAGGGCGATTTTGGGGACCATCGTAACTCGAGGTACCACTGTACTTGCTCATAGAGCATTTTGCTGTACTATCCTAAACTCGGCTAATACTGGTACAGTGGTACCTCGAGTTACGATATTTTTTCGTTCGAGAATGCTGTTCAAGTGCCATTACCAAACGAATTTATCCCCATAAGGAATAATGTAAAATAGACTAGTCCTTTTACACCCCCAAAAATATACTTACAAAAGCATTTAAAAAAATAAACTTACATAAAAGGTCGATTTTGGGGACCATCGTAACTCGAGGTACCACTGTATCTAGAAAGAATTATTGGTACTTATAGCTTGAATGTAGCTTGTCTTCCTCAGTTGATAGCCTCAATATGGACATTAGGGTCTCTGTTATCTGCCTTTTCATGTGCTCCCACATATCTGTTTTTCTTTTTTTATCATTTCTTTCATTACCTATACTTATTTTCAATTTTGTTGCAAAATTTCATTAGTGCAGTAAGCTTTCCTTGCCTTTCCATTTTTATATGCACTGTACAGTAAACAAATTAAAAATGCAAACAATAGAATGAGACTTTTATTTTTCAGATGGTATTTGGGAATTGCGGTGTCTTACAGGAGATCTCTGCAGACAAAGGTTATGTTGAGATGACAGGAATTGATGCTGAAACATCTCAAGATATTGCTGAGGTAGGTGACTCTATCAATTCTGTTTTTATTATTGTTATTGTTGCTATTATTATCAGTTATTGCCTGAATTATTGTTTCCTTCAGCAGTTAAAAGACTTGGAATTGGAGAATGTCTCTTTTAGGCAGCTTCAAACCTTGAGCACTAGTGTGTGCTCAAGTTTTGAAGGAAAGTTTAAAATTTAAGTGACCTTTGTTGGATACACTATTCAGTTTTTATTTCTGGAGTATTATGCTTACTTTTCCAGATCAGTAAGAAATTATTATCAAGCTGAAAATTTAAACAGACCTTTATGTATATTGCTTTAAGATTATAGTACAGCAGGTCATCGAATAACTTTGTTTCATTAAACATTGTTTTGTTATAACGTTAATGAGAAAAAGTCAAATTAATACAATGAATACAAATTATTGTAAAATAATTTTTTTTAAAGTTTATAATAATCATACAAACAAATAACAATAAACGATATGGTATGAAAGCACTCAGCGAGCCCGCCATATTTGTTATTGTTTGTTTTTTAACTGTTAAATATTAAGTAAAATTAAAAATTATCCATGATTTTTTTTTGTGTATATGTCACACACAAAAAAAAATAACTTGCGAGTTCATTAAGAGCAGTCTATTGGTTTCTGTTATAAACGATACCATTGTGTTATAAATGAAACCATTGAAAAACAGTCTCTTTTGTGGGCTATATCTAGAACCAAGTCTATTATACTTTTTTGCCAAACCATGTTAGCACTGGCAATTTAATATAGTTCTCTGGCTTATCTTATGGTTCACCTGAACTGTCCATTTGATATGAAAATGCCACCTCTGATCAGTTTCAAATTTTCAATATCAGTGTACGGTAGAGGAAAGGTAGGATTGTTGTTTGGCTTTGTGGATGCCCATTTTATATATGCAAATAGGGCAGTGGTTTAGATGCAGTAAATTTAGAATACTTTATTTGATTGGCTTGAAACTTCCAACATAGTTACAAGAAAGTTCAGTTTATTATTGGAATTTGCAAATGCAAACTTTTCGTTAAAATTTTTAAGATACATTTTTATGTGAGATAAATTGAGAATGCCTTGTCAAATTGGCTTCAAACTTTCAACGCAGGTGCATTTTCCTCAAAGAAAACTTCAGCTTTACTGAGCAGTGTGTCTTAATTTACCAATTTTATTAAAGAGAGACACATAGAAAAAGGATATCTCTATTAGTACAGTACAATATTTCACTTCCTTGAGGCTTTTACCAATATTTGTAAAGGCGCTCCTAAAAATTGAGGGGAAGGGTTACATTCCTAGAGACATGAAAATAAGAACTGCTAATACAGTGGTCCCTCAGTTTTCGCCGAAAATTCGTTCCAGAATGCTGTTCAAGTGCCATTACCAAACGAATTTACTTCCTTAAGAAATATTGTCATGTAGGTTAGTCTATTTCAGACCCCCAAAAATACACTTGCAACAGCACTTATGAAAATACACTTACATAAATGTTTGAGTTTGGAGATGCACGAAAACCGAGGGACCACTGTTCTAGAAAATTTTGTCTGCATGATTTTTTTTCAGATATGAGTTCATTTTGCATTTTGTAAATCCTATTTCTGTAATATACTATTCTGTTGAGCCATTGATCACAATTTGAATAAAATATTATGGTTGTTTTTTAATTTAGGGGGTTATGCATCAAGCCTGAAAAAATGGGTACCACCAAAAAACCCTTGGATAATCAAAAAGTTATTGTGGGTTGCTCTTCATCAAAATTATTGAATGATTGAAGCCCAGAAATTTGTAATTATGACTGCTTGGTTGTTATTTTGTAAAAAAAAAATATTTTGTTAATGCTGCTCATTATTTATTATTAATTTTTAAATATTTTTTAAAATTTTCAAGGCCATTGGTGCTCAGGGTGGCCGTTATCTTGAAGCTCAGGTGCAGGGCAGCAAAGTACAGGCAGAGGAAGGTACATTGGTTATTTTGGCAGCAGGAGACAGAACACTCTTTGACGACTGCCAGAGCTGCTTTCAAGCTATGGGCAAAAATTCCTTTTATTTAGGTAAGGGACATCCACTATTCATCTAGAGTGTATCATATCACCAATTTTGGATGTATGTTTTGTTTTGGCCTGGGTATTTTAAGTATTGATTTTACATAAAGTAGCTTGTGCTGAATGTTTGCTAAACAACATACTACAGCAAAATTTTGGTATAACTGATATAATAGATTTTAGACTTAATGGACAATATCTCTGGCCAGACAACACTTGAAAGCAACAGATAAAGTCTGTTAACCCTTTGAGTGGCCATCACATAGATCTACATTATTGATACAGGGGTCCCTCATGTAGGTCTACATTTTGAGCACAGCTCCCTCAGATAAGCTGTGAGTGGCAAATTTTGGCCTAGATGTAAGAGAATTGGTGAGTGTGCGTGGGTAGAAAAAAAATCATGCCCCATGTGGTGCATGATGGGAAAAGCAAAAGTCTGACCTCATGTTTTGTTTAATACAGCAACTTTGAGGTATTTTCTAAGATGGTTTTTATGGTTTTACTGACTGTTTCTTGTTAACTTTTGATTGAATGGAAAATACACTACTGAAATATAAATGTTTTTGGTTAGTTTTAGGACCGGAATTAGCATGAAATTGGGCTCAAAATAGTGGAAATAATTGATTTTTGAAGGTTTTCCTGAGGACAGGTTAGGCCCCCCTGTAAACCCTCTGGTATATTTTATGGTTTTTAATAGGTCTGGTTCAATTATTGGGATACCGTACACAATGTCAATCATTCTTGGTTATATTTTATTGGCTGAGAAATAGTATAAATCTATAATTTTTGTGTAATTATGAATTCAAAATGGAAGACAAGTGTTATACAGGAGAGGTCTAGGGACATGATTAATGAACAGAAGAAATGTTGTTTTAGTTCTGGGGATGTCTACATTTTTATTTTGGACTTATTTTTAAATTTAAATTTGTTTAATTTTGGTATAATTGGCCAAATTGCCTTCTTCCGTACACTTTATAGGGTAATTTAAGTAGTTTAATGGCGGTTTCTTATTCTCAGTCAATAGAATGGAATGCATATTAGAATTGGGTCGAAGGGAGCATTGTAATTGGCTTAAAATAGGACTCAAAGTGGGCAAAATTGTGCTAGTGCCTAAATTGCACCCAGACCACTAACTTTGCATCTGCATAATTCTGTAAGTTTTCCATCAAATTTCATCCTTTTGGTGTCTGGGTTAAATCCAGAAGTGTTGATTATTCTTAAAGTCTGCTGGCAATTTCATCTTTGATTTAATGGACAAAGTTAGTTATTGTGATTTATTTCTTATTTTTACAGACAATTATGGATTTATCAGAATTTTGTTATTTTTGCAATTTGCTGGGGTAACTTTATTTTTGGATTTAACGGACTTGGTCCATTAGATCTGAAAATTGTCCCTTCCTGTTATATTTATGGAAAAATGTTCTCATTCAGATTTAATGGGCACCAGCTTTAACAAACACCCCCTATTAGCCCATTAAATCGATGTTTTGCTGTGCATACATATTTATGTACAGAATTTTTTTTGTCCTTTTTGATTCTCTCACCAAGATATGGAACATATTCACCATTATTATTCAGTTGCTGCTTTGTCAGAAGTGTGCTAATATCACAATCCAAATAACCCCCAACTGCAACATCCTCACCCCCTAATGCAGGTTGCAGGCTTTGTACTTCCCACCTCTAGGACTCTAGTGTTACTAAATGGCTTTCCCTGAATCCGTTCATAAATCTTTCCTTGCTCATATTCCAACAGCACATCAAACCATAAAAATTACTTTCTTCCAATCATTCCAATCTCACACACTCCTACAAGCCTGCTGGATGCTCAAATCCCTATCACTCAAAACCTTTATTCCCTCCCTCCAACCCTTCCTGGGATGATTTCTGCCACTCCTTCCTTACATACCTTAATTAATCTTATTCTGCTCTGCCCTCAATACCCAGCCCACCTCAACTACCCCTTCTCAGCCATCTGAATTATACCCTCAAATGGTAACCCCACACCATCTTCTAATTTCCATGCTCTGAATTCTCTAAATCATGATCACAATACACATTGCACTCATCATAAAATCTCCCCTGTGTATCTCATCACCTTGCTCTTTTATGTACTGTACATAAATTTATTTTTATTACTGTTTAGGCAATAATATAATATTCTTTGTGTATATATTTTCAGCTGTATTCATCACTTTTTTTATTCTGTCTCTTTTGTCTTAATTTTTTTTTTGTATGCTAGCACTGTTTCATAATCCCTTGTTCACAGGTGAAGTTGGAAATGCAAGCAAGATGAACCTCGTGCTGCAGGTTATGGCAGGAGTAACGTTAGCGGGGCTAGCAGAGGGAATGGCTTTAGCAGATCGTGCAGGCTTACAACAGAAAGATGTTATGGAAATCATGGAACTTACCTCACTGGCTTGTCCACTCATGATTGAGAAAGGCAAAGGTAAGTTTCACTTTTTTTTTTTTTCATTCTAAATACTTATACAGTATAGTATAAAGACATATCATTTTGTACAATGATAAATTTATCACAAAATTTATGACATTTGATTTGTTGTAAATGCCATAGGTTCTGATTCAACATCATTTTTTGTTTGTTATGAAATAAGTGGATAATTAGCTTAAGGGAATATTTATTTAACATTCTGTTCTCTGCTACTTGACCTTGAATTTCTACCAAATTTTTGCACTAAAGCATTGAGCAGACCCTTGACTAACATGCAAGTTGTGTTCCTCAAAATTGGTTCTTTATTCAAATTAACTTTATTCAAAGTGAAGAACACATGGGAAAAAATGGGTCTATGCTCCTTAAAGTTTCAGAAAAGGCAAACATTTTTGAAAGTAAGACAGAAAGAGTTAAAAGAAACAACTTTGTCTTATCTTAAACTTTGGTTGCTGTTGCTTGTTAATAGGCAGGTGTGTATAGGGATTAATGTGGCCCTGCACAATATGTGTACAAACATGGGATCAGGCAGTATGAGATACTAAGGCTTGGGGGGGGGGCAGTTTCAGTTGAGTGTATGCTGCTTCTGCTGCAGTAGGGAAGCAGGGTGGCTCTTAAGGGGTACGTCAGTTCCCCTGTTTTCTAATAATACACTATTTTTTCCCTATAATCTACCTTATCCATAATTACTATCACATTTACTTTGTCTGCTCTTGTAAGGTGAAGTCTAAGATCTTTCCTTAATTCATGGTATAACTTAACAAGTCTTTGAGGACAATTATGTTGCAGAGGTCTGAGCACAGCTCAGACCTCTGATCCTAGAATCACCTTATGAAAGCAGACACAGCAAATGTGATAGTAATTATGGGCAAGGTAGATTATAGGGGAAAAATAAACATGATGTTAGGAGACAGGGAAACTCACGTGCCTCTTAACGATAACAGTAACAGCTCTGCCACAGTGATGATCATCAATTCACTACATAATTTTTTTATTTTGTAGCTTTTTCACATTTATTATCAATCACCAACAATTGTATAATACAACTAGGTAGGCCAATGACTGTTAAAGACTAGAACATATGTAATTATTGGTAATTACAGGTTACTAGCCTTCATGCACTTCTCTCACCTTCAATTCACATCTTGAAACATATCTAATACATACTGTATTTTAATTTTCTTAGAAGATGTTGGAGTTTCACACTTAATTTTCTTCTTGGTACCTCCATTATTGCTTGTATTTCTTTTAAATGCCATGATTAATATCCAGAGATGAGATGGGGAAAATAATGAAGTCGAGGATTGTTGGATAAACACACAGGGGCCAGTCACACCACTCTTGCAGAAAGCATTGGTGCAGTGACGATGCATGATACTGGGTTTCTATAAAACAAAGGCCTTGTCCACAATTACAAACACTCAGGGTTTTGTATGTCACTCTTAAGCACTTTACAAATTACAGTGGACCCTTGAAAATTGTCCTTAATCCGTTCCAGAGAGTCTGCCGAAATTCAAAATGGACGATTTTCAAAACCATTTTCCCCATAAGAAATAATGTAAATCAAATTAACCTGTTTCAGACACCCAAAAGTATTAAAAAAATAGTTTTTTTTACATGAAATGTACTTTATCTACACAGAAAACAATGAGACATGAAGAATAAAACAATAATAACATGACACTTACCTTTATTGAAGAGTTGTTGATGTGTGGAAGACAGGAGGGTAGAGGATGGAAGAGTTACTATTGTTTGGAAGGGGAATTCCCTTCCATAGACTTCAGGTACCAAGTTCTTTTCTGGGGTTACTTCCCTTCTTTGTCTTTTACTGCCACAGTACATTCATTACTTACTTTAAAATATTTGTAGTCTTAATGTAGGGAGAGAGGTGTGTAGTATTTATTTGTAGGAATTCAGCGTAGGTAGCCTGTAGACGTAGGTACACGTATGTAGCCCCTCACCCGGGGCTTCACTACACAGCCATATTATTACCATGTTCACTGAGTTTAATCGTTTCTAACAACTACCTTTAGATACCATCATAAACAAAGGGAGAAGTAATGAATAATTCATGCTGAGAATTGTAAACAAACGCGTATGAAGGGCAGTTACTGAACCAGACGCCAGATTTACAGTTTTGTCTAACGCTGCATCAGAGAAAACGTAATGTTTACTCTCCACCCAACTCGCCATTCGATAGCATATAAACATTGTACAGTGGACCCCCGCCTAACGAGCACCCCGGAAATCATACAATTTTTTTTTTTTTTTTTCAACAAGTCGGCCGTCTCCCACCGAGGCAGGGTGACCCAAAAAGAAAGAAAATCCCCAAAAAGAAAATACTTTCATCATCATTCAACACTTTCACCACACTCATACATAATCACTGTCTTTGCAGAGGAGCTCAGATACGACAGCTGAGAATAGTTCCTCCCAGCTGTCACTATCTCAGACCCCTCCTTTAAAGTGCAGGCATTGTACTTCCCATTTCCAGGACTCAAGTCCAACTATATCATACAATTATGTAAGTATAATATTGTAAGTGCTTGTGGAAGTGTATTTTTGGGGGTCTGAAATGGACTAACCTACTTGACATTATTTCTTAAGGGAGTAAATTCGTTCGGTAATGGCACTTAAGCAGGCTTCTGGAATGAATTTTGCTCGTTAGGCGGGGGTCCACTGTATCAATGTTTATATGCTATATGATATGTAACGTGTTTCTTATATAATTTTGAAGAAAATATCATAGATGGAGTAATGAAAATGTCTATATTAACCTAAAATAAAACATTTAACCTAAAATAAGACATTTGTTTGAGCTTGGTGTGGGGAAGTACCCTGGCTGGTTTTGTGTGGGGAAGTACCCTGGCTGGTTTGTGTGGGGAAGTACCCTGCCTGGTGTGGCGAAGTACCCTGTCTGGTGTGTTCTTTCTTGAATTCTATCGTGTTTCTCGCCTTCTTTAGCAAAGAGCTGGCTCTAGGAGCTTTCTTTGGGCCCATGGTGGCTTATTTAGCAGTTGCAAGCACTAAAACGAATGAAATATTAAGAAATGTATCGTATGAACGCGTGAGGTGATCGTCACTCGCCGAGATACAATGCCAGACTGACGCTGAATGGTGTTTGTGTGCCCGCGGTGGCTGGGAGGCTGGTTGAACGCGCTCCGATTTTTAAGCCAAAGGACAAAAATCCAGCCAGTATTTTGGCGAAAAAAGTTGCCAATTTTCAAATTTGCCGATATTCAAGGGTCCACTGTACATCACGTTTGCTGACAGTTTTTAGTACAACTCGTATTATGGTTGCTGTTTTTTCAATTGTGTTTTGCATTTCAGCTTGGTAATGTAATTGAAAGGCAGCTATTTATACATTTGGCATTGATAATTTTTTGAAGGAACAGTGAAACTTTGGCCAAGCGCTAAATTTTTTATGCGACTGTTCTTATTTTCAAAAGGAATCTTTTTAATGTTTTTATTGCTTTTTCAAGTATCATTTCTTCATTCCTAAATTATTTGGCTTTGGTAAAAGTACAGTGGACCCTTGATTTTCGTCCACCTCCCAACTCGAACAATTATGTAAGTGTACTATTTTTGTAAGTGCTTTTGTAAGTGTATTTTTGGGGGTCTGAAACAGACTAATCTAATTTACATTCGTCCTTATGGGAACAAATTCGTTCGGTAACAACACTCGAACAGCATTCTGGAAAGAATTATGGACGAAAATCAAGGGTCCACTGTATTATACTAAGAAAATTAAAAGTGCCTTTTCAATTAATGATTCTTTTCTGTTTCTGCACTTACATTATAGAGGTATGGATGTTTGCGGGGAAACAATAAGGCTGCAGTACTAGGGTTGAAAACAGCAGATATTACCAAGGATACCCCAGGGATATGTTTAAAAGACAATATTGAAAATAAAGTTGCTAGTAAAGGTAAAGCAATTGCTCAACAAACAAAGAGAGATAGTAGAGAGCAATGAGTGACTAGCTCCCTTAAGGTTTACTATACAAATAGTAGGAGTCTAAGAAATAAGATAGATGAGCTAAGATTACTTGCAAGTGCAGGTAATACAGTATAGATATTATTGCTATAACGGAGACCTGGTTCAACTTGAAAGATAGAGAAATGCCTTCTGAATGCAATGTACAGGGTTAAAACTATTCCACACTGATAGGGTCAACAGGAAGGGTGGTGGAGTGGCAATGTATGTCAGAGATAATTTAAATTGTTGTGTTAGACAAGATATAAGATTAGAAACATCGGACAAAGAATCTGTTTGGCTACAGTTTCTCGAGGGTCGTGAAAATTAATTTTGGGTGTTATTTATAGGCCCCCAAACCTTGATAGGGAGTGCAGTAAGCTGCTATGGGACGAAATTCATATGGTGTCTAGATATGAAAATGTTGTGTTAATGGGAGATTTTAACTTTAGACAAATTGATTGGAACAATGTGACAGGAAATCTTGAGTCTAGTGACATTTTTGATATGGTTCAGGATTGCTTTTGAAAACAGTTTGTGACAGAACCAACTAGAGGAAACAACCTACTTGACTTGGTTCTTGCCAACAAAGAATCACTAATTAATAATCTTGAGGTTAATGAGGAGCTTGGGGAAAGCGATAACAAATCACTTAGTTTCAATATATCATGGAATTACCCAGATAACTGCAATCAAGTCTCAGTCCCAGACTTTCGCTTGGCGACTTCATGGGACTTGAAAAATTACCTGGGTGGGCTAAATTGGGATGACCTGACTATGGGTCAGGTAGGTGGTGTTGATTGCCAATATGACGTTTTTCAGAGCATAGTTGTAGCTGCCCAGACAACTTTTGTTCCGAGTAGGGAAATTAGATCTAACAAAAATGATCCCAAATGAATAAACAATAGATTAAAACATCTCATTGGTCAAAAGAGAGGCATATATAGGCTTATCAAAAGAGGGGATGGGCAGTTAAGAAAATCAATATATTCAGTTAGAGAGAAATAAAAAAAGGAATAAAAAAGCAAAAAGGGTGACAGGTCCTTAGCTTCGAACTATAGACCAATAAGCCTTACCTCCATAGTGGGAAAATTTATGGAATCAATAATTGCCGAGGCAATTCGTAGCCATCTTGAAAGGCATAAATTGATTAATGAACCTCAGCACGGTTTTACAAAGGGGCATTCCTGTCTTACGAATTTACCACTAACTTTTTTCACTAAGGTATTTGAGGAGGTAGATCATGGTATTGAATATGATATTGTGTATATGGACTTCAGTAAGGCTTTCAATAGAGTACCACATCAGGGGCTATTGAGGAAACTTAAGGCACACTGAATAGGAGAAATTTTTTCCTGGGTAGAGACATGGTTGACAAATAGGCAGCAGAGAGTTTGCATAAATGGGGAGAAATCAGAATGGGGGCACGTCACAAGCGGTGTTCCACAGGGGTTGGTGTTGGGCCCCTTGTTGTTCACAATTTACATAAACGACATAGATGAGGGAATAAGTAGCGACATAAGCAAATTTGCTGATGACACCAAAATAGGCCATCCAGTTCATTCTAATGAGGACATTAGAGCACTCCAGGATGATTTGAATAGACTGATGCAGTGGTCGGAGAAGTGGCAAATGCAGTTAGTTTAATATAGACAAATGCAAAGTTCTAAATGTTGGACAGGAAAATAACCATGCCACATATAAACTAAATAATGTAGATCTTAATATTACTGATTGCGAAAAGGGTTTAGGAGTTCTGGTTAGCAGTGCATAAGTGTTCGCAATAAAGCTAACACAATCCTTGGCTTCATATCTGTAAGTGCTTTTGTAAGTGTAATTTTGGGGGTCTGACACAGATTAATCTAATTTACATTATTCCTTATGGGAACAAATTCGTTTGGTATCGGCACTCAAACAGCCTTCTGAAACGAATTAAGCTCGTAACTCGAGGTACCACTGTATATATCTTTGGTTAGTCCTCATTTAGATTATGCTGCACAGTTCTGGTCACCATATTACAGAATGGACATAAATGAACTGGAAAACGTACAAAGGGGGATGACAAAGTTGATCCCATGTACAGTGGACCCTCGCTATTCGAACATTCTTCATTCCAGATTGCTGTTCAAGTGCTGTTACCAAACGAATTTATTCCCATAAGGAATGATGTAAATTAGATTAGTCCATTTCAGACCCCCAAAAATGCACTTATAAAAGCACTTACATAATAAACTTACATAAAAGGGCAAGTTTGGAGTGTTCGAATAGCGAGGGTCCACTGTATTAGAAATCTTCCATATGAGGAAAGACTGAGGGCCCTGAATCTGAACACTCTAGAAAGGCATAGAATTAGGGGGGATATGATTGAGGTGTATAAATGGAAAACAGGGATAAATAAAGGGGATGTAAATAACGTGCTAAAAATATCTAGCCTAGACAGGACTCGCAGCAATGACTTTATGTTGGAAAAATTCAGATTCAAGGAGGATATAGGAAAGCAATGGTTTGGTAATAGAGTTGTGGATGAGTGGAACAAACTCCCGAGTACCGTCATAGAAGCTAAGATGTTGTGTAGTTTTAAAAATACAGTGGCCCCTCGACTAACGATCTTAATCCGTTCCAGGAGCTAGACCTCAACACGAAAAATTCGTAACTCGAAACCTTATTTCCAATAAAAACTAATGTAAATACAATTAATCCGTTCCAGACATCCAAAAATATTCACAAAAAATTAATTTTGTAAAGATTATCTATACTTTTACATTCACAAAACAATTATAAATAGTATATATAAAGTAGTATAGTATGTAATATGTATTAAATTTATAATTAAACATTTAAAATAACATTTACTTACCTTTATTGAAGAGAGTTGCTGGCATCTGGAAGATAGGGAGGAGGACAGGGGGAGGTGTTAGTGTTTGGAAGGGGAATCCCCCACCAAAAGGACTTAAGGTAACAAGTCCCTCTCTGGGGTTACTTCCCTTCTTTGTCTTTTAATCCCACTAGGACCAGCTTGAGAGTCACTAGAACCCTGTCGCAGAAAATAACTGTCCAGAGTCCTCTGTTTCTGGCGCCTGTTTAACATTTTCCTGAAGTGCAACATGGCTCTGTCACTGAACTGGTTGCACAGATGGCTCATTTCAGCTTGCTCAGGGTGAAATTGTTCAACAAAACTTTGCACATCGTTCCACTTGGAACAAATTTCCTTAATCCGTGAAGAAGGCACCTCCTTCACTCCCTCTTCCTCCTCCTGTGAATCAATAACCTCAACTCTAGTCTGATGCTGTTCCAGTTCCAGCTGTTGCAGCTCTTCAGTTGTTAGCTCTACCCTGTGCTCCTCCACCAACTCTTCCACATCCTCACCACTCACCTCCAATGCCACAATATCTTCCACAACAGGCACAGGGTCAGCCTCAAATCCTTCAAAATCCCTCTTTTCAACACAATCCAGCCACAGTGGTCTCCAAGCAGAGTTCAAAGTCCTGGAAGTCACTCCCTCCCAAGCCTTACCTATAAGGCCTATGCAATGCACGATATTGAAGTGATCTTTCCAGAACTCTCTTAGGGTCAATGCAGTGTCTGAGGTCATATCAAAGCACTTCTGAAACACTGCTTTGGTGTACAGAGTCTTGAAGTTTGCAATGACCTGCTGGTCCATGGGCTGGATGAGAGGAGTAGTGTTAGGAGGCAAGAACTTCACTGTGATGAAACTGAACTCATCAGACAAATAGTCTTCCAAGTTGTGAGGATGAGCAGGAGCATTGTCCAGTACCAGGAGGCACTTGAGTCCCAATTTCTTTTCCAGGAGGTATTTCTTCACACTAGGGCCAAACACTCCAGTCAACCATTCCACGAAAAAGTCCTTAGTGACCCATGCATTAGTGTTAGCCTTCCAATACACACACAAATTATTCCTGTTAACAGTGTGTTTCTTGAAGGCTCTGGGATTTTCTGCGTGATACACCAGTAAAGGCTTCACTTTAAAATCGCCATTGGCATTAGCACACATCGTGAGAGTTAGCCTGTCTTTCATAGGCTTGTGTCCTGGCAGTGCCTTTTTCTCCTGAATAATGAAGGTCCTGTTTGGCATTTTCTTCCAAAACAGGCCTGTTTCATCACAATTAAACACTTGTTGGGGGAGGAATTCTTCAGCCTCTACATACCCCTTAAATTCACTCACAAACTTTTCAGCTGCACATTTGTCTGAGCTGGCTGCCTCACCATGCCTTACAACACTGTGTATGCCACTACGTTTCTTAAACCTCTCAAACCAGCCTCTGCTGGCTTTAAAATCACTCTCCTCAGCACTGGTTGCAGGCATTGTCTTGACAAGATCTGTGTGCAACTGCCTTGCCTTTTCATAAATTATCGCTGTGGAAATACTATCACCCGCTATCTGTTTTTCATTGATCCACACCCCCAACAACTTCTCAACCTCATCCACTGTTTTCGATCTATTTTTCGTTAACATATCAACCCCTTTTGCAACATTAGCGTCCTTGATTTCTTTTCTCTTTGCCAGGATAGTGGTGATAGTAGATTGTTTTTTTCCATACATCCTGGCAAGCTCACTCACACGTACGCCACTCTCATATTTTTCAACAATCTCTTTCTTCAGTTCGATGGTGTTCCTCACTCTCTTTACCACAGGGGTGCCACTAGGAAGCTTCTTTGGACCCATGGTGACTTATTTCACAGTGACAATCACTAAACCACCAATAAACACAACAAATGTATTGTGAATGTTTGAAAGAGCACGCTGGGTATTGTTCACTCAAGTGTAAACAATGCTAGACTGGTGTCCTGTGCGGCGAGGCGTGCAAGCGCAGGCAGGTGGACAGGTCTGGTACGAACCGCTACACGAGTAAAAACCGCTACATGAGAAAAATATTGACCGTAAAAAGCAACCTTCACACGAAAAAATAGTTATTCGGACAGACCGTTACTCGGGGTTCTACTGTAGGTTGAATAAATACATGAGTGGATGTGGGTGGGTGTGAGTTGAACCTGACTAGCTTGTGCTACTAGGTCAGATGCCGTGCTCCTTCCTTAAGTGAATGTGACCTGACCTGACTAGGTTAGGGCATTGGCTTAACCCTTTACCGGGCACTCCCTGGAAAATGATAATTTCGAAATGTATTTCATATGAGTGGATAGAGTAACTCAATGTAAGGATAATGAGCCCATATAATTGAAATTCTAAAAAAAAACTTTTCACGCAATTTCCAATATTCAAGGACCGTCTACAGACGGTCCTGACCGTTAAAGGTTGTCAAATTCTGAATGTTGCAAATTTGCAATTGTTAATAAAACACCAAATAAGTATTTTTCTATTTTATTATACTAATAGACAATATCAAAAACACAAATGGAACTTGTTTCCAAACATTTTATTTTTTTTTTATTAACACATCGGCCGATTCCCACCAAGGCAGGGTGGCCCGAAAAAGAAAAACTTTCATCATCATTCACTCCATCACTGTCTTGCCAGAAGGGTGCTTTACACTACAGTTATAAAACTGCAACATTTACACCCCTCCTTCAGAGTGCCGGCACTGTACCTCCCATCTCCAGAACTCAAGTCCGGCCTGCCGGTTTCCCTGAATCCCTTCATAAATGTTACTTTGCTCACACTCCAACAGCACGTCAAGTATTAAAAACCATATGCCTCCATTCACTCCTATCAAATACGCTCACACATGCTTGCTGGAAATCCAAGCCCCTCGCACACAAAACCTCCTTTACCCCCTCCCTCCAACCTTTCCTAGGCCGACCCCTACCCCGCCTTCCCTCCACTACAGATTTATACACTCTAAGTCACTCTGTCTCGTTCCATTCTCTCTACATGTCCAAACCACCTCAACAACCCCTCCTCAGCTCTCTGGACAATCGTTTTGGTAATCCCGCACCTCCTCCTAATTTCCAAACTCCGAATTCTCTGCATTATATTCACACCACACATTGACCTCAGACATGACATCTCCACTGCCTCCAGCCTTCTCCTCGTTGCAACATTCATCACCCATGCTTCACACCCATATAAGAGCGTTGGTATAACTATACTCTCATACATTCCCCTCTTTACTTCCATGGACAAGGTTCTTTGTCTCCACAGACTCCGAAGTGCTCCACTCACCCTTTTCCCCTCATCAATTCTATGGTTCACCTCATCCTTCATAGACCCATCCGCCGACATGTCCACTCCCAAATATCTGAATACATTCACCTCCTCCATACTCTCTCCCTCCAATCTGATATCCAATCTTTCGTCACCTATTCTTTTTGTTATCCTCATCACCTTACTCTTTCCTATATTCACTTTCAATTTTCTTCTTTTACACACCCTACCAAATTCATCCACCAACCTCTGCAGCTTCTCTTCAGAATCTCCCAAAAGCACAGTGTCATCAGCAAAAAGCAACTGTGACAACTCCCACTTTGTATTTGCTTCTTTATCTTTTAGCCCAACACCTCTTGCCAAGACCCTCGCATTCACTTCTCTTACAACCCCATCTATAAATATATTGAACAACCACGGTGACATCACACATCCTTGTCTAAGGCCCACTTTTACTGGGAAATAGTCCCCTTCCCTCCTACACACTCTAACCTGAGCCTCACTATCCTCATAAAAACATTTTGTAGGTATAAAAAATATAAAAGTGAACCAAAGAGCAACATGGACACATTGCAAAGGGATAAAACTTTCAAGTCCCATATTCCTGAATTTCCTGAGAAAAAAACAATCATTCTTGATCACTAATTGCTACAATGAAAGGCTATGAAGCAATTTCTTTCCTTCTTGATGCATAGATTTACCTTGCATACGGCACACAAAAATGAGGATGTGACATGATTTTTCGTTTTGCTGCAATAATTGCATGTAAATATTCTGCCTTGCACTGGCCAGTGACCTAGCATTTTATCAAACCTATCATTTTGGTCAAACCTCACACTGTCATCAGGCCTTTCTGCACGTTGGTACTGCACTGGAGATGGCAACAGGTCATCTGGTTCTGGATCTGAGTCACTTTCCACCAAAATGCAGAGATATTTGAACTTCTGTTGGAAGGGTTCACAATAGAACAATTTCTCATTGATCTGGAATGACAATAAGAATGTTCTGTACACACCCAGACCACTACAGAATTCATATATGCACTAGAAATTTTTATATAAATATTTATTTACTGAAATTTGAAATGTGGCCCTGACGGGCGGGACCGTCTACACGGTCCTCTTTTGTTGCACTTTTTTCAATTGCATGGTACACTCATATTATGCATATCTAACTCCTGATATATATCTCAAAATATGCCTAAACTATTCATTTACACACTGGACACAACAATAAGTACTTACCGACATTGTAGAGAGTATAATCACAGTGTATATGAGTGGAAGAAGAGCAAAAATCTGGCTCTGGGTGACGCCAAGCGAGAAGTGTTTACATTTTGGTCTCTCAACCAATGGGAAGCGAGCAGATGCCGGTCTCACTTAGCTGGAGCGACTCACAGAAGGCTTGTGATTGGTCAGAAACAGAGAACGGGAACCTAGATGCGCTGGGGGAGTAGGATGACACGTGAAAAAACACGTGTTTAGGACCGTCTCTACACGGTCCTGCCCGGTAAAGGGTTAAGTCAGTAGGAGAATTGGACCTGCCTCGTATGGGCCAGTAGGCCTGCTGCAGTGTTCCTTCTTTCTTATGTTCTTTGAGTGTTGACAGTTTTCCTAGTGACTTGTTTGCTCTCCCCTTTCCTACCCTTGTCTTTTTGTGTGTTCCCATTTTGGTTTTCCAGCTTTTTCCATTGTAATTTCCTAATCTTGTATGGCTGCTGAATATTTATCAGTGTGTTGATGGCTTCACTTATGATATAATCAAACTAGCATTCAGCAAATGTTACAAAATTTACTTCTATGCTTGTTTGTACTTGAAAGATTATACAATGGAACCTCGGTACTCAAACTTAATTAATTTCAGAAGGCTGTTCGAGTGCTGATCCATTTGAGTATCGAACGAATTTTTCCCAACCAATTTTCTTTTTGGCTGGCTGTTATCACTAACCTTCGTAGGCCCCATGGCGACTTATTTATACAAATAATATTTAGAAAACACCAAAAAATGCGAAGAAACATGAAATAGTTTACAGCGAAGTTCTGGCAGGTTGTGTTTGTTTGGTCGAGTGCCGAGCTTTGTTCAAGTAGGGAGCTGTTTGAGTACTGAGGTTCCACTGTATTTGAGCGCTTAATATATCTGGTAGATTCTACACCTGTATTTTCTCATTAATGAACCTAGCATTATTTAGATCTGTTATTATGTTTTATCTGTTGGTATTTTTTTTTTTTTGCAGCTATTATTGAAGGAGGATTCCCAACACACCTGCCACTCCAGCATATGCAGAAAGATCTTCGCTTAGGGATGCTCATGGGAGACATGCTAGAACTTCCACTCCCACTTACAGCTGCTACAAATGAGGTTTTCAAGCATGCAAAGCGACTTGGATATGGAGAACATGATGTCTCTAGTGTTTACATACGCACTCGGTTCTAACAGAAACTATAAATGTGATTTTTCATTCATTGCAAAAAGAACAAGAATAAACCAAAAGCATCAGTAAAAATGTGCATTGCAAATTATGTCTCTGTAATAGTGGTTTCTATCAAATTATCTTATGTTTTATCTTATTATTGGTGTACAAATTTCTCCACTACAGAGGTCAAAAATTTCGTCTTGACAGATTTGATCTTAAGAAATTAATACTACCAAAATTTTGATAGTGCATTTTTTTTGGTGCTTTTTATTACATGCCTGACAAATGCAATGTATTGAGTGATGTTTTATTAAGTGCAGAGTCATTGGTGTCAAGTGACTGCAAGATGGACAGGTCAGTATGTTGATAGTTTACTGTGGAAGAATTTGGGTTTGTATAGAACCAGCTGTTGAAATTTATTAAGGTTTATTGGCTTGCCCTGATATCAACTGAGCCATATACAAGTTTGTCCATTTGGCGACTCAGTCCTAACTCCTTCAGTCTATCTCTTTAGTCGTAAGTATGAATGATTTATTGGATGAATAGATATAATTCTCAGGTCATCACTAATTTGTCAAAACACAATCATGCAAAGAAAATAAAATTTGCTGAAGCTTAGACAAAAAGTGAGACTTGATTTTATTATATTAAATAGAAGAATATTTTCGCAATATTTGTGTTTTGTTATGTAAGTTTTATATAAGTCATTAAGGATGAAGTAGTTTAAAAAATGAAAAGTTTATCAATATGGGAAGGGAATATTGAAAATACAGTCTGACAGTCATTGCTCACTCAGCAGTCATTATGGATATCAGAATGCATAGGTTTATATAATTTTTACAGTTTTATAAAAAACTTACCCTTTTGTTAGTATTTTAATTAGTTCCTGAGCATGTGTGATTGTTACACCTTTTAATAATTATTCTAAAATTACTCTCTGCCTCTTCACTTGTATAGTACAAAATTACCTGCACTCTGTGTTCTGTATCTGTGGATTGTATTACTTGTATATAGTGTATAGCTTGACTAGAGAACTTATAAGGACCAACAGATACACACACACATACACAGTGGAAGCGAACTCCATACAGAGATTCAAAACAATATTTAACAGGGCTCAATCATGGTCAGTTAGTCAAAAGTTAGGAGGCGGGACCAAGAGCTGGAGCTTACTTCCCTGCAAATTCATATAGAAAATTACAAATAGGTAATTACATAACTATATTCAGATGTTCATATTCTGTAGTATAAATTCGTTAGTTACAAACTATTAAATTGTATTTTATAAATTGATAATTGTAGCTTAGATGTATTGACTATGTAATAGGCAAATTCACCCTTGCCAGTGATCCTAGGCCATAAAAATGACAGCACTTAATATTTTCATAATTTAAAAAAAATAATGTAAATAATAGAAGCTACGAGAGGAAACCAATATCAATATATAAAGGATAGGAAACTATTGTTAACTAAGAAAGGATCATTGTGCCACAGCATGTGACTTTTCAGCTTTGGTGAGCAAGTTATGAGCTAACAGTTGACACACATGTATGAGTTGACCTTCATTAATCTTATCATGAAAATTTGTACCCAGGTCAGTGGTCATCTATACAAAACACTTAGAAGTTAAGTAGCTTTTGGTAGAATGATTGAAGCAAAGTCATACCCCTCTGTGGTAGATCAGTGGAGGTCAGGACATACCTCTTCATGGTTATTTATTTTAGCACATATTATTGAATTTAATAATTTATTATGGGTAATCTCGTACCTTCCTCACTCCATCAAAAGAGACCATGTGACATGGTACTATACCAGTTGTTTGCCTTTGTTAGTAGTCTCCATATAGAATTTGGTATACGTATTTAAATTTAAATCTTGGAACATTGCTGTACGTACTTTAAAAGACTGAGTTGTTATTGTTTTGTTTTTAACACCTTGATGTTTTTCATTTTAATCTACAGGTTTTTCCTTGTTTTGCTCGTTCACTATTATGTGATGCTCCTTTTTTATTAGTCATTCCATATATGTGATGTACATTTTCCACATGCAACCGGTGTTGCATGCAAAACGAACTAAAGATTTTTATTATGCAGAATTAAGTGTTAATGGCCTGACAAAGCTTAGTGCAGTTGCCTGCCATGGTGCCTGGAATGTATCTACAGCATAAAGCAAGGACCACCTGTATTGTGGACTGAGAAAGCAAGTGAAAACTTTATTTTTTTTTTACATAGACTTTTATTAATTTTAGTTCACTATATATAACTGTATTTTATGTTTACTGTAGTTAGTTATTAGGCCATTCCATTTCTCACTGCATTTATATTCCTAGGCCCTTGTACGTGAATTTGAAGGTAAAAAATCTGGCATATTCTGTAACTATGTGTGTAGAAAACATGCCATGTTCATTGAGGTCTTTGTTCTCACAAATTTTTCATCAAGGGTAGTTTATAAACAGTCTTAGGTGTTACATGGTTACATGTGGAAATGGAAGCCATGTATTTTTTACCCTGCATTTGTATCACTAAATTTAATGAAGAGGGGTCTTCCTTGATGCTGGCAAAGGCTCTTGATTCAAGGAATTGGAATTTCTTTCCACTTCCTCAGATCCTATCTGATTGCCTCCTATTTCCCAGGTTCAGTATGGCCCCTATGAGTTTAGCACTTTTGTAATTATAATAATAAAGATAATAAAGAGTGCTTTAACTACCAAGAATAAACAGCCAAGGAATGAGTAATTGCGAAAGTGGTTTATCATCTTTGGGTCACTCTGCTTTGGTGGGAAATGGTTGAGTCTATACCTAGGGGTATAGACTCACCTGTCACTGATCACTTATGATGCAAAACTAAGGAAGAGAATACAAAAGAAAGTTGACTGCAGGATCAAAAAAAAAAGGACCTGGTGGTAGACGTGCTTAACCTGACTTCTTAAGCATACCACCAGAATCTGTCAGATTACAACTAACCACATACATTTGGAAGTTAAAGACACCGATAAGTCAGAGGGATGTCAGAAAGTATTTCTTCAGTCTCAGGGTGGTCGGGAAGTGGAATGACCTCAACGAAGTGGTGGAGGCAGGCTCCATATATAGTTTTAAGAATAAACACTATAGAGCCCACGAGGCTAGGAGAGAGAGTATCAGGCAAGTTGAGAGGTGGGACCAGGATCTAAGGCTTGACCCTTTCAACCACATATAGCTGAGCATATAAGACTAGGCCTTGAGTATGCATCACCAACATGGAGCTCACACTTAGCACTCAGGAAAGCTCAGAGCTTCACCAGGCTGGTACAGCCTTTCTGCTAAATGACAAGAGTTTGTTGTAAGCAGTAATAGGATTGAATTTCCATCACCCATAGTGCTGTACATCCTTAATGCATTTGCTGCTTCATGTAAATAAAATTGATACCCAGAATTGACAGGCAAGAGCCAAGAGAAAGTTTGCAGGCAGTTAATTCCATAACTGGAAAGCAGAGCAGATCATCAACAGACATAATTGCAATGTACAAAGTACTCTAGGGCACAGATAAGGATGGGCTGTTTAAAAATTGAAGGATCCAGGATGAGTGGGAGCATACAAACAGTGTAAGGGTATTAAAGAAGTGAAGAGAGCTTTTAAAAGAGGCATGCTCTATATGCAAATTTTAATGTAAATATGATAAAAGACAGGTGGGTCCAGGAACTGCATCTCAATCCAACTAAACTCGGCTAAATACAGTCCTCTCTCTCGCTCTCACTCTTTCACTCTCACTCTCTCACTCACACTCACTCTCTCACTCTACTCTCACTTTCTCTCTCACTACCTCACTCACTACTCTCTCTACTCTACTCTACTCTCACTCTCTCTCTCCTTTAGGTTTAGCATTCAGTTTGATTGTGGTGGTATTATTATTGCCTCAGTTCAGACCTTCCTTCCCCTCCCCTCTCTCTCTCTCTCTCCACCCTTCCCTTCCCTTTTCTTCCTTTGCTTTCATTGTTATTGGTAATTACTTCAAAACACATAACTGAGCTATTGCTATTTAAATGCCCCATATAACTGACAAAAATTTATCATTATTATTATTATTATTATGCTCATGTATCAGTAATGTAAGCAGTTATCTGAAAGGGGTCACAGTGAACTAGGTTGTTTTTATTTGGGTTGATGGCATTTTTGCTCTAAATATTTTTTCTTATACTGTTGATAAAATGGAAAAACCTGTATTTTACCCAGGTGTAGTTGATTTCTTGTACATACACATACAAGTGACATGCATTATTTTCAGTTTTAGAAGTTGAGATATTGAAACTATTGATGACCAAAGGTTATTGCAGATTTATACTTATTTCTTGCACTATGAGGGACAAAAAGACTGAGTGAGTGAGCAGTGACTGTCAAAAGAAGATTAGAAGACTTTCCTGCCTATTTTGCTTCTGGCAGAATTCAATACATATTATATAAAAAAAATACTATTGTTGCCACAGAAAAGACAATTAATTCTATACTCTTCCTTCTTAGTGAGTTAGATTATGTGTGTTGCACTTTTGATACAATCTCAGATATATCTTGGCGTGAGTTACACTTAGCCTAACATTTTTGTATTTGCTTTCAAAGTTCTGTTTCATGTTATGTTACAAAATATAAGATCACTGTGAATTCATAATAAGCTCTTGTATGTGTGTGTGTGTGTGTGTGTGTGTGTGTGTGTATGAATTTTTATATATATATATATATATATATATATATATATATATATATATATATATATATATATATATATATATATATATACACACACACATACACATACATAATGTGCTGTCATGGCATTATGCCGGGTGAGCTCTCCGGCATAATGCTGTGATGAAAATCAAAGGCCTACCATACAGGGGGTCATTTCGTCAGTGCATTCTGCTGGGTAGCAGCCATTAGCATGACGTCGCGAACTGCCGCCACACTTTACAGTGACTTCGCATTGCTCACGTGGCTGCCGTGGTGAGAGGAATTGTTGCACTTTTGTCTCTCATCCACCCCATCTTTTGTCCAGTGTTCCCTTTGGTTTTGGGGCTATACATTTTTTATTATGATTAAAAGGATGTCTTTAACACCTGAAACTATAGCTCAAATCATAGGGCTTCACAAAGCTGGGCACCAGACGAAAGAAATAGCGGAGAATGTTAGTGTGTGTGTGAGCGTTCAGTGAGAACTGGGTGCAGCGTTTCAAGGCTGGTGGCGGTGTCAAGTTACCGTCTACCAAACCTCGGCCTGGCCCCTCCAAGAAAACATCTGTTCGTACCATAACTGTGTTAAAGAAGCAGTTAGTGAGTAACTGCTTCTTTAACGGTAACTCGACACCACCACCAGCTTTGTGGAGCCCTATGATTTGAGCTATAGTTTCAGGTGTTAAAGGCTTCCTTTTACCGATAATCAAAGATGTATAGCCCCAAAACCAAAGGGGAACACTGGACAAAAGATGGGGTGGATGAGAGACAAAAGTGCAACACTTCCTTTCACCACGGCAGCCACGTGAGCAATGAAAAGTCACTGTGAAGTGTGGCCACAGGCTGTGACGTCATGCTAACGGCTACTACCCAGCAGAATGCACTGACGAAAAAAGATCCCCCTGTATGATAGGCCTTTGATTTTCATCATGGCATTATGCCGGGGCACTCACCCGGCATAATGCTGTGACAAGCACTGTACATACATACATATACATATATCAAGGTGTTTTAGGAGACACTTGTCAATGGATTGAGAAAACCCACATGTAGACAGCAGTGTTAATGGCTACATGCATATGCAAAAAGACACACACATACACATATACAAAACACACAGGCAAACACACACACATAAAAAAGAAAAAACACGCACACATGAAAAGACACATGCACATACACAAAAAAACACACAAACATACACACACAAAACATTCACAGAAAACACACAGTGCAGTTTACCCCACTCACACATGGACACACATATACGTACATATAGGAAAGCAGTGGCCTTTTAAATATATAGACGTGGAAAATGTAGTTATGACTGGGCAGAATAGTGGATTCATTAAAATAAACTAATATTTTCATTGGAGAGGAGCTCATGGCCCAATATATATATATTTCTTGACTGTGTTGTAATAGATTTTTTTTATTAAGGAAACAATTGTAAATCTTATGCTCAATTGCATACCTTTTTTTAATGTTATGCTGTACTTTGGATTGATTATTATGGAAAAATATTTTGTATGAAATTTCCATGTACTGTACATGTTATAGCCAAGTTTTGTACATTCATTTGTGAATGTATTAATTTTCATTTCATAATCATTCATAAGAACAAACCTCTTCCTTGAAAATTAGAAGTGGAGACTTTGTGTTGTGTCAATCAAATTTACTGCTTGGTTTACTTCTTGTTGTGTGAGAGTTGTGTGCATATTGTGCACATGTCTGTCACAGCAGTTCTCACATTGTTTACTTGCAAGATGATCAGCAGGAAATATCATATTGTAGTATTGTATTAATCTTGAGTTGCAAGACGGTAGTCTGGATACAAAGCTCTTCTGAGCTCTCATACAATATTTAGCAATTTTGAATGTATTTTTGTCAAAGTTAATTCTAAAATACAAAGTGTGGAAGGCTTCAGCATGACTGCTTTGTAATTTGATTGAAGAAATTATATTTTTATTTGATCATTTACTTCACTGGATTATCTGTTGGTTGTATAATTCAGGATAAAAGAAAAAACTTTATATATATGAAAACTGCTAAATTTCAACATAGTGTGAAAGGGCTGTAAGTAGATCCATTTTTTTAATAAAGTTGAAATTAAATTTTTCTCTTCTTTGATAAACGAGCAAATTTTAGGTACATTACTTATTTGCAGAATTCAAATACAGAGACATCTTGAGAGCCTTCCAGGCACCTCAAGACTGAATCATTTTATTTCTTGGTGGATACGTTTAGTATTTTTATTTCTTTGTCCTTCATTGCATTTAAGTACAGTGGACCCCCGAGTTTCGAACGCCTCCCAACTCGACCTATTATGTAAGTTTATTATTGTAAGTGTATTTTTGGGGGTCTGAAATGGACTAATTTAATTTACATTATTCCTTATGGGAATAAATTTGTTCGGTAACAGCACTTGAACAGCGTTCTGGAACGAAGAAAGTTTGAAACTCGGGGGGGGTCCACCGTATTGCATAAATTTCTTGTTTGCATCACATATGGTGCATGTAGTCTTAATCATATATTGCAGGTACTATATGAACTTTACTTCCATATTTTAGGTGTGACAGAAGTTTCCTTAAGTATTTAAAATACTTCACTAACATGTGTTTCTGGTTAGCAAGAAGCTTCTGCAGCTGTTTGTACTTGCACAAACAATGAATAAAAATAGAATACCTGTATGTCATGGAAAATAAAGAATATTGTGAAGAGGATAGACAGTGTTGATCACTGATGGATTAGTGTGTACCATGAACAGTGTTAGAGGACATCCATCATTCTCACCACATTTGGCCTAATTTAAGGTTAGCCATACACTAACCATATTGGTTACTTGTGCTATGTCTTACTATTTTAATCTGGGTCATTCTAGTTAATGAATAATAAGTTATATGTATATGAATTAAATAAGGAAAATGTTAAAGGTAAGGTGGAGGTACTGGATGGAGAGGATATTTTGATAAGTTACTGAATGTCAGTGATGAAGGGTAGGCAGTGATTTCTTGCATGAAGCAGGGTGGGGTAACATCATATAGAAGTAAAGGAGCATCCTGAGGTGGATGGTATTAGGGCAGATGTTTAAAGTAGGTGGGGATTTAGTGAAGTGGTTGATGTATTCATACAGTACAGTGGACCCCCAGCTAACGATCAAAATTCATTGCAGAAGCCTGCTCAAGTGCCATTACCGAACGAATTTACTTCCTTAAGAAATAATGTCACGTAGGTTAGTCCATTTCAGACCCCCAAAAATACACTTCCACAAGCACTTGCAATATTATACTTACATAATTGTACGATTTCCGGGGTGATCGTTAGCCGTGGGTCCACTGTATATGCATAAAAGGGGGGAGGGTAACAAAGGATTTCCAGAGAACATGCCTTGTTCCTTTGTATAAGGGAAAAAGGGGACGAGAATTTAAGAATTATAGGCGTATAAGCCGATTGAGTATACCAGGTAAAGTTAGTAGAATTATTATTGAAAGGGTTAGGGATAAGACAAAGAAGGATTGCAGAGGAGCAGGGAGGATTAAGGAAGAGTGGAGGAGGTGCATGAGGCTGTGGGTAAAATGAAAGGGAGTAAAGCAGCTGGGAATGATGGGATCAAGACAGAAATGTTAAAAACAAGTGGTGATAGTTTTAGAGTGGTTGGTGCTTTTATTTAATAAATACAGTGGACCCTCGGTTAACGAAAAAACTTCATCCCAGAAGCCTGCTCAAGTGCCATTACCGAACAAATTTACGTCCTTAAGAAATAATGTCACGTAGGTTAGTGTATTTCAGACCCCCAAAAATACACTTCCACATGCACTTACAATATTATACTTACATAATTGTACGATTTCCGGGGTATTCGTTAACCGAGGGTCCACTGTATATGAAAGAAAGGAAGGTACCTAGGAGAGAGAGAGAGATTATTTTCCAATAAAAGTAGGCCTTAGACAGGGGATGCTTGATGTCACTATGGTTGTTTAACATATTTATAGATGGGGTTGTACGAGAAGTGAATGCTTGGGTTTTGGAGATGTGGAATTACGAGTTGTCACAGTTGCTTTTTGCTGATGACACTGTGCTATTGGGAGATACTGAAGAGAAGTTGCAAAGATTGGTGGACAAATTTGGGAGGGTATGTAAAAGAAGGAAATTAAAAATGAGCATTGGAAAGAGCAAGGCAATGAGGGGTAACAAAAAATTTAAGTAATGAAAGATTGGGTATTGGATTGGAGGGAGGGATTATGGGAGAAGTGAATGTGTTCAGATATTTGGGAGTGGACCTCTCAGCAGATGGGTCTATGAAAGACACGGCAAACTATAGAATTGATGAGGGAAAAAAAGTCGAGTGGTACATTGAGGAATACGTATTTATAAGTGAACAATATTTACATAAAGGTTGGGAAGTTTTCGTTGCATTTATGGATTTAGAAAAGACATATGATAGGGTGGATAGGGGAGCAATGTTGCAAGTGTATGAATAGGTAGTAAGTTACTAAATGCTGTAAAGAGTTTTTATGTGAAAGTAAGGCTTAGGTTAGGGTGTGTAGGAGGATGATTACTTTCCAGTAAAAGTAGGCCTTAGACAGGGATGTGTAATGTCACCATGGTTGTTTAACATATTTATAGATGGGGTTGTAAAAAAAGTAAATGCTATTGTGTTGAGGAGAGGGAAGGGATTAAATTATGGGGAATCAAACACAAAATGGGAGTTGACAATTACTTTTTGCTGATGATACTGTTCTTTTGGGAGATTCTAAAGAGAAGTTACAAAGGTTAGTGGATGAGTTTGGTGTGTAAAGGAAGAAAGTTGAAAGTGAACATAGATAAGAGTAAGGTGATGAGGGTATCAACGAGTTAGGAAAAGAAAAATTGGATATCACATTGATGGGAGTATGGAAGAAGTGAATCTGTTCAGATATTTGGGAGTTGACTTGTCAGTGAATGGGTTTATGAAGGATGAGGTAAACCATAGAATTGATGAAGGAAAAAGGGTGGGTGGTGCATTGAGATATCTGTGGAGATTGTTATCCATGGAGGCAAATAAGGAAAAGTATGAGAGTATAGAGTGGTACCAACACTCTTATATGGGTGTGAAGCATGGGTTGTAAGTGTTGCAGCAAAAAGAAGGCTGGAGACAGTGGAGATGCTGTGTCTAAGGGCAATGTGTGGTGGAAATTAGGAGGTTTGAAGTTACTAAAAGTATTATTCAAAGGGCTGAGGAGGGGTTGTTGAGGTGACTTGATCATTTAGAGCAAATGGAGCAAAATAGGATGACTTGGAGGGTGCATAAATCTGTAGTGGAGGGGAGGAGGGGTAAGGGTTATCCTAGAAAAGGATGGAGGGAGGGGGTAAAAGAGGTTTTGTGTGCAAGGGGCTTGGACATACAGCAGGCATGTGTGAGCATGTTAGATAGGAGTGAATGGAGACGAATGGCTTTTTGGGAAATGACACAGCTGTTTGAGTGTGAGCAGGGTAATATTTCGTGAAGGGATTCAGGGAAACCAGTTAGCCGGACTTGAGTCCTGGAGGTGCCTTCTAAAGGAAAGGTTTGGGATATTGGCTGTTTGGAGTGACATCTGAACTGTCGGATCTGGATGCCTCTGCAAAGACAGTGATTATGTATGAATGATGGTGAAAGTGTTTCTCTTTTGGGTCACCCTGCCTCAGTGGGAGACAGCCGATGTATGTACAGTGGACCCTCGCTATTCGAACATTCTTCATTCCAGAATGCTCTTCAAGTGCTGTTACCAAACGAATTTATTCCCATAAGGAATGATGTAAATTAGATTAGTCCATTTCAGACCCCCAAAAATACACTTATAAAAGCACTTACAATATTAAACTTACATAAAAGGGCGAGTTTGGAGTGTTCGAATAGTGAGGGTCCACTGTATTTACATATTGTGTGTATGAATGTACAGTGGACCCTCGGTTAACGAAAAAAATTCATTGCAGAAGCCTGCTCAAGTGCCATTACCGAACGAATTTACGTCCTTAAGAAATAATGTCATGTAGGTTAGTCTATTTCAGACCCCCAAAACTACACTTCCACAAGAACTTACAAAATTATACTTACATAATTGCACGATTTCCGGGGTATTCGTTAACCGAGGGTCCACTGTATATGTGAATGAGCGAGGGAGTGAGACTCAAGTCTTGCTAACTTTTTTTTTCTAAATCCCTTCATAAAGGTTACCTTGTCTTCATTTACTCCTATGTAACACATTCACACAGGCCTGCTGGATGCTCATGCCTCTACAACTCAAGGCCTCTTTTACCTCCTTCCTCCAACAAATCCTTGGATGACTCCTACCTTTCACCCTAGGTTTATACACCTTCATCCCTCTCCATCCTTTCTTCACCTCAATAATCCCTTCTCAGCCCTGTGAATTATACCTTTGGTGACCCCACATTACCTTTTATTTTTTGTGCTCCAAATTCTCTGCATGATATTCACACCACACTTCTTTCTTCTTCTTTCAACGCATGGCTTACGGAGGAAGAATTTTGTTCCACTTCCCCATGGAGATAAGAAGAAATAAGAACAAGAACTAGTAAGAAAATAGAAGAAAACCCAGAGGGGTGTGTATATATATGCTTGTACATGAATGTGTAGTGTGACCTAAGTGTAAGTAGAAGTAACAAGACATACCTGAAATCTTGCATGTTTATAAGATAGAAAAAAGACACCAGCAATCCTACCATCATGTAAAACAATTACAGGCTTTCATTTTACACTCACTTGGCAGGACGGTAGTACCTCCCTGGGCAGTTGCTGTCTACCAACCTACTACCTAGATTTCACACCACACATTGTTTTTAAACATCACATCTCCATTGCCTCTAGCGTCCTCACTGCAGCATTCAAAACCTATGCCTCGCACCCTTATAAAAAGTGTTGGTACCACTACACCCTGGTATACAGTGTTCCATTTTTTGCATCCATAAACCTCTTTCTCTCCACAGATGCCTCAACACATCATATACCTTTTCTCCTCATCTATTCTATGGTTCACATTGTTTTCCAAAGACTATGAATGTGTGGTATGTTCATATATTTTTGGTGCAAATACATTGAAATGTAGACTTAAGATTTTACAATGAGCAATTTCCTTTTATTGGCACAAGACCATTATATTGAAAGCTAACCATAGGATTTTGTTTTAAATATGCTCATTGGATTTCTCCAGACTTAATCTCTCTCCTTGTTACCAGTAAATTTCTTATAAAAATGAACTTGAATGCAATTAGAACAATATTTAAAGAGATGTGACCAAAATGCTGGTAAAGGAATATGCAAAAAATGAACCCCCCAAAAAAAAAAAGGATCCATTGTCAGTCATATTTTAAAATTTGGCTTGCTGTTCCCTATCAGCACCAAATAAAACAATCAGTGACTTAACATGCACATTCATGGACTCTAAGAAGGTTTTTGAAACTGTACCTCACAAGAGACTTAGAGCAAAAATTTGAGGTAGATGCAGGAATAACAGAATGTGCTCGGTGGATCAGAGTACCTCAGGAAAAGGAAATGAAGAGAGATCATCAGAATGGGGAGAAATAACAGGCAGAGTTCTGCAAGGATTGGCATTAGAACAAGTACTGTTTCTGTTATATGAAGGACATACCAAAAGGGACTAAGTCAGATGCATTCTTGTTTGCTGATTTAAAATTAATGACAGTAAAAATCGATGAGGATGAAGCATGTTCACAAACTGCAAGATTGGTCAGATAAATGGTTACTTAAATTCAACCCCAGCAAAGGCAAAGTTATGTAGATTGGGGAAGGTTCATAAAGATTAGAAACCAAATATAAACTAGAGGACAGAGGCTGCAGATCTCAGTGAAGGTGAAAGACCTATGGGTGAGTATAGTGCCATGCATGTTGCTGGAGGCACACATCAACCAAATAACATATGCAGCAAATCTAAAAAAAGCCTTCAGGAATTTCTACAAAGGCTAATTCATGGCCCTTTATATAAACAGTGGACCCTCAGTTAACAAAATTAATCCAGTCCAGGAGCTATTACTTAATCTGAATCTTTTGTAATTTGAAACCTTATTTCCCATAAGAAATAATGTAAATACAATTAATTCGTTCCACAAAAAAATAATCACTCAAAAAAAAAAACTAACATTTACTTACCTTTATTGAAGAGTTGCAGGCATCTGGAAGGTAGAGTTGCTGACAGGGGCAGGGTGTTAATGGTTGGAAGGGAAATCCCCCTCCAAAAGGACTTCAGGTAACAAGTCCCTCTCTGGGGTTACTTCCCTTCTTTTTCTTTTAATGCATGCCTGCTACACTCCCTGCATGCCTGCTACACTCCCTGCATGCCTGCTACACTCCCTGCATGCCTGCTACACTCCCTGCATGCCTGCTACACTCCCTGCATGCCTGCTACACTCCTGCATGCCTGCTGCACTCCCTGCATGCCTGCTACCTGCCCTGCTACACTCCTGCACTGCTCACCCTGCATGCCTGCTACCTCCTGCATGCCTGCTACACTCCCTGCATGCCTGCTACACTCCCTGCATGCCTGCTACACTCCTGCATGCCTGCTACACTCCCTGCATGCCTGCTACACTCCCTGCATGCCTGCTACACTCCCTGCATGCCTGCTACACTCCCTGCATGCCTGCTACACTCCTGCTGCCTGCTACCTCCCTGCATGCCTGCTACACTCCCTGCATGCCTGCTACACTCCTGCATGCCTGCTACACTCCTGCATGCTCTGCACTCCTGCATGCCTGCTACACTCCCTGCATGCCTGCTACACTCCCTGCATGCCTGCTCACTCCCTGCATGCCTGCTACACTCCCTGCATCCTGCATGCTACACTCCCTGCATGCCTGCTACACTCCCTGCATGCCTGCTACACTCCTGCATGCCTGCTACACTCCCTGCATGCCTGCTACACTCCTGCATGCCTGCTACACTCCCTGCATGCCTCTACCTCCCTGCATGCCTGCTACACTCCCTGCATCCTGCATCCATCTCACCCTGCATGCCTGCTACACTCCTGCATGCCTGCTCCTCCTGCATGCCTGTCCCTCAGCCTGCCTCTCCTGCATGCCTGCTACACTCCCTGCATGCCTGCTACACTCCTGCATGCCTGCTACACTCCCTGCATGCCTGCTACACTCCTGCATGCCTGCTCACTCCCCTGCTCACTCCCTGCCTACCTCCTGCACTGCCCTGCTACACTCCCTGCACTCCTGCTACACTCCCTGCACCTGCCCTGCTCACTCCCCCTGCTACACTCCCTCGCTCACACTCTCTCCTGCTACACTCCCTGCTACACTCCCTGCTCACTCCGCACTCCTGCTCACTCCTGCTCACTCCCTGCATGAATGCTACCACTGGGGTGCCACTAGGAAGCTTCTTTGGACCCAGGGTGACTTATTTCACAGTGACAATCACTAAACCACCAAAAAAGACACCAAATATATTGTGAATCTTTGAAAGAGCGCACTAGGTAATGTTCTCTCAATGGTAAACAACGCTTCACTGGCGTCCTGCGCTTGCGCGGAGCAGGCGGACACGTCTAATACCTTTCGGTAACCGAGGAATTTTTTGCTAACCGATTACGAAAAAAGCTTTCGGTTTCCGAAGCTTTCGTTAACGGGACCTTTCGTTAACCTAGGGTCCACTGTACAGTGGACCCTCGGTTTTCGTTCATCTCCAAACTCGAACAATTATGTAAGTGTATTTTCGTAATTGCTTCTGTAAGTGTAGTTTTGGGGGTCTGAAATGACTAATCCAATTTACATTTATCCTTATGGGAACAAATTCGTTCGGCAACTGCACTCAAACAGCATTCTGGAAAGAATTTTCGACGAAAACCGAGGGTCCACTGTATATATATAGATATATATACGTATATACAGTGGACCCCCGGTGTTTGTGATTTTTTCGTTCCAGAATGCTGTTCAAGTGCCATTACCAAACAAATTTATTTCCAGAAGGAATAATGTAAAGTAGACTAGTCCTTTTAGACCCCCAAAAATACACTTATAAAAACATTTAAAAAAATACTCTCACATAAAAGGGCGAGTTTGGAGCAGGACGAACACCGGGGGTCCACTGTACATTGGTCCCTCGGTTTTTGCCGAAAATTCGTTCCAGAATGCTGCTCAAGTGCCATTACCGAACGAATTTACTTCCTTAAGAAATAATGTCACGTAGGTTAGTCTATTTCAGACCCCCAAAAATACACTTGCAACAGCACTTACGAAAATACACTTACATAAATGTTTGAGTTTGGAGATGCACGAAAACCGAGGGACCACTGTATATATATGTATCAGACCATCTTGAAGTATGCACTGTATAACCCCTGTGGTTTAGCACTTCTTTTGATTATAATAATAATTGAAGTATGCAGAACCAGCATGAACCTACACCTAATAAAGCATGTTAAAAAACTGGAGAAAGTTCAGAGGCATATGGTGAAGCTAATTGAGGGAAATGATCTATGAGAAGAGGCTCAAGTAACTGAACTTTGTTATATTAGGGAAGACGTAACACAAAAAATACTCAGAAGAATTGATAGGGTAGACAGGGATGGACTGAGAAGTGGAAAATAGGTACATGAGGGAACAGTTGGAAGCTAGAGATAGATGAATCATAGGAATATAGGAACTATTTCTTAAGAGTGGTCACGCAGTGGATGAATTTGGACAAAGTGGTGGAGGAAAGCTCCATACATAGTTTAATTGTAGGTATGGCAGGACCCCATAAGGCTAGTAGTTAAGGAATCTGGCAAACTAAGTTGAGAGGTGGGCCAGGAACTAAGACAACCCCTGCAATTATAGTTAAGTGAACACAAACACACATGCACACACACATGGCATGGTGGCTAGCGCTCTTGCTTCACGCACGGAGGGCCCGGGTTCAATTCCCGGCAGGGCCGAAACATTTCGAAGTGTTTCGTTACACACACACACACATACATACAACAGGCCTAGTGTCTAATAGACATGTGCCTTGGACAAAATGGTAACTAAAACACACACACACACAGTGTTTCGTTACACACACACATACAACAGGCCTAGTGTCTAATCGACATGTGCCTAGGACAAAATGGTAACTAACACACACACACACTCACTCACTATATGTTGGTGCATCACAGTGTACTAAACACTGTTCAGTAGTCAAGGAAAACCCACATGGAGACAAAAACAAGTTAGAATGGTTGGCTGTGTATTTCAACCTCCAACTGAGGTCCTCTTCAGCAGATACTGTAGAGGAGGACCTGAGTCCGAGTTCAAATGTACAGAGTAATTATTTACTGATGCTGTAATTTAGTAAAAATTAATGTAAACATAGGAAAACTGTAATAGTTTCTGCTGTGGAACCATGGGATCAGTTGAAAATTTGCTCTTGGGCATGATCTTTAGGTGTCTATAGAAATTGCCCCTCAATTATCTATGTTCCTGTATGTTGGATAATACCCGTTTTTATTCTTCCTATGCTCAACAGCTGTCTTTATTTATATGCTGCTGTTGAGACAACTGGACCCGTTAGGGGTTCCACAGAAGAAAATTACATTTTGATAATTGAAATATGTCTGCCTATGTCATGGACCATACAGCGGCCTGGGTTTCTGTCTTCTGCCCCAGCTATACATTTCCTGTTGCCAGCTAGACTGGGGGGCTGCACAGAGCCAAGCTGATGCCCTACCTAACACAACAACAACAGGGCAACAACCCCTGAGCACATGCAAACAAATGTATGATAAAATGAACATCTAGATTAACTTACCATGAGTATGAGAGGTGAGTATTGGCTGGAAAACAGGCATAGCCTATTCTAACCAGAACCTTAAATAGTCCCAGATGCGGAAATGCATCTTTCATTCTTTAGCATATAGTTTTGCTAATGTTACATAATTCTTATTAAAGTTAGGCAGACCTAAAAAGTTTTGTAGAAATAAGCTAGATTATATTTTGGCAAACTTTGGTTAGGTTGCTAAGTTAGTTTTAATACAAAATTAAAAATTTGTATACTACTTTACCATATAATTTAAAAATATATATCAGTGCAACTCTGCCTAGAAAGCCCAACTTATATATTTAATCAATAAATATATATACAGTATTTATTATATATATATATATATATATATATATATATATATATATATATATATATATATACACTATATATATATATATATATACTATATATATATATATATACTATATATATATATATATACTATATATATATATATATATACTATATATATATATATATATCTATATATATATATATATATACTATATATATATATATATATATATATAAAACTATATATATATACTATATATATATATATACTATATATATATATATATATATATATATATATATATATACAGTGGTACCCGGTTTACGATGGTCCCCAAACTCACCCTTTTATGTAAGTTTATTTTTTAAATGCTTTTGTAAGTGTAATTTTGGGGGTCTAAAAGGACTAGTCTATTTTACAACTTTTCTTAAGGAGATAAATTCGTTTGGTAATGGCACTTGAACAGCATTCTGGAATGAAAAATATCGTAAACCGGGGTACCACTGTATATATATATATATATATATATATATATATATATATATATATATATATATATATATATTTTTTTTTTTTTTTTTTTTTTTCAACAAGTCGGCCGTCTCCCACCGAGGCAGGGTGACCCAAAAAGAAAGAAAATCCCCAAAAGAAAAACTTTCATCATCATTCAACACTTTCACCACACTCATACATAATCACTGTCTTTGCAGAGGAGCTCAGATACTACAGCTGAGAAAAGTCCCTCCCAGCTGTCACTATCTCAGACCCCTCCTTTAAAGTGCAGGCATTGTACTTCCCATTTCCAGGACTCAAGTCCAACTAAATCAATTAACTGGTTTCCCTGAATCCCTTCACACAATGTTACCCTGCTCACACTCCAACAGATCGTCATGTCCCAAAACCATTCGTCTCCATTCACTCCTATCTAACACGCTCACACATGCTTGCTGGAAGTCCAAGCCCTCGCCCACAAAACCTCCTTTACCCCTTCCCTCCAACCTTTCAGGACGACCCTACCCCGCCTTCCTTCCCCTACAGATTTATACGCTCTCCAAGTCATTCTACTTTGATCCATTCTCTCTAAATGACCAAACCACCTCAACAACCCCTCTTCAGCCCTCTGACAAATACTTTTAGTAACTCCACACCTTCTCCTAATTTCCACATTCCGAATTTTCTGCATAATATTTACACACACACATTGCCCTTAGACAGGACATCTCCACTGCCTCCAGCCTCCTCCTCGCTGCAGCATTTGCAACCCATGCTTCACACCCATATAAGATGTTGGTACCACAATACTTTCGTACATTCCTTCTTTGCCTCCATGGATAACGTTTTTGTCTCCACAGATACCTCAATGCACCACTCACCTTTTTCCTTCATCAATTCTATGGTTAACCTCATCCTTCATAAACCCATCTGCTGACACATCAACTCCCAAATATCTGAAAACATTTACTTCTTCCATAATCCCTCTCTCCAATGTGATATCCAATTTTTCTTTATTTAAATCGTTTGATACCCTCATCACCTTACTCTTATCTATGTTCACTTTTAACTTTCTACCTTTACACACTCTCCCAAACTCGTCCACTAACCTTTGCAACTTTTCTTTAGAATCTCCCATAAGCACAGTATCATCAGCAAAAAGTAACTGTGTCAACTCCCATTTTGCATTTAATTCTCCATAATTTAATCCCACCCCTCTCCCCAACACCCTAGCATTTACTTCTTTACAACCCCATCTATAAATATATTAAACAACCATGGTGACATTACACAACCCTGTCTAAGACCTACTTTTACCGGGAAGTAATCTCCCCCTCTCCTACACACCCTAACCTGAGCCTCACTATCCTCATAAAAACTCTTTACAGCCTTCAGTAACTTACTACCTATTCCATACACTTGCAACATTTGCCACATTGCTCCCCTATCCACTCTATCATATGCCTTTTCTAAATCCATAAATGCAATAAAAACTTCTCTACCTTTATCTAAATACTGTTCACATATATGCTTCACTGTAAACACTTGATCTACACATCCCCTACCCCTCTAAAGCCTCCTTCTCATCTGCAATCCTACTCTCTGTCTTACCTCTAATTCTTTCAATAATAACCCTGCCATACACTTTACCTGGTATACTCAGTAAACTTATTCCCTATAATTTTTACACTCTCTTTTATCCCCTTCCCCTTTTTATAAAGGAACTATACATGCTGCTGCCAATCCCTAGGTACCTTCCCCTTTCATACATTTATTAAACAAAAAAACCAACCACTCCCGCACTATATCCCCCTGCTTTTAACATTTCTGTCATGATTCGTCAATTCCAGCTGCTTTACCCCTTTTATTCTACGTAATGCCTCACGCACCTCCCCCACACTCACATCCTGCTCTTCTTCACTCCTAAACGATGTTGTACCCCTGGCCAGTACATGAAATTATCGCCTCCCTCTTTTCATCGACATTTAAAGTTCCTCAAAATATTCCCGCAAAATATTCAGTAAATAATTACTCTGTACATTTGAACTGGGCTCAGGTCCTCCTCTACAGTATCTGCTGAAGAGGACCTCAGTTGGAGGTTGAAATACACAGCCAACCATTCTAACTTGTTTTTGTCTCCATGTGGGTTTTCTCCCACTGAAACTCTCCTACCCCCTTCAGCTTTGTCTCACTTAAAGCCAGGACATCCAGCTTCTTTTCATTCATAACATCTACAATCATCTCTTTCTTATCATTCTTTAATAACATCCCGCACATTCAAACATCCCACTTTGAGATTTTTCTTCTTCTTTTTAGTAAGCTATACAGGAAAAGGGGTTACTACCCATTGTTCCGCATTTTAGGACTTTTACAACACGATGCTTACGGAGGAAAGATTCTTATTCCAATTCCCCATGGATATGAAAGGGAAAAGCAATAAGAACAAGAACTATTAAGATAAAATCAAAGAAAACTCAGATGAGTGTATACAAAAAACGTGTACATGTTTAAGGTAGTGTGACCTAAGTGTAAGTAGAAGTAGCAAGAGTACCTGAAATCTTGATTTTATGAGACAGAAAAAAAGACACCAAAGCAATCCTACCATCATGTAAAAACAGTTTCAGGTTTCTGTTTCACGTCACCTGGCAGGATGGTAGTACCTCCTGAGTGGTTGCTGTCTACCAACCTACTACCTAATATATATATATATATATATATATATACTATATATATATATATATATATACTATATATATATATATATATATTATATAATATATACTATATATATATATATATATATACTATATATATAATAATATATATATATAATATATATATATATAATATATATATAAATAATAATAATAATATATATATATATATATATCTATATATAATATTAATACTTATAATATATATATATATCTATATATATATATATACTATATATATATATATATAATATATTATAATAATATATATATATATATATAT
>WNWK01001235.1:0-82500 GCA_009830355.1 Cherax destructor | reverse complement strand
GTGGACATTAAGTCACCTCCCTTGAAGGGATCATCAGACCTACAGAAAGATACTCTGTACTACATATAGAGACACTGACTTTTTGTCTTAATTCCTTCAGACTTTATCTAAATATATACAGGCATGTACTGTATTTACATAAAAAATTAACACTGACCATTTTTCATGTGATATTTTGTGTAATAAACAAATTTTTAAAATGTTGGCAATAGTAAATATGTTTTTATTTTTAATGCATAACTATGTCTGCATTTTTAGAGGTGTATCAGTAAGTTACTAATTGTAATTGGAAGGGTAATGTATTAATTACCTGTATAATGATAATTATCATTAATGAAGACCTGTCAAACTTTCCAAATCCATGTGATTGCATATAACCAACCTTCCATAAACTAGAAGCAAGATTTTCAGACCCCTTGGGTTACAGTATTGAAACACATCTAAATACAGTATAGTAGTATATGAAAAGTAACTGGAACTAAAAAAATAGAACCTGTAGTGAGTCATAGCTGTACTGTATATCTAAGAACCATACTGCTATGAGCTTTGCTGCACCTCCCATCTTTCAGAGGTACTTTCTGCCAGCTGCCACTCAGTCTTCGTCACCTTGCATCACTTTGCCAAGTAGCTGTCTTGGTGTGACGAGTGGGGTTTGGAAAGTACAGAAATTCTACTGAATATCAGGCAAGATCACCTCATCAATAAGGTTAGCTCATAAAATTTTGTAATTTAATTTCTTTTCACTGAAATATGGAAGCTTATTTTGCTGTTCTTTTTTTTAACACCTGCTGTCTCCTAATAAGATAAGGTAACCATAAAAGGAAACACTATCATTCATTCAATAATTGTCTTCCAGAGGTGTGCATATATCACAGTTTAATTAGCCCTCCAATCTGCAACATCCTCACCCTCTTCAGAGTGCAGACAGTAATTCCTACCTCTCTGACTAAAGTTTGACTAACTAGTTTCTCAAATCCCTTCATAAGTGTTACCTTGCTCTCACTCCAACAACACATTAAGCCAGAAAAATTACTTGTCTTCGCTTCAGTCTAATAGGCTTACACAAGCATAACCTGCTGGATGCTCAAGCTGATTAATACGAGATCACTTCTTTTATTGTTCTACTGAATTCATTCCTCCATTTCTTTAATAATAATAATAATATAATATTTTTATTTCTACAAGTACATGTACAAGGTATACAAGCCTAGCTGATATCAATGACATACTGTACTACTATATAGAAAGTCGCTTGTTATGCAGAGCATTTCAGGCAAATTAGGTCAGTTTTGTCCTAGGATGCAACCCACACCAGTCGACTAACACCCAGGTACCCATTTTATACTGATGGGTGAACATGGACAACAGGCGTCTTAAGGAAACACGTCCAAATGTTTTCCAGCCGTACTGCGGATTCGATCTTCGGACCTCAGTGTGTGAGCTGAGTGCACTAGCGATCAAGCTACTGGACATGTGCATAGCATATGTAGCCATTGCATGGTCATTGTAGTGAAAGATCGTTGGCTCCTGTTTTAATTTGTTTTCAGTTAGTATTTAATTTACTACCACTCATTTCTAGCTATCTTCTGGAAAGACATCTAGGGAATTAGTGTAGATGAATGTACAGTGGACCCTCGCTTTATGTTAGGCTCCAAACTCGAACAATTATGTAAGTGTATTTTTGTAAGTGCTTTTGTAAGTGTATATTTGGGGGTCTAAAAGGACTAATCTAATTTACATTATTCCTTATGGGAACAAATTCGTTTGGTAACGGTACTTGAACAGCATTCTGGAACAAATTAATAATGTAAACCGGGGGTCCACTGTATTAACTTCTTTGGGTAACTTAATGTGATGGGAACTAAATACTTGTAATTTTTTATGCGTTTCTTTAATACTAAGTTGATAATAAAGAATAGCTTTAATGAATTTCACTTAATATAAAACAAATACACTATTCTTTCATTTTATTAGGGAGATACATTAATGTTTTAAGGTACAGCAGCCAACACTCCTATACCACTCAAGAGCAGCACCACTCATCAGCAACCCTGAGCAGTGCTGTTCATGAGCAGCACCTTCTTTATGCTATTCATCATGATGTACGTATAAGAAAATGTGGTACTATATACGTATACATATAAACAAAGCACAAGCAGTAGCTAGTAACAGGACTAATTATAAAGTTTATTAAGAGGGAATGTATGTTTCATATTTCTTATTGATAGATTGTTTGATATTTTTTGATTGACAGATTTTTTTATACTATTGTTAGATGATGAGTACAGTGGACCCCCGGAAATCGAATATTCTTCATTCCAGAATGCTGTTCAAGTGCTGTTATCAAATGAATTTATTCCCATAAGGAATGATGTAAATTCGATTAGTCCATTTCAGACCCCCAAAAATACACCTATAAAAGCACTTACAATAATAAACTTACATAAAAGGGCGAGTTGGGAGTGTTCGATTTCCGAGGGTCCACTGTATATCTGTACTGTATGAAATGACTTGAGATACTGGTGTGCATATTTTGATGTGTGGAGCGACTATTTTATGGTTCTTTTCAGTATGGAAGTTTCTATATTACATAAGATTAGGCATCACTTTGAATATCTTAATTTTTTTTTTTTCCATTTTCTGTAATACTTTTTCACCAGACAAGTGCTGCCCATTTTTTTTAATATATAAAGTTATTACCAAATTATTTTGGTAGTTTACTAGTCTCTTTATTTTTACAGTATTTCACTAATACATGTTATGTTTTCAGTTTCTTTGTACCATATACTAATGTAATGGAGGTTAGGTAAGGTTTGTCAGGAAACAGGACAAGTGTTTCCACTCACCTGACCGAGGCCTTCCACTGGCTTACTGGTCCACCCCTTTTAAAAATTTTGGTCTAATGGAACCTCATGGTAGTGTTTGACAAGTCAGTACAACAGAGCCATTGGTGAACCCATTTTTCACTCTAGAAACTTGCCTCTGAAAAAAAAAAACAGGTAGGTTTACCCAAGGTCATTATTATTATTATAATCAAGGGGGAGCGCTAAACCCATAGGATTATGGAGCGCCTGTGGGAGGGATATGGAAGGTATTCAGGCTTAATTCAGGGAACTGAAGCACAGATCCAATTCCCTAGATCAATGACTACTGTTCAAGTGGGAGTGCCTTGATACTGGTAAAGAGCTTTTGATCCAAAGAATTGTAGCTACCTTTCCATTCCTCTGATCAAACCTGATTACCTCCTGTTCTCCAAATATTGCATGACCCCCATAGCTTTAGTGCTTAAAGAATATAATACAGGCAGACCCTGCTTATACAGCAGGTTAGGTTTCAGGCTACTGCTGTAAAGTGAAACGTATCCCTCCTTTCCCTTCCCCCCCCTTTTTTTTCATTTTCAAATGCATATAAAAGCTTGAAAACATGTTTACACTATCATATATTAAGTGAGCAATATAGCTAGGCCTAAAAAATGAATATACATTACAACCATTACTTACCTTAAAATATTTTTTGTCTTTAGCTTATAGTGAGTGGTGAATATATTTATTGTAGGAAGTAAGTCTGAATAAATGAAGAATGGGTATAACTGAAAACCACTGTATTAGTGAACTGCTGTAAAGTGGACCCTGCCTGTAATACAATAAAACTTATTTCTATTATCACATTACTTTTCAAACAGTAAACACAGGTTATTTCTTGTATAAGGATGTTTTAAAATTAAACATCTTATTTTATATATACTATTTATTTGTTCAACAATGAAGACTAGAATTCACTCAATATACAAGAATGATGATGATAAATCTGCAGGCAATAAGGCATGCCCTAAATACATTCAAATGGGTGAAAACTTCACTGCATTACATCTTTAAATACATATACAGTGGTACCCCGGTTTACGATGGTCCCCAAACTCACCCTTTTATGTAAGTTTATTTTTTTAAATGCTTTTGTAAGTGTAATTTTGGGGGTCTAAAAGGACTAGTCTATTTTACAACATTTCTTAAGGAGATAAATTCGTTTGGTAATGGCACTTGAACAGCATTCTGGAATGAAAAAATATCGTAAACCGGGGTACCACTGTACTGTAATGTATGTATAAGAATTACATTAAAAGGGTCTAGTTCCTGTTAGCTTTGGTTAGAAAAATCCAATTTTTTTTTGTACTATACCCATATGTCACAACAAAGAATGTAAAAAAAGAAATATTCAACAGTTAAGCAGAACTAACCACTATATACAAAATTTCACCCATGCTCTCCAAATTCAGACCTATGGCGTTCTTTATAATTTGTTTACACACAATGTCGAGCAAACCATTACAAAAAAAAAAAAAAAAAAAAAAGCACAGCAAGTGAGTTTGGCTTCATTCTTCTTAACTGGTGAATAGTTTTGAACCGTACTGTACCTAGCAATCTCCAGTGTTAATTTATCAAATGCGAGTTATGAGAGTTGTGGACTAAAACATTTTACATCGATAAAGTACAGCAGTCACTCATGGACAACACTATAGTAATAACATTTATTAATACAATGGTACCTCGAGTTACGAACTTAATAAGAACATAAGAACATAAGAAAGAAGGAACACTGCAGCAGGCCTACTGGCCCATGCGAGGCAGGTCCAAATCTCCAACGGCTTAAGCCAATGCCCCGACCCAGCCAGGTCAGGTTACATTCACTTAAGGAAGGAGCACTGCATCTGACCTAGTAGCACAACCTAGTCAGGACCAATTCACACCCAACCGCACCCACTCATATAATTGTCCAGCCGACCACCTGGTCAGGTCACTTCCACTTAAGGAATTAGTACAGGTCAGGTTACATTCACTTAAGGAAGGAGCACTGCATCTGACCTAGTACAAGCTCACACCCATCCACACCCACTCATGTATTTATCTAACCTATTTTAAAACTACACAACGTCTTAGCATCTATGACGGTACTCGGAGTTTGTTCCACTCATCCACAACTCTATTACCAAACCAGTGCTTTCCTATATCCTTCCTGAATCTGAACTTTTCCAACTTGAAACCATTGCTGCGAGTCCTGTCTTGGTTGGATATTTTCGCACGCTATTTACATCCCCTTTGTTTATTCCTGTTTTCCATTTGTACACCTCAATCATATCCCCCTAATTCTACGCCTTTCTAGGAGTGCAGATTCAGGGCCCCCAGTCTATCCTCATGGGAAGATTTCTGATACATGGGATCAACTTTGTCATCCTCCTCTGTACGTTTTCCAGTGCATTTATATCCATTCTGTAATACGGTGACCAGAACTGTGCAGCATAATCTAAATGAGGCCTAACCAAAGATATATAGAGTTGAAGAACAACCTGAGGACTTCTGTTATTTATACTTCTTGATATGAAGCCAAGGATTCTGTTAGCTTTATTGCGAACACTTATGCACTGTTGTCTAGGCTTCAGATTACTACTAACCAGAACTCCTAAATCCTTCTCGCAATTACAAGTAATAAGATCTATATTATTCAGCTTATATGTGGCATGGTTATTGTCCTGCCCAACATTTAGAACTTTGCATTTGTTTACATTAAACTGCATCTGCCACTTCTCCGACCACTGCATCAGTCTATTCAAATCATCCTGGAGTGCTCTAATGTCCTCGTTTGAATGAATTGGACGGCCTATTTTGGTGTCATCAGCAAATTTACTTATGCTACTATTTATTCCCTCATCTATGTCGTTTATGTAAATTGTAAACAACAGGGGGCCCAAAACTGACCCCTGTGGAACACCGCTTGAGACACACCCCCATTCTGATTTCTCTCCATTTATGCAAACTCTCTGCCGCCTATTAGTCAACCATGCCTCTACCCAGGAAAAATTTCTCCTCCTATTCCGTGTGCCTTAAGTTTCCTCAGTAGCCTCTGATGTGGAACTTTATCGAAAGCCTTACTGAAGTCCATATACACAATATCATATTCATTACCATGATCTACTTCCTCAAACACCTTAGTGAAAAAGTTAGTAAATTCGTAAGACATGAACGCCCTTTGTAAAACCGTGTTGAGATTCATTAATCAATTTATGCTTTTCAAGATGGCTACGAATTGCCTCGGCAATTATTGATTCCATAAATTTACCAACTATGGAGGTAAGGCTTATTGGTCTATAGTTCGAAGCTAAGGACCTGTCACCTGCCTTGTAAATAGGTATTACATTTGCCCTTTTCCACTTGTCTGGCACTATGCCAGTTTGTAGTGATATATTGAAAAGATTTGCCAAAGGTTTGCTAAGTTCCTCTTTACATTCCTTTAAAACTCTTGCAAACAGTTCATCAGGGCCTGGGGATTTGTTAGGTTTTAATTTCTCTATTTGTCTGAGGACCATGTCACTAGTTACCCCAATCGAGCATAGTCTGTTATCTTCCAGCTCTACATAATTTATTATTTCTGGAATTCTGCTAGTATCTTCCTGAGTAAAAACTGAGAGGAAGTAAGTATTGAAAATTTCACACATATCCTTATCACTGTCCGTGATCTGTCCTGAGTTACTCTTAAGTGGGCCTATCTTGTCCCTAATCTTACTTCTGTATACCTGAAAGAACCCTTTGGGTTAGTCTTCGAATCCCTTGCGACCTTAGCCTCATAATCCCTTTTTGCTTTTCTTATTCCTTTTTTATTTCTCTCTTTAATTGAAAATATTGATTTCTTATCTGTCCATCCCCTCTTTTGATACGCCTATATATGCTCTCTTTTGACCAATGAGATGTTTTAATCTATTGTTCATCCATTTAGGATCATTTTTGTTAGATCTAATTTCCTACTTGGAACAAAAGTTGTCTGGGCAGCTAGAACTATGCTCTGAAAAACATCATATTGGCAACCAAAACCATCTACCTGACCCATAGTCAGGTCATCCCAATTAGCCCACCTAGGTAATTTCTCAGCCCCATGAAGTCGGCTACACGAAAGTCTGGAACTGAGACTTGATTGCAGTTACCTGGGTAATTCCATGATATATTAAAACTAAGTGATTTGTGATCGCTTTCCCCAAGCTCTTCATTAACCTCAAGATTATTAATTAGTGATTCTTTGTTAGCAAGAACCAAATCAAGCAAGTTGCTACCTCTAGTTGGTTCTGTCACAAACTGTTTTAAAAACAATCCTGAACCGTATCAAGAAAGTCACTAGACTCAAGATTACCTGTCACATTGTTCCAATCAATGTGTCTAAAGTTAAAATCTCCCATTAACACAACATTTTCATATCTAGACGCCTTATGAATTTCGTCCCATAGTAGCTTACTGCGCTCCCTATCCAGGCTTGGGGGTCTGTAAATCACACCCAAAATTAATTTTTCACGACCCTCGAGAAACTGTAGCCAAACAGATTCTGTGTCAGCTGTTTCTAATCTTATATCTTGTCTAACACAACAATTTAAATTATCTCTGACATACATCGCCACTCCACCACCCTTCCTGTTGACCCTATCAGTGTGGAATAGTTTGTAACCCTGAATGTTGCACTCGGAAGGCATTTCTCTATCTTTCAGGTTGAACCAGGTCTCTGTTATAGCAATAATATCTATATTACCTGCACTTGCAAGTAATCTTAGCTCATCTATCTTATTTCTTAGACTCCTACTATTTGTATAGTAAACCTCAAGGGAGCTAGTCACTCGTTGCCCTCTACTATCTCTCTTGTTTGTTGATCAATTGTTTTGCATTTACAAACAACTTTATTTTGAATCTTATCTTTTAAACATAACCCTGGGGTATCCTGGAAATATCTGCTGTTTCCAGGCCTAATACCACAGCCTGATTGTTTCCCACAAACACCCATACCTCTATAATCTATCAGTTTAAAGTCCTAGACAAGTCTCGAATGACCCCCTCAATCGAATTGGCTAATGCAACCACTCCAGCCCCAGAGAGATGAACCCCATCCCTTGCATACATATCACGTTTGCCATAGAATTTGTCCCAGTTATCAATGAATGGAATTGCAAGTTCCTTGCAGTACCTGTCTAGCCAGCAATTTATACCAATTGCCCTAGACATCCATTCATTGCCCACTCCCTTTCTAGGCAAAATGCTACATATGATTGGGATACCTCCCTTAGACCTAACGACTTCTATGGCTGACCTATACTTATCTAGTAGCTCCTGTCTTCTGCCCTTCCCAATGTCATTACCACCAGCACAAAGACAGATAATAGGCTTGTTCCCATTACCTGACATAATATTATCCAACCTGCTGACTATGTCACCAATACCAGCTCCTGGGAGCTGTTCGAGTGCCAATACTGAACGAGTTTGTTCCTATAAGGAATAATGAAAATTATAGATTAATCTGTTTCAGACCCCAAAAATACGCTTACAAAAACACTTACAAAAATACACTTACATAATTGTTCGAGTTGGGAGCTGCTCGTAACTCGAGGCACCACTGTATATCTTAACAGTCAGAGAGCATCCAGTATGCACAACTGAAAATTAACTATTAAGATCTTACCACAATGGTTCATGCTGATGCAGTCTCAATATTTATATTTTGTAAAATGATAAAGAACATGACAAATATAGCATATTTTTTTTTTTTTTTACTCTTAAAAACTACCTCCCACCAAGGCAGGGTGATCCAAAAAAGAAAACACTTTTGCCAACATTCACTCAGTTGCTGTCTTTCCAAAAGTGGACCACCAACAGCCTGGTTGACCAGGCAAGCACCAGACGAGTCTGGCCCATGGCCAGGCTCTGGGAGTAGAAAAACTCTGAACTCATCAAAGGTAAGGTAAATTACCCCACTGACTGCAACATCCCCACACATCCTTCGTAGTGCAGGCACTGCCCTTTTCACCTCCAGGATTCAAGTCCGGCTAACCGATTGCCCTGAATCATTTCATAAAAATTACCCTTCTCACACTCCAATAGCACATCAATTAAAAAACACATGTCTCCATTCATTTCTGTGTAACATGCTCACACAAGCCTGCTGTATGCTCAAACCAGTAAAGCTCCAACCATCTTGCAATCCCTACCTTCAACTATTCCCGAGACCCCTTTTCCCTCCTACCTTCTACCTGAATTATACTGTACACCCTCTCTGTCAAACTATCCCTGTCCATCCTCTCTACATGCCAAAACCCCCTGAACAACCCCTCCTCAGCTCTCGATTAAACCCTTGGTCACCCCACATCATCTTTTAATTTCTATGCTCTGAATTTTCTGTGATACATCACATATTGTTCTTAAACATGACATCTTCACTGCCTCTGGCCTCCTTTTTGCTGTTACATTCAAGATCTATGCCTCACACCCATATAAAAGTGTTGGGACCCCTAATACATATCCATATACTGGTACTATCAAAGTATCATTTTAAGGGAGAAAGGGTGTGATAAGCAAAAATGAAGTAAAGCATATTTGCAGAATCATAAATTTTTCCATAACATTATAATTATAAAAATGTACACAACACCTCAGATAACAGTCATGAAGTTCACACTATGAAATTATAGTTATTAAACAAACTCTCATACAAAATACAGTACATTCAACACTTCTTTGATAGTGAAGATGAGCACAAGAATTTACAAATGTAAACCAAACTGTATACTGGGTAGTTGGCACTTTCATCATTAAGTTAGCACAGATGCTATTGTGATAGTTTAATGCTGAGAATATTTTTTAAAACCATACTGACAGAAAACTTACCAATATAAATAACTACCAAATTTATTAATTTATGGCATAAGCCACTTTATTAATCTTATTCAATATACAATAAGAAGGAATATGGTTTGTACCACAATATAAATATTTTTACATTTATTTTACAGTGTACTTTGGTAATGCAGTACATTTTAATCCTTTTAAGAGAGTTCTGCAACAGTTTGGTGGTCACCTAGGGTAAGCTCTTAGCTTGCCCTAAAATTTTATTATTTTTGCAGTAATGCAACTGTATTTACAGAACTATTAAATTTAATTATCATTAATTTGTAATCAAAGGTTAAAACCTATTGTTTTCACTTTGTGTTATCTACATGAAACCAACTGTAATCAAGCCTAATTACCTTGACAAGTGTAGATACATTGCCCTATTATCATAACAAATTTGCCTTGCTATTTTGTTCTCAAATTCCTACTGGCGACCAAATATCACTATCTCATAACCACTTAATGTAATGTTTACAGCATCTTTAAAATATGAAAGAATTAAACTCATACAGCCACACTGAACACTATTGTTAGCCCCCTCCCATGATATACACAAATAACCTGCACTTAGTAGAGGGAAAGTAATGATGTTTTGGTCCAACTTCGACCATCCTTTTATTTCCACCCCCTCTTGATATATCAAGGGAACTTTTAACCAGAAACTTGACTAATGCAGTGATGTATGACCCTTGTAGGTTTAGCGCTTGGTTTTTATTATAATAAAAATTGACTAATCTGTCCTGACTGATTTTGTTTTTATTTCCATGTTATCTGTCCTCCTCTACCTTATTTCTAGGGGCTTCCTAAAACTCAAACTTGGCATCCCTGTACAGTCCATTTCCTTTAGAGGTTCTGTCTCTTATCCTGTTGCATCTTGGCTAGCCAAAATTTGCTCTTCTCTTCATTCTTTTTTCCCCTGCTCACTCCACCACATCCAACCTATAACATACTAAGTCTTGACGTTGAGTCCCACTAATGTTCCTCTTGACGATGTTCTTGGTTTTCTCAGACTGAAAGCCAATGAAGGGCTACTTCATCTCTATACCCACTGATGTCTTGAATTTATTTGCCTTTATGTGAACTCAAGACTCCCTTTTCTTTTAAAGGTAAGTTTTATTACCAAACTTTTGGTGTTGTTGAGCTCTCCCTCTATTCCCAAAATCGTGTCATTGCTTTCTTCTCTCCTAAGTGTGGGTTATTTGTTATTTTTCCAGCCACAGCAGTGCAATTTTTTATTTTTTAATGCATTCGTATAACTGCATGTTACTTGTACAGTACAATATATGCATTACAATCTGAAAGAAAATATACTAAATACTCATACTGTAACAAACTTTCAAACCCAATATTATTTTACTTAAGATAATCTCTAATTTTATATGTCATCCTCCTTAACACTTGTTGCAATTTCATATCATATTGTCATTTAAAATATAGTATCATCATTTTGTTAATTTGAAATAAAATATATAACTAGAAGAAACTCAATAAATTTTTCTAGTATTGTTATTATACTAGTATAGCATCAACATACTGTAACTTGAAATAAAATATACAACTAGATTAAACTCAACCAATTTCTCTTGTATTGTCTTTTAATCAATTTCTCTAGCATTAAGTACTTAGTGAATAAGCCATGGCATGCCAGTGGCTCTCCTTGCATTACAGTTTTATAATTGTAACTACCAATAACAGTGTACACTTGTAACATGCATCGAAATAAAAATATTATTATTATTATTATTATTATTATCTGTTTTAGCCATACACGGTTTATACAGATTTTTTTTTCAACATGTCAGCTGTCTCCCACCGAGGCAGGGTGACCCAAAAAAGAAATACTTTCACCATCATTCACACATAATCACTGTCTTTGCAGAGGTGCCCAGATATGACAGTTTAGATGTCACTCCAAACAGCCAATATCCCAAAGCCCTACTTTAAAGTGCAAGCATTATACTTCCCACCTCCAGAACTCAAGTCCGGCTAACTGGTTTCCCTGAATCCTTTCACAAAATATTACCTTGCTCACACTCCAACAACTCATCAGGTCCCAAAAACCATTCCTCTCCATTCACTCCTATTTAACAATGCTCACACATGCCTGCTGTATATCCAGGCCCCTTGCACACAAAACCTCTTTTACCCCTCCCACCATCCTTTCCTAGGACAACCCCTACCCCTCCTTCCCTCCACTTCAGATTTATACACCCTCCAAGTCATTCTATTAATATTATAAATATATATATACAAAGTTTATTTTGATCTCTGTCTTAGGGATCCAAGTACAGTGGACCCTCGGTTTTCATCGATAATTCTTTCCAGAATGCTGTTCGAGTGCCATTACCGAACGAATTTGTTCCCATAAGGACAAAAATACACTTACAAAAGCACTTACATAATTGTTCGAGTTGGGAGCTGTACGAAAACCGAGGGTCCACTGTATTCTTAACTGGTGGTGCTGTATAACCCCTGTGGTTTAGTGCTTCTTGTGATTATAATAATAATTAACTGGTGGTGTACTGGTGAAATGCAGCCTTAATGATCTTTTTGTAGCCATGTTTTAAATCTAACTTACCAAAATGTTTGTCACATTTAATACTTGTAATGCCGTCAACCTAAATTAATTTATTACCTTCCTTTAATATAAAATTGATTGTGTCAGCTTTTCATTACACTGGCAGTCACAGTATTATTATTGATGTCTTAAATGCCTTCCATTCCCACAGGCACTGTATGATCTCTACAGGATTCAGCATTTCTCCCTCCCTCCCATGAATGTAATAATAATAATGATGATCAGCTGGGCTGTGGTTTGTACGTTGGACTACGTGTAGCCAGCACCAACAACCTGGATGATCGGGCCCTGAACCACCAGAAGGCCTGGTCAAGAACTGGGCTGTGGGGGACATTAACCCCCGGAACACCCTCCAGGTAATTAAATAATTTTTAAACAGCTTAGGAAAGTGCATCATGCCTGTAATTCTGAGGTAGGCTCTGATAATCATATTCACCGATTTGTCATTATTCCTTTGATACATATTCACCAATTTATATAACTGGCCAATTGACAGTGAATAGCCAGGTCAACAGCAGGTATCCGATCAACTGGTATCAATGAATTGTGCTAGATATTAACCCTGACAACTTAGCTCTAAAACAGTTCCTTGGAATTACAGTGGTCCCTCGGTTTTCGTGCATCTCCAAACTCGAACATTTATGTAAGTGAATTTTCGTAAGTGCTGTTGCAAGTGTATTTTTGGGGGTCTGAAATAGACTAACCTACGTGACATTATTTCTTAAGGAAGTAAATTCATTCGGTAATGGCACTTGAGCAGCATTCTGGAACGAATTTTTGGCGAAAACCGAGGGACCACTGTATATAATTTATTTTTTTTACCTCAAAGGCCACACCAAATCAGGGTGACTCAAAGATGACAACTCATTCACCATCATCCATTCAATTATTGTCTTGCCAGAAGTGTGTCGATATCACAATTCAGATTACCCTCTAACTGCAACATCCTCACTCCTCCAGGGTGCAGGCACTGCCCTTCCCACATCCAGGACTCAATTCTGGCCAATGGTTTTCCAGAATCCCTTCATAAGTTATTTTGCTCATACTTCAGAAGCACATCCAGTAAAAAGCACTTGTCTCCACTACTAACAGCACCTTTCAAGGCAGGTGAAATTGCCGACCTAGAAAATGTACAGAGAACCTTCACGGCACACATAACTGCGATAAAACACCTCAATTACTGGAAACGCTTGAAGTTCCTAAACCTGTACTCCCTAGAACGCAGGCGGGTGAGATACATGATTATATACACCTGGAAAATCCTAGAGGAATTAGTACCAAACTTGCATATGAAAATCACTCCCTATGAAAGCAAAAGACTCGGCAGACGATGCAACATCCCCCGATAAGAGACAACACAAGTGTCAGGGGCCCAAGACTGCTCAACTACCTCCCAGCATACATAAGGGGGATTACCAATAGACCCCCTGGCTGTCTTCAAGCAGGCACCGGACAAGCACCTAAAGTCAGTACCTGACCAGCCGGGCTGTGACTCGTACGTTGGTTTGCATGCGGCCAACAGTAACAGCCTGGTTGATCAGGCCCTGATCCACCGTGAGGCCTGGTCCCAGATCGAGCCGCGGGGGCGTTGACCCCCGGAACCCTCTCCAGGTATACTCCAAACATGCTCACATAAGCCTGTTGGATGCTCAACCCTTAAAACTCAAGCTCCTTTACCCACCTTCCACCGATCATTCCTGGGGTGATCCCTACCCATCCTACATGTCTCATTCATCATCCTGACTCTCGTCACCCTCTTTATGTCCAAACTACCTTATCATCTCGCTCTTTTTTATGTTCATTTATAATTTCCCCCTTTTACATACCCTTCTAAATTCATCCAACCTTGGCAATTTATTTTCAGAATCCCCCAAAAGAACTGTCATCAGCAAAGAGCAAATATGATATATAGGGTAGTTAAGGTGGTTTGAGGAAGGAGAGGGGATATGATGAGGAAGAGGGTTTATAAATCTGTGGAAGATAGGAATGGAGGGAGGTTGTAAAGGAGGCTTTTGAGTTTTAGAGGCCTGAGCATTCAGCAGGTTTATTTGAACATTTTATAGTGAATGGAAATACGTGGCTTTGAATGGGTATATTATTGGAGTGTGAGCAAGGTAATAATTATGAAGAGATTTGGGGAAACCAGTTAGCCCGATCTGAGTCCTGGAGGTGAAAGGTCAGTGCCTGCACTCTGGAAAAGAGGTGAGGATGTTGCAATCAAGTGGGTAATCTGAATTGTGATGTCAGCACACTTCTGGCAACACAGCAAATGAATGATGGGTCACCCTGCCTTTGTGGGAGACTACTGCTGGGGTAAAAGCAAAATATACTCAGGACTAGGATGTCATATTAACTCTCATAAGTGTGTGCCAGCAGCTAGTCATCATCATCTTCATCAAACAGCTGTTGGTACATAAGTGAAGTCCCCCGAGGCTGGACAATTGTAGTGATGTGGCTGGTGTAGTCATGTGGCTTTGGGGCAGCCATTAAAATGGCCTGAGAGCAGATATAAGCAAACCATATTTCAGATGAAAGAACTAGACTAATTTCAATAATATATGCTGAATAATGTACTAAATGTAGCAACTAATATTATAGATGCTATTAGAGAATGTGAGCACCATGTAGATCTACAAATGGAGATTTTATATAGTTTTTCAAACATTGTACACTAATTCATACATGTACACATGGAGAAGGAATGACTATTGTGAAAAAAATAATAAAATGCCATAGCAGATAAAGGGTTCACTACATCTTTCACAGACCCATCAAAAATAACAGTAATCTGAGTTTAACAGGAATCTACTTAACACCTATGTTACTACTGCTTCCTTTATTCTCCTATTGACTATAGAATTTATTTTGTCATTATTAACACCAGTCATTCCTTTTTTTTTTTTTTCAACACGTCGGCCATCTCCCACAGAGGCAGGGTGGCCAAAAAAAACAAAAACACTTTCACCATCATTCACACATAATCACTGTCTTTGCAGAGGTGCCCAGATATGACAGTTTAAATGTCACTCCAACCAGCCAATATTCCAAACCCCTCCTTTAAAATGCAGGCATTGTACTACCCACCTTCAGGACTCAAGTTGGGCTAACTGCTTTCCCTGAATCCCTTCACAAAATATTACCCTGCTCACACTCCAACAGCTCATCAGGTCCAAAAACCACTCTTCTCCATTCACTCCTATCTAACATGCTCTCACATGCCTGCTGCATGTCCAGGTCCCTTGCACAGGAAACCTCTTTTACCCTCTCCCTCCATCCTTTCCTAGGATGACCCCTAACCCTCCTCCACTCCACTACAGATTTATAACCCTCCAAGTCATTCTATTTTGCTCCATTCTCTTTAAATGGCCAAACTACCTCAATAACTCTATGTATATGCATGAATTAGTGTACATGATTTACATGGTGCTCTTATTTAGGAAAACTATATAGCAAATGGCAGAAGTCATACATGTACATTGGAAAATCAGATTAATATAAAACTTTTCATTAACAGTGAGGTTGTATGACACTTATGGGTTAGTACTCTATTGTAATATTTCTTCTAAATAGATGATACAGTATTAGGATGCATTAACAGGCATAAAAAAAAAAGCCTGTTAAAATGGATATGTCATGCTTTTTAAGCAATGTTTGTGATCTTTGCTTATAAAGCAACAATCTTGTAAAATAAATAGTGCAAGTTCATTGCTGTAATAATTCCAAGAATGTCATACAGAGTGGCACTATCCTAGTAGTGGCACTTAGACTGTGGCAGTGGCTTAATAGATACTGGCAATGTGTCTTAGTAAATCATGGTAATGTTCTTTGGATATGGCATTATTTACTAGTAGACAGCAATACATTATTTTTTATTAACACATCGGCCATCTCCCACCAAGGCAGGGTGGCTCGAAAAAGAAAAAATCATCATTCACTCCATCACTGTCTTGCCAGAGGTGTGCTTACACTACAGTTACAAAACTGCAACATTAACACCCCTCCTTCAGAGTGCAGACACTGTACTTCCCATCTCCAGAACTCTAAGTCCAGCCTGCCAGTTTCCCTGAATCCCTTCATAATTGTTACCTTGCTCACACTCCAACAGCACATAACATCCTAAAAACCATTTGTCTCCAGTCTCTCCTATCTAATACGCTCACGCATGCTTGCTGGAACTCCAAGCACCTCGCACACAAAGCCTCCTGTACCCCCTCTCTCCAAACTTTCCTAGGCTGACCCCTACCCCGCCTTCCCTCCACTACAGATCTGTACACTCTGAAAGTCATTCTATTTAGTTCCACCCTCTCTACATGTCCAAACCACTGCAACAACCCCTCCTCAGCCCTCTGGATAATAGTTTTGGTAATCCCACACCACCTAATTTCCAAACTACGAATTCTCTGCATTATATTCACACCACATATTGCCTTCAGGCATGACATCTCCACTGCCTCCAGCCTTCTCCTTGTTGTAACATTCACCACCCATGCTTCACACCCATATAAGAGCGTTGGTATAAGTATACTCTCGTACATTCCCCTCTTTGTTTCCATGGACAAAGTTCTTTGTCTCCACAGACTCCTAAGTGCACCCCATTCACCTTTTTTCCCCTCATCAATTCTATGATTCACCTCATCTTTTATAGACCCATCTGCTGACATGTCCACTCCTAAATATCTGAATACATTCACCTCCTCCATACTCTCTCCCTCCAATATGATATTCAATCTTTCGTTACCTAATTTTTTTGTTACCCTCATCACCTTACTCTTTCCTATAGTATTCACTTTTAATTTTCTTTTTGTATACTCTACCAAACTCATCCACCAACCTCTGTAACTTCTCTACAGAATCTCCCAAAAGCACAGTGTCATCAGCAAAGAACTGTAAGAACTCCCACTTGACCCTATCAAATAGTGATACTACCTGAGATGCTAGCTGCCCTACCTGTGTCTCTGTTGCACTCTGGTCGAAGCTGTTGAGGAAGAAGAGGACAGGACAGTAGCACATGTTAAGGATGGCTACACTGCGCATCAGCCAAGGAAAGCCTATTTTCTGTACCACAATCCCACCCACTAACGGTCCTGCAGCAGTAATAGTACAGTCAGCAGTGGATACACACTTTGATACAGTCAAGTGCATAAATAACAAAAAAGGCACAATACCGTGACTGGAACAATACACACACAAACATTAAAAAAGCCATTATACAGCTAATGTTTTATAGTCAATAGTGCACCCAGCAATAAACAAAGATTAACAATATTAAAATAGCTCACATTTGTTTAGTAGCAACTGGTCAAGAATCATAGATTAAATATTTATGTTTTTCTTAATGTTACATTGTTATTTTCCTTGGTTAGTTTTTAACTAAATGTATTCATACCCTGTCCATAACTATGTATATTACACAAATAACATGCACACAGGAGAGAGGAGCTAACAACGATGTTTCAGTCCGACTTGGACCACTTACAAAGTCACGTGACTTTGTAAATGCTCCAAGTCGTAAGCTCCTCTCTCCTATGTGCGGGTTATTTGTGTATTAATCCAATCACAGTATTGTGCCTTTTTGTTCTTATATTTATAATCATAACGAAGCACTAAAAGAATAAAAAGGCACAATACTGTGACTCGAATACACAAATAACCCGCACTTAGCAGGCTGAGACTTATGACTATGTTTCAGTGTGACTTGGACCATTAGAGTCACACAGTGACTAGTTAATGGTCTACATCAGACAGAAATGTCATAAGTTTCAGTCTCCTACATGTGGGTTATCTGTCTATACATATATGTATAGAGAGCTCACAATTGTTGAGCTGATATTAAGAACTGCAGATTTAATACCTATAGTTGAAAACCGTGAGTGGCTAGGAAGAGATGTTGAGCGTTCAGTGTCATTCAATCAGAACAACACCATCTCCACCCACGCACACAAGCACACTTTTATTGCCCTGTCTTGTGTCTAGATATTAACCATGGCTGGAAGTATATGATGGTCTTTCTAACTGTTGACTTTTTAACAAACTAGTTGCACTAACTTTGATTTTTAATTTACCTCTTGCATTATTCCATACCCTCACTAACCCTTACTCTGGCATACTCCTGTCATTCACTCCCTCCTAGCCTCTGCATTCCTCCTTTAGCACATACCTCCCTGCAGTGCTTTGAGCCTTTTGGATTTAGTGCTTAAATTATGGTCTTACTATATATCATTACATTAATAGGGCCAAGGCAATCATTATTATTTTGATGGCATATATATTTATGTAATTTCATCTAATTGTTGTTGTTATTCTTTGATATGGACAATTGTTTACTCTAATACAGTGAGAATAAAAAAAACTTTTAGAAAACAATGCTGTTTTAATTGATCTGTTATATATACGTACTAACAAAAACAGTGTTTGCTCTGAAGATTCAGAATCCTTTAACCCCCTTTCTAACCAGATAGCCACCTCTAAGCCCCCATCAATATAGGCATTCTGGCACCACCCTTGAGTTTTGTACCATAGGTTTGTACTCTATATCACATGCAATTAAAATACTAATTGCAAGTCCATTAGCCACATTCCATAATGTCCACAATTTAGTTCAATTTATATAAGCCCTTCAGGGGTGATGCCTTGATGCCAGTGAAGGGCTCTTGATACACAGAACTGGAACTACACTCCACTTCCTTGGATCAAACCTGACTGCTTCCCATTCTTCAATCTACAGGAGCTGCATGACCCTTAATCAAGAGTCTTGAGACGAGTTAATGGGTATTAAACATTTTATCTGATAAAAGAGACTAAATCAACTCCAATTCCTGAGATCAAGAGCTCTTCAATGCCAAATCACCATTTTTTAAATATTAGAATTTTTAATCAACCCTGATGATCGGGCAAGTATTATGGGTGCTGTGGGCATGCATAAAAAAAATGCTGAAGGGATGTACATGAGTATATTATTTATGATGCAAATAGAATAACCATGTCAAGACAAAACTATGACTCAGCAGGAAAACTACAACATAAGTTTGTGGTAGTCCATGGTATTAATGGAGACTGATGTGTAATATTTGTGCTGCAATAATGATAAAGGTTACAGTAATTCTACTAATTATATAACACAAAAGAATATTGTTGGAATATAAAAAGAGAAGATTGGAACATTACCAAGGAAGTAGGCAAGGGCAACAGCAGCTTGAGCAATGGCATAAACAGACCCATAGGCTGCAACATGTCTGGCATCCACTAAAGCAGCCAACAGGGGCATGAGAGCAGCATCCACAGTACCTACGCCCATGCCCAGGCATAGGTGCGGTCCAGCTAGTGCCAACATTGATCTCGCTTCTGGCACCTGAAATACTATACTGTCCTTGCCTTCTGATGTATACAACATTTAGTTACAGTATTACACATAACTAAACTGTTGTATCTGTGTGCCTCTGGAAAGACAGTGATAAATGTGACTGATAGTGCAAGTGTTTCTGTTTTGGGTTACCCTGCCTTGGTGGGAGACAGCCAGCAGGTTAAAAAAAAAAAAAAAAATACAAATCTACACTACTATACTGTCCTCTCCCTATTTATTGAAATATAATTAGTTGTATGAACTGTGCAGATATGAGTCATCTTGAGTAGTACTAGAAAAGGCTAAAGGCTATAGAACTTTAATTTTTATTTTTAAGAAGACCCCACAACAAATTCTAGATATTCAAGATATTAAATAAGAGAGCACATGCTCCTCAGTTCACAATTTTTTTTTATTGGCCAACTATAGATTATGGTCTCTCATGAAATGAAAGTTGTTTTAGCATGGGCCGGTGCTTGGCCTGTTACTAGTTTACTCTAGTTTGGTGTAGAATACAGTGGTACCTCGAGTTACGATATTTTTTCGTTCGAGAATGCTGTTCAAGTGCCATTACCAAACGAATTTATCCCCATAAGGAATAATGTAAAATAGACTAGTCCTTTTACACCCCCAAAAATATACTTACAAAAGCATTTAAAAAAATAAACTTACATAAAAGGGCGATTTTGGGGACCATCGTAACTCGAGGTACCACTGTACTTGGTTAGAATCAAACAGAAAAGGAAAGGCAGAAAAGTCACCAAGACCATGATTTGGGGTACTGGGCTTTTTTCTTGTTACATACTTTGCTACAGCTAGATTTTGCTTTACATATTTACTACAGGTCGGCCATTACTAATTCAGCATCATTGGGACCTGTAGTGTGCCGGATTAGTGAGTTTGCTGGATTACAGAGTGGTTAGGTTAGAATACACTTAATTAACCTATCAATAGAGACTCTGCTACATCTTCCTCATTTTCATCACTGCGTTCTCCTCCACTGGCTTGCTGCTGTGGATTTACAACTATCTGCACAATTTCTGAGTCAGTATAATGATGAAATTTGAGTCAGTATAATGGTTTGAATCAGTATAATAATGAAATTTGAAATTATGCTAGCCAAAATTAGTGTAGGATTACTGATGTAACTGGATAACTGGTTGCCAGATTAGTGATGGCCAACCTGTACTACTCTTTGCATTCTATTAGAAAACTGAATACCCATTTTCCTACTTTTCGTGTTATACCTATTGACTTAATCTTATGGGCTATCACTCGAGAATGTATTTGTCTTAGTGAAGTCTGTGTAGACAACATTTGCATTTTAGTTTTCTTCCATATCCTCCATAATTTTGTTTTAGTAGTTGTACTAATAATGATCTGCTAAATCCACGTTGACTTGGATTGTGTAGGTGATGCTTTTCCATAAAATTTATGATTTGGTGGCTCGCTACCCTTTCAGACTTGTGTGTTATGGTTCATAATGTTTTGCTAGAGTTCTACTGCCTCGTTTTGTTCAGAAGAGTTGTCTGCCCTTTATAAGGTCTCTGGGATTTCACATAGATCTAACTAATTCTCCAAAGAATACCTTGTACAGTAGTGTACTTACATAATTCATCACCTTTGTCTAATTGTGTGGCACTTATTTACTGTGGGGTGTTCTAAGTTTTCCTGTGTCTTGCTCTGAATATATTGTGTATCATTCTTTTGCATCACCATTCATCTCACCTGTGCTGATCTGCACGTGTTTTTTTACCTTCTCACTAGTGATGTAATTAGAGTTTATCTCCTCCTCTGTCCACTTTTCATATACAGTGGACCCCCGAGTTTCGTAAAAACTTCACTCCTGAAGTCTGCTCAAGTGCCATTACCGAACGAATTTACTCCCTTAAGGAAAAATGTCACGTAGGTTAGTCTATTTCAGACCCCCAAAAATACTTTTCCACAAGCACTTACAATATTATACTTACATAAATGTACGATTTCCGGGGTTTACGAAACTCGGGGGTCCACTGTACACAGGGTGACCCAAAAGTCTTGACACAGGTAAAATTGCATTTTTTTAATTATACAGTAATTTTAATGAATCTTCAACACGTTGTCCACTATTAGCGATGCAAAGTTTAACTCACTTTGCAAGATTCACATGAACACGATGCAGTAACTCCGGTAATTGCAGGAAAAAATATTTATAGTTGTGTCCAGACTTTTGGGTCACTCTGTACTGTAACTGGTATTTTCCCCAAGAAAGACTGATTATTATTATTCAATACATGTCAGACCTACCCAAGCTCCATCACATACAAATGCAGCAACATTAACTTTGCTTAATCTCACTGCTAGCACAAGCTGCATGACACTTTACACGTTACACAATGTATACTTCCCACAGGTTCAATAAACAATTTGGTGTAACAATTCCTGGTACATATTATAAAAATACAATAATGATAAGTATGAATTTCAGAATTTAATTACCTACTTAAAAGCAGTTATTTCTGCCCCATTCTCACATATATTTAAAATATATAATTGAGCCAGATGGTTCTTGACTAAGATTTTAGTTAAGCATTCAGTTTTACCTATTTTATATGGTTGATCCAAAAAAATCAACCAGTGATATACAGTGAACCCCCAAGTTACGAACACCCCAGAAATCGTACAATTATGTAAGTACAGTGAACCCTCGGTTAACGAACACCCCGGAAATCGTACAATTATGTAAGTATAATATTGTAAGTGCTTGTGGAAGTGTATTTTTGGGGGTCTGAAATACACTAACCTACGTGACATTATTTCTTAAGGAAGTAAATTCGTTCGGTAATGGCACTTGAGCAGGCTTCTGGGATGAAGGTTTTTCGTTAACCGAGGGTCCACTGTATAATATTGCAAGTGCTTTTGTAAGTGTATTTTGGGGGGTCTGAAATGGACTAACCTACTTGACATTATTTCTTAAGGGAGTAAATTCGTTCGGTAATGGCACTTGAGCAGGCTTCTGGAATGAATTTTGTTCGTTACTCGGGGGTCCACTGTATGTATATCTTCCACTAACTTTGGGACTGAAGCACAAAAAAAGGGCAGATGTGCACATGCCTGCACTTACTGTCTTTCAGCTTGTGACAAGAATGAGTGCAAAGATACAAGGGATACTCACAGTAGCAGCAGCGAGGCCCACCATTAACATAGCTACCACAGCTGCCCTCCATCTTCCCATGCGGAATGCTGGTCCAGTAGTGCAGCTTGTGCCCACCAAGTACCCTATGCTGTCTGGGATGAATGCTGTTCCTAGTTGCCACTTCTACAAAAAAAAAAAAAAAATGGATTACTGAGACATATAATTCATATCACCTTTATGAATGAAACTTATACAGTGGACCCTCGGTTAACGAAAGGTCCCGTTAACGAAAGTTTCGGAAAACGTAAGCTTTTTTCGGAATCGGTTAGCGAAAAATTCCTCGGTTACCGAAAGGTATTAGACGTGTCCGCCTGCTCCGCAAGCGAGGACGCCAGTGAAGCATTGTTTACCATTGAGAGAACATTACCTAGCGCTCTTTCAAAGATTCACAATATATTTGGTGTCTTTTTTGGTGGTTTAGTGATTGTCACTGTGAAATAAGTCACCATGGGTCCAAAGAAGCTTCCTAGTGGCACCCCAGTGGTAGCAGGCATGCAGGGAGTGTAGCATTCATGCAGAGAGTGTAGCATTCATGCAGAGTGTGTAGCATTCATGCAGGGAGTGTAGCATTCATGCAGGGAGTGTAGCATTCATGCAGGGAGTGTAGCAGGCATGCAGGGAGTGTAGCAGGCATGCAGGGAGTGTAGCATTCATGCAGGGAGTGTAGCATTCATGCAGGGAGTGTAGCAGGCATGCAGGGAGTGTAGCAGGCATGCAGGGAGTGTAGCAGGCATGCAGGGGTGTAGCAGGCATGCAGGGAGTGTAGCAGGCATGCAGGGAGTGTAGCAGGCATGCATTAAAAGAAAAGAAGGGAAGTAACCCCAGAGAGGGACTTGTTACCTGAAGTCCTTTTGGAGGGGATTTCCTTCCAACCATTAACACCCTGCCCCTGTCAGCAACTCTACCTTCCAGATGATTGCAACTCTTCAATAAAGGTAAGTAAATGTTATTGTTTTTTTTTTTTTGAGTGATTATTTTTTTGTGGAACGAATTAATTGTATTTACATTATTTCTTATGGGAAATAAGGTTTCAGATAACGAAAGATTCAGATTAAGTAATAGCTCCTGGAACGGATTAATTTCGTTAACCGAGGGTCCACTGTATGTTCAACTGAAAAAGTGCTACAACCATTTGGTTATTCAGCACTTTGTATATAAAGTTACAGACATTATCAATTAGGTACCACCAATACCAATTACAGTGGTCCCTCAGTTTTCGTGCATCTCCAAACTCGAACATTTATGTAAGTGTATTTTTGTAAGTGCTGTTGCAAGTGTATTTTTGGGGGTCTGAAATAGACTAACCTACGTGACATTATTTCTTAAGGAAGTAAATTCGTTCGGTAATGGCACTTGAGCAGCATTCTGGAACGAATTTTCGGCGAAAACCGAGGGACCACTGTACATACAACTGTATATTCACATTACATTACTATATTATATACAGGGAAAGAACTAAACCCATAGGGATCATGCAGTGCCTGGGTAATGGGAGGCCATTAGGTTTGATCCAAAAAGAAAGCAAGTCCAGTTCCTTGGATCAAGAGCCTCTTGCAAGCCCTTGAGGCATCAGCCCCTGACCATGGGGGGCTCATGCCTCTCAGGTTGATGCCCGAGAGGCTCACATTAAAAAAAACTGGACCTATCACCCCTTTCCTGGGATAAAACCCAACTGCCTATTTTCCTAGGACCTGTATGACCCCCACAGATTTAGTGCTCCCCCATGAATGTAATGTGTGATGAAATGTGACTAAGTTAATAAACTTATTTCATGATGGGTGATGAATAAGCTTCTTTAGCATCAAAATTAAATACTACACCACTTTATGCAACTACAATGTACCCCAATCATGACATCTCACAAGGTTACATCAAGAATGAACTATGCTTACCTCGCAGCCATCACAGGATAATATTCCTGTTATACTCCATTACACAAGATGGTTCTCACTCATGAGATAATGTAAAGTAGTGTCAGCCTGAGCTGGGAGATTTCAATGAGAATATCGTTAAACATTTCACTATGGGTTCAGTACCTACGAAAAATCTGCTGATTTTCTTTTATCATGGTTAATGTGGGTGAGAAACTAGTTTAAAACAGCTCTCTGCTTGTAAAACATCAGTTATACAGATCAGGGTAGCTACACTATGCAGTTGTATCCAATTATGGCAAGAGAGAGCAAATGAAATTGCTGGCCTACATACGGCTACAACTTCATCCTGTTCCATATCTGTACATCTCTTAGCAATAAATAGGGTTTCAAATGAGTTGATGCAGGTAACTGCTCTTAGTTTGTAAATAAAGTCATGAACCCTAAACCTAACCCTGTGTAGAAGAAAGAGAGTTAGTGTCAATTACTGCTGTGGATCAAGTTTTAGCTGACCTGGGGGTGGAGGGTGTCGGTAAGCCAAATGGGAAGACAGGGTTCCAGCACTGCCATGGCTGAGGTGCTCACCATGATGGCTCCAGCAGTCACTAGGATGTATGGGTCCCGCACCAGGTTCACCAATGGAGTTCCCTCTACCACACGCTACTCCAGCCACTCCACACATCGAGGCAACAGGCCAACCAGAAACAGAGAAAAGTTAAGGTAATGTATTATGGTAACATATCAGTGATTGCAATAAATAAAAAAAAAATACCATTAAAAAATTAAAAAAAGGCAATTTAAATACTAGACAAAAAGTTGGGAATACCATTTGATTAGTGTCATCTTTAAAAGCCAATGATATGCAAATCGGTAAGGATTTAAATCACATCTATGAATTATTATTATTATAATCATGGGGAAATGCTAAACCTGTAGGATTATACAGCACCTGTGGGGGGGGATGGAAGGTATTCAGGCTTAATTAAGGGAACTGGAGTACAGATCCAATTCCCTAGATCAAGAGTCCCTCACCAGCGTCAAGGGGTCACATCTACGAAGGTACAGTTGATTGATGCCTGGGCTTTAATGTCATACACATACTCATTACTCTGGCATTGCTGATCTGACATCTAACCATTCATTTATAATGGCCATTTTATGTATAGCCAATGTCACCTCACTTGGCAACAAACTAAACTAGATGTACTTCAGTCGCTGCGCGATTCGAGAATGATATCCCCATATTCCACGAGTTCAGCCCCATCTACCTCAATGCATGCAAAAGGAATAGTAGAGTGCAGCATAAATTTCTATTGTGATTAAATATTTAAATACCCAAGTATGATACATCTGCATATAATTTGGCAAATTTGCACCTACACAGGTTAAACAAAAAAAGTATCATCCTTTTTATAAGATTCATTTGCCACACAAGATTCAAGCTGATGAAAACCCAAACACAAGTTAATTTACAGGAAAATATACCACACCATTTTAAAAATAAAATTAGCAAAATGGCACGTACATGAATATTGACGGCTTGAAGCAGATCAGAAGAGGCTTTCTCAAGTTAGCGTGCACAACTGGGAACGATGTACAGTATATAAAATTGACCAGAAGGCACATGCCAATAGTTCCAAGAACCTTACCCAGTTATAGTTTACTAGAGTGTAAAACTGAATCGAATGAGGTGTTCTCAAGTTGTAAATGAAAAAAAATAAGAGGAAAAAATATCAGGCCGCCACTTAAAGGTATCCCTTCGGAGATACCTAAAATGTTAGCAATGATTCAAGGGCAAGAGAAAAATTCAGTGATCACATCTCTAATTGGTACAACAATTGTAAACCTAAGACCGTGCAAAATTTAATGATCTTGTAACAAAACTTTTTTTAATTAAAGTAAACGAAAGGGAAACGTCAATATACTCGACAGGATAATTTTATGACTTCAAACTGAGAGCTTAAACCAACAGCTAAACAAAGCTTTTGCTTCAGGACCGGTGATCTTTGGCTCAAGCTTACTAGGGAATATCCAGCTTGGAAAACGTTTAGCTTGAAACAGTATCCACATCTGAAAGTTTATTCCATGTTTTGTGCAAGAGTGACTCTGGTCCTGCTGATCCTTCATCATGTTTTGTGAGTAAGCTAATCAGCTCAGTCTACAAAGGCAGTAACCACACACAATTCTGAAGCCTTTGCAGGTTTCCATAAAGAACTAGAATTATGGGATACGGGGGATGTCTTTCCCAGATTGCGCAGCGACGGAAGTATATGTACAATATCATTATACGACATACTAGTCTTTGTACTTTACCTCAGGTGTAGGCCGCGGGTCCAACACCACCAACTGTACCACTGTGGGAGCAAGAAAATATTACAATCACTTCTTGAAGATTTCCTCTTACATAAACACTGGATCCAGGAAGGGAATGCTTACATACAATTCGTAATATAATAACGAAGTTTGCTGACCGTGTAATGCTTAGAGAAGCAAGCTTGACATTTTATAATGCATTTTTTGTATTTTGAAGGATTGGGAATGCGAATATATAAAAGATAGTACGTACATGCCAGAAGAGCGGTGAGGGTGACCACCACCAGGAAGGGAGGGGTTTTAGAACTAGTAAAGTCATAGAGGAAGCTTCCCAATGGGTAGCCGGCCAAGACACCCAGAGCGATGCCACCCATTACTAGTCCCTGGATGCGCCCACGCTCCTCGTCCTCACTGTAACATTCTGCTATGATGCCCATGCCTGCTGGTACAGTAAAGTATTAAAGTGGCATTGTACAGGAAGGTTGGTTTGCTGGTTAGGTTGATGTGGTTAGGGATGTGGCAGATGCAATTCAATGCAAGCAAGTGCCAGGTTTTAATCCCAGGAAAAGCAAAACTATAATACATACAAGCTAAATAATGTAATCTTGTGTGGAAAATGACATAATAAAGGTAATATAAATAGTGAGTTTAAAATATCTAACCAAAATGGGACTCGCAGAAATGGATTAAAGTTGGAGACATTTTTATTTGGAAAGATTATAGAGGCTTACTAGTTTAGCAAGAGTTGTGGATGAGTGAAATACACTCAAGTTGTGTCAGTGAGGCAAGAACTTGTGTAGCTTTAAAAATAGACTGAAAATGTACATGAGTGGGTGTCGGTGAGAGTTATACCTGCCCAGCATGGGTTAGTAAGACACGGCAATGTTCCTTCGTTCTCGTTCTTGCTAGTACAGTTAGGTAGCCTGTTTCGCACTTCAAAGACAAGGTTCGAGCCTCCATCATTCCTCGCTTTAAATAAAGCACACGGGTTTACCGCTTTATGTAAATAAATTAATAATCCGGTTTGGCTAAAATAGTTATATGCATTTTTATAATGTCGTACCTGATATTATAACTACGTGCATAGTACTCTATCTTTGGATATTGCTACGGTTGTATACTAATAACCCAGAGCAATGGAAATTATTTTCATATGGAAATAACACTCAAATTTGGGGAAACATGATAGGCTAGATCAAATAATATGGGACCAAGACAATTTTGTCTGAAAGCGTTTTTTTTATTTCAATAAAATAATTGAAATAAATCTAAAAGCATGTTTAATGGCATCCAGACAACGTAAAATTATTAAAAAAAGATACATTAGTACGTACCGGCGATGGCGATGCAAGAGGAGGCGACACCCTGGAGACTGCGGGCCACAAACATCAAAGTGTAGCTGTCAGCGTAGGCAAACACTGTGGACCAGGCACTGTGATTACTCTCAACTCAGTTTTAGTTAATGTGGTTACTATTCTCCTAAGCAAGCATGAATAACAAAAACACAAGCGCCTACTTTCCCTCAACAATGCTATGATGGGTTTTTGCTCGTCAGGAAAATGATTCATAACCCGGGTCTTTAATATTAAAGTGATGATCAGCTTAGTAATTAAGCAGCTTCTGACATAAATACTGGAGCTTGGTTTCTATCCCATTAAAAAAGCAGAATATCATATAGTATCCTAGTATTATTGTGCTACAATGAAAAAGCAGAGGGCTGAAGCCTTTATGGCCTGCTTGGGACTTACATTATCATTATTAGTAGTAGTATTGGGAAATACTAAACAAGAAGGTGTCCTACAGTGTCTGGTAATTATATTTGATCAAAAAGGGCAGCTCCAATTCCTTAAATAGAGCCCTTAAGGGCACCCCCCTCTTCCTTGACTAGAGGACTAATTACAGTCGAGATATCCTTATAAAAATCAGTTTCTTCTGTATATGGGATAGGTTATCCTACGAGACGGTAATTCCCAGTGATAGTAACTCAAACTGCTGGAACGAAACCTTTGCGGCTCCTACAGCTAATGAACCCTCACTGTTTTACTGAAGCCTCCCAGCTCAGGCTGACAGCTTTCAACACAAAGTATGAACATCAGCCTGAGTGATGGATGGAATATGACGGGAACAATAGCTTTATTCAGACAAACTATCATATACTGTAGAACAGGGTAGCAGTACACTGATGATGTATCCAATTTTGCCCAATAATAAAAAAAAAATAACCCCAGTCCAACTTACCGTGGTTCTTCCTGTTTCTAAGCGGCTACCCATCCAGTTACTGGAAAGATACAATGATACCTAACTGACTTGACCGAACGGCGCACCTGTCTTATGTAGGCTTCAATCGTTCAGAGTAATGTACTATAGTTAAAGAAGTCTGACAAATGCGACAAAAAAGATACCTGTGTTGCACACGTCTTATCATTAAGAAATCTACTGCATAGCCCTTTTTTTATCATAAAACGTACAGAGTATCCACTGATATAAAACAGCGATATAAAGGCATAAATAAAATTTCCAAGGCCAACACCGTTCAATACAGTATATTAATTAATGCCCTACTAATTCACTGGTCGAAGTTTCGATCCGCCCTGAATTATTGTCAGGTGGACCGAAACGCTGTCCAGGTTACTTGTGAATCTTTTCAAGTTATTTCCTTTACATGTATTGAGTAAAGGTACTCACGGAGAGCTGAGAGAATGAGGTTGTGAGTGCCCACAACTAGCGGGAAGGAGTAGCCGACGTGAGCGGTGAGGGGTCCCACCAGTGGATTCACTACCAGCTGTACCAGAGCCTTGGACGAGAAGAGCAATCCCACCCGCCCGTTCTCAGCGATGATGTCTTGTGGAAGCTTCTTGTCCTCCCTTGCTAAAGCTGAAACTTTCTGAGGCTCCTGCTGACGCCTCGAGCCATCGTTAACTTTTGTGTCTTGAAATGTACGTGTGGTCGCTGTTGGATGTGAGTTAACCAGTTGAAGTGTCTTTTCCAGAGAGTGCTGGGGAACTTGGGTGCTTCCGGGATGAAGCTGTCGGACTGAGACATTGTCAAGTGAATGGTGGAATGTGTCTGGGGATACTAAGTTAGTCTGAGTGTTCTGCAAGAGCAAAAGGGGTGAGCCCATCGGCAACAGGACACCCCTACGTTGTTTATATTTATGTTTGGAACGACGACTGGATAGTGAGAGGAAGTGGTCTTGTAGTAGATTTTTAATAGAGTCTTCACCAGTGTTAAGTTCGTAGATATTCTTATTGTTTATGTTATGGGAAATTCTATCTTTTATCTTATTTGATCTCTTCGACTGTGTGTCTTTCAAAGAATTATAACGTATCTCGGCATTATCAACGGGTTTTGCAGTCTGCATTTTTAAACGTTTCACCTGCACTAAATCGTCGAAACGTTTGCCGGGATTATCATTGGGTTCCGAAGGATTATCAATGGGTTCGAAGGATTATCAATGGGCTCCGTGAGACTATCAGAGTCTTGGTAAGGGAGCTCACTCCGGTACCGCTTAAGGTTTCCAGCCAAATGAATTTTCTCGCTGAAATTGTTTAGATGTTGCAAAGCTAGTTTTGTATGTATGCTTTGGTAGTCAGACACCGCAGAGGGCTTAGCACTTGAGGAAACTTCTACCTGTGGAACAGCCATTATTTCTTTCAATACCGGAGGGGGAAATTTTGGCAGCGTACGAATTTCTGTCATCGATGAATTTCTGTCATCGATGGATGGACGATCCTGCAGCTTGGGACTTGAAGAGGCTAAGTCTCGAGAGGAGAGAGTTGTCGGGTTATTATATATGCCCTTGGGCAAAGTCCTGTGGGTGGAGGTCGTTGATGGTATGGTGGTATTAGGATAGGCATCCCTGGCTGTGTGTTGGTGTTCTAGTTGATAGAGATAATCAGGGATGATGGGAACTGTGAACGGAGATAAGCAGCAACGTTCTTAAATAACATCAATTGATATTTATATGCATTTATATGCATGTATTAAGAATATAAGAATGGAGAAACACTGCAGCAAGCCTACTGGTCCATACTAAGCAAGTTCTTAAACTCAACTATTTCCACCCAGTAAAAAAAAAACCTGATGATTATTATATTCATGGTAAAGTGATAAGCCTGTAGGGGTCAACAGGCTTGATTTAAGGAAGGGACGAGTAGCTATAATTTCCTGGATTAAGAGTCTTTATTAGCATCGAGACACCTCCCTGGAAGTGAAACTGCAACATCTGTTTAGCCACTGTAGCCTACAAATACGCAAAACACTCTTCATTAATGTATGTCTGGGTAAGTAAGTTTATTCATGTATACACAAATACAGTTACACAGATTATCATACATAGCAGCATATGTGTAGAAAACCTAGGATAACCCAAAAAAGTAATGCCGTTCGTTGTAATACAAGACAAACTATCACTGGGGGAAAATACCTATGATCTTAAAAGCATTGTGCGAACCCTCGCCCCAGTAATATGAAAATTTCTATAAATCATAAGAAACTTGCATACTTAAGAGAGGTTTTGCGGTTTTGTGAATATCCTGCCTGGAGTCTACCTGGAGAGAATTCCAGGGGTCAACGCCCCCGCGGCCCGGTCTGTGACCAGGCCTCCTGTTGGACCAGAGCCTGATCAACCAGGCTGTTACTGCTGGCCGCACGCAGTCCAACGTACGAACCACAGCCCGGCTGATCAGGTACCGACTTGAGGTGCCTGTCCAGTGCCTGCTTGAAGACAGCCAGGGGTTTGTTGGTAATCCCCCTGATGTATGCTGGGAGGCAGTTGAACAATCTTGGGCCCCTGACACTTATTGTGTTGTCCCTCAACGTGCTAGTGGCACCCCTGCTCTTCATTGGGAGGATGTTACATCACCTGCCGAGTCTTTTGCTTTCGTAGGGAGTGATTTTTGTGTGCAAGTTTGGTACTAAGCCCTCGAGAATTTTCCATGTGTATATAATAATGTATCTCTCCCGCCTGCGTTCTAGAGAGTACAGGTTTAGGATATACTAATAAGAAACTTATCAACATGACAAGCCAGATCTGATTGTGATAACTTTACGATACCATCTCCAGGTTTGAGAATCTTATCCCTATGATTGGGGGAAACCCCTTACCCACCGTTCTGGGAGAACCTTAACCACCGTTCCGAGGGAACCTTACCCGCTGTCACGCGGGTTTCTTGCCTATGGCAGAGGGGAACTTTACCAATGGCGTGGAACCATACCCATGGCGAGGAACCTTAACCATGGCGGGGAAAACCTCACCCATGACAAGGGGAACCTTACCCATGACAAGGGGAATCTTACCCATGACAAGGGGAACCTTACCCATGACAAGGGGAGCCTTACTCATGGCAGAGGTTACCTTACCCATGGCGGGGATTACCTTACGCATGGCGGGGATACCTAACCAATGGCGAGAGGAACCTTACCCATGGCGAGGGGAACCCTACCCAGCGTTACAAGGTAACTTACCTACGACTGTGAGAAGCATGTTGTCTAGGACGAGAGCTGCGTAGACGAGCAGGATGACAGTGACACGACTCCTACGCAGGTTTAACACCTCCTCCCGCAGCCCCGCCACTCCAACACCTACCTTCAACATACTCCTGAGGACGAATGAAGAAAAATAAGGGAATTATTGTGACCGGGGAAACCTCTAGCGAGAGAGTAGACATGTTATTCGATCCAAGTTAGAAAAGTTCCAATTCTTTAGATCAAGAACCCTTCACCGGTATCAAGACTCCCTTAAGGGATGACACATCGTACTGGACCCTTCAAATGTGCAGTGATGCTGGTAAAGGGCTTTTGATAAAAGGAATTGAAGTTACCTCCACTTAAATCAAATCTGATTATTTGCCATTCTACAGGTGTTACATGACATTTACAGTTTAGGGCCTCCTTATGAATATAATAATAAACAAGAAAACTGTTTACTTCATTTTAGATCACCTGACTTCTTATCCCATATTTTGACCATTCCGTTAATTTTAATTTATTGGTTCTTAAAGTGAGCCTCTCCTCTTTTGATGCGCCTATTACTGCTGTTGCTATTACAGGGCTACCAGCACACTATTTTTACTATTATTACCCCTGCTATTGCTACTGGTATAAGTACTAATATGAATAACAACAAACATTTTAATAGTATTTTAAGAATTTTCTACATCTTTAGATATTTCCTATAATTATCCACACCTTAAATATGCAAGAATTTTTTATACATATTGCTAATACTAAAACAGGGCATACAGAGGCATCATAGTGCATATAGACTGAGGTTGCGTTAATGATTAAACCCTATAACAGGGACAAATACAGTACACTTAACAGTTGTAATATAGGGGATATGCACCTTTAAGGCCCTCGAACAGACACGTACTTATAGATGCATATCCAATAAATATTTCATATTCAAATGTAACACGGCCCACTATATATATATATATATATATATATATATATATATATATATATATATATATATATATATATATATATATATATATATATATATATACACTGATGCATGTTCCGCTCTTTACTGTCACCTTGAAATTTAATGTCCAACAGCAAAGAGCTAGTCTTCAATAAATCGCATTACAACCTGACATGAACAGAAATGTTTTTTAACCAGGAGAAGCGCTAAATCCGTAGGTGTCATTAGCGCCTGAGGAATAAGACATTCTGATTCGATCCAAGGACGGGGAGGATAAATCAAGTTTCTTGAATCAATAAAATGAAAATTTTATGGTTCTGGGTCAGATTTTTTTAAGCAGCTTTTTATTACACTAAATGAAGAAAGTCTATACAAGTGTACGGGTTTAGCATTTTCCGTGAATATTAGTAATATACCTCACTTGTAGCATTTAAGTTCCTTCAATTAAAATATAAAAACACGTAATAATCAAGTTTGGTGTAGCAACTCTGGAAAAGACGGTGTAAAGTGTGAGGAGAGTAGGATAAAATCTTCAGCACTATCTTTTCTCTAAGCAAGGAAGGACCTGTGTCATCAACATTCTTAGTAAGGAAAAATTGCAAAACATGCATAAGCGCACCGAAATTAAAAATAAGTCAAGAATAAAATCTGTTAACATGAACAAATATAACATACATAATGTAGGCGAGAAAGATATGATAATCCAGACCTGGAAGATTTTGGAGGGATTGATCCCAAATCTGCGCACTAAATTATACTAAATATGCAAACAAATGGCTTGATAACAGTACAACATATCTCTGGTGGAAAGCTGAGGAGCGATTACACAGAGAACTCAATAAGCAATAAGTGCAAAGGCACCACGGCTCTTCAATGCATAAGAGATAGCTACAAGACCCCTGGATGTTTTCAAGAAGAAACTTGACAAATTCCTCAAATCACTCCCTGATCAGGGGCACAACAGCCTGATCGATCAGGCTAGCAACCATGAGGTCTGGTCTAGGGCCGGGCGTGGGGGCATCAGTTAAAAATCTTACTTTTTAATATCAGAAGGCTATAAGAACAAATACGTAATTACAACTAGCACTTATAAACAATCTAAGAATGTTGCAACTATGTTCATACCACTGAAAATATATCCAGGACTTGCTGAAATTAGATACATATGGTTTGCTAAAGCAATAATACCAGAATGCTGCAACACCCATGGATCAACAATTTAGGTTGTAAGTTACAATTTTCATGGCTGTATTGTCACCAAATGAATTCTTTGGGTTATTAACACAGGATAAAACAAGCAAGCCGAACAATGTGGCTTATTTCCGTTATGGTCGTACCAGTTACCTCAATGAATAAACGTGATTGGAACAAATCACTTAACAATTGGCCGATGAAACATCAGTATTTTTCACTTTGGCTGAAAATTTCGGATGTGTGACTAGTCCGTCCTCGACCATTATAGTCACAACTTTATAATAGTTACAAATAGTATGGTCCTGAACTGTACACCGAGTGTCTTGATCCAAGATTTAATAATAATTCAAGACGGAACGAAACGTCTAAATTGTGAATTAAAAATAAATCCAGTTACGTATTTACTGCTAGATAAATATGGGTAGCAGGTGTAAGGAGACTTATTCATTCGTCTCGACCCACCAGGAAATCGAACCCACGTCCTTTCGGGTGTGAGACGTACAACCCACACGGTTAAATTTTAAAATACAAAATAACAATTCAAATTTACGTTAATTTGCCTCTAAGTATTGACTATGATAAAAAACACATTTCAAGCTATTCGGTGTACAACTAAAATAAAAAAAAAATATCGTAAAGAAAATTCGTGTTCCGCATATATGTAGGCTATGGACGGGGTACATGTTTCTAGACCATGAGTGATAATGCTAAATTGCGTTAAGACCTTTTAGCTGATGGAAGATACAGGTTTCTTTTTTTTTTTTTTTTTTTTTTTGGGGGGGGACAAGGGTTGCAGTACTAGGTACTATGGGAACCAAAAAAAATATGACAAGATATGTTAGGAAAACGTTCAGAAAACAAGTAGCTAATGAAATAGTTACTGATTAAAAGCAAGGAAATTAGTATACAAAGTGAGTAGAGAGGCAAGGGAAAACTTCCTTAGCATCTACTATGCAAATAGCCGGAGTAAAGAAATAAAAAAGACTTATCAGGCTTCCAGCAGCAAGATGAGCGGAGGCTGACTCATTATGCTCATGGGGATGCGCTAAACGCATATACAAGGTTCTTACAGCGCCTTTGGAACATAATGGAAGGTGATTAGCTTTAATCCAGAATAACAGGTAACAAGAAAATTGCTAGTTAGTGCTTCAGAGTTCAGCGGGAAGACGGGAGATGTTGAACAAATTAGTTTCATATTTAATTTTTAATATATGTCTTGCAATCACTTCTGTACTTTTTCCAAGAATTTCGTCTCTAAATATGATTTTACTGTATAACACTACGTTCAGTTTCTTCATTGAAAACGACCATTTTCTCTGTGGATATCTTCATCGTGTTGCATCATGAAACATGTATGGTATGTGGTAAGGAAGAGAGAACAAGGCTAATCTTTTGACTACCGCCACAGGATGGGTATGGGGTGCATAATAAAGATATCAAACTAACTCCGCTCTCAGCTCACTCCGGTCACTGTCGACATGGTTATAACCTTGCTGCATTGAAAACATATACGTATATGGAAATTTAACAAAAAAGGAAGTATGATGTAACCATTACTACTACTATTGTTACTGCCAATGAATCTATTCGGCAATATCCATTTGCGTTACTTACACACATGGGTATATACCGGTAGCCCTTTTTTGATATGTATAATTCATTATATGTATTAATACAAGCACACAAACAGCCTAATATAAACTCAAATGTCATTCCCCAAAATGAATTCTTATAGGTTATTGTCCGGAGTAACTGCTGCAGCACACATTATTAATCAAAATTTGAGCTGATATACTTACTGTTACAGCCTTTATCAGACGCTACGTAATGTATACGTGTCATTATTTTGTCCTTATGGTGCGGTGTGCTTTTTCGATGTACTACCGAGTTACTGTCCCTCACTGAGACTACAAAGTGAAATCATTTTTCGGTGAGACAACTTCTGGAGTGAGGGGTCCCTCACTGTGCCAGGCACCGACACTCATAGGTCACTACACACACCAGAGTAACACTCGACAGCATCCGGGAGTCAGTATATAGCGGTACAGGTGGATCAGACCTGCGCTTTGGAAGCTCACTGGTTCAACACAACCCCAGCCACCACACATCCCACTCCCCCAACCTGGTAGTGGTGGAGGGGAAAGAGAGTGGTGGTGGTGATACATAAAATGGAGTTTATATATTTGTTACTTCACATTCTTTAATGGATTCGCATTGCGCGGCTATGACTATTCTGATGTACACATCAACTGTAAGGCAATAACAAAAAGCTAAATACGCTTATCTGGTGCATCCGTATTGTGTTACAGGCAACAAAACTAGTTACTTCGCACAGTTCGGGTATCCTAATCAATAATTTTTACAAGGTTAAAGCAAAAACTAAGTTTGTTTAACAACCCATCGCATAAATAGTTTATCATACTGATTTCGTTGCAATAGCTTCTATTTCAGTCAGAATCCTGCCAGCAGGTCTACTTTCTTTCACAGGCACCACCACATAACACAGAATGGTATATTATTAAAACAATGCTAATGTTTCCAGGACAGACTCACAATTGCAGAATGCCTACTTGGGCATTCACTTTATGCAACAACATTTTTTAATGTATAATGAAGACATATGCACCGTATGGAAAACGTATGGGCATTTTCAATTCAGAGTACATAAAATCAGAATATATACGGATATTTTGTCCTCTGTGACGGGCTGAAAGCTCTGGTGAGCGAAATTATAGCTCTTCATACACCTGCACATGCGTCTTCAGGATAGATACGCTTGCAATGCTTACGACATTTATTAAGGAAAAGTTTCCTCCACTAGGGACTTTGTCAGTCCTATGACTGACAAGCCCCTGGTAGGCAAAACTTTTTTTAATAAAGGTCCTAAAAAAATGTTGCCCATATCTTTACCCCACAGTATTAATATACCTTGTATTTGTACTATATATGTCTTCTTTATATATTTGTCGGTACTAGTTATCGTGTGTGATATACATTTTGCATGATAACACAAGGGAGGGACAGACATTTGGAAAGCAGGAACAGTACTGCACAGTAGAATACACGATGACAGGACACCACTGTAGCATAATACATAACAGGACACTACTGCAGCATGATACATGATGACAGGACACTACCACAGCATGATACATGTCAGGACACTGCCACAGTATAATACATGATGACAGGACACTACCACAGCATGATACATGATGTCAGGACACTGCCACAGTATAATACATGATGACAGGACACTGCCACAGCATAAAACATGATGACAGGACAATGCCACAGCATATATTGAGTACTATTTGTGATATACAATACCGACAAGTTGAATAATAAGACATCTGTAACAGATATCTTTATTATCGAAATATTTCACTTGCACAACAGGCATCTTCAGTTGTATATACGCGAATGTAACAGTTTCCAGTGTTATATTCGCCTGTTGTGCAGATGAAGTTTTGGTAATAAAAATGCCCAAGTGTTGAACGTGTGTCTTATTCTTCATATATATTTAGTACGTTTACATGGGTAAAATGGGTTATAATCAGTTATTTCAGGTAACCTGCATAACCATCGTTATGCAGGTTATCTTCGAAGATTAAGAATTATTTAGACATGGAATCCTTGCAGGTATAACTTTACGTTCACAGTGTAAAACTGAAATCGTATATTAGTAAAATTACCGACACTGTATCACGTAAAAGGACACAAGAGCAGCTATTGATACGTGTAATGTAGCTTTATCAAGCCAGTATTTATTGGCATGGTGAAAGTCTGAAGAGCGAAATGTAACCATGTGTTCTTGTACCTAACATTTGAATAGCCAGTATTAGATTCGGGTAGTTATTTAGGAGAACGAGGTACAAATTACACATAATCTTGAATACTCCAAATGTAAACGATATTCTCCCAATAATTATTCCGGAATACGTCCCTTCAAAGATGCTTTGATGCCGGTAAAGGGCTCTTGATTCTAAGAATTGGAGCTACCCTCCCTTTCCTTGATTCGAATAGGATTGCCTCCCATTCTCCAGGAGCTGTATGACCCCTACGGGTTTAGTGTTCCCAATGAATGTAATAATAGTAATGTGATAATCTGGAATACTTTGATATCCTAGGTAGAGCAAGCTAGCAGGTTTCACATTATTATAATCATGGGGGACCGCTAAACCTGTAGGGATTATACAGCGCCTGTAAGGGGAGGATGGAAGGTATTCAGGGTCAGTTCAGGGAACTGGAAAACAGATCCAATTCCTCAGATCAAGACCCCCTCACCAGCGTCAAGGAACCTCCCTTGAGGGGTGCAGGTTTCACCACCTTGCGCATGAGAGATTCGAGATATTGGAAAAAAGTTTGTATATTAAAAATTAGACCAACTGGAAATCTGCCTTTATTTTGCCCATTTTGGAACACTTATGAGTAGTGTAATTGTCCATCCGAAGTTTGGCAGCGCCAGCTAGCAGACTTTACAACCCAGACGATGCAACATCCCACCAATGAAAATCAGGGGTGCCACTAGCACGTTGAGACAACACAATAAGTGTCAGGGGCCCAAGACTGTTCAACTGCCTCCCAGCATACATTAGGGGGATTACCAATAGACCCCTGGCTGTCTTCAAGCAGGCACTGAACAGGCACCTAAAGTCGGTACCTGACCAGCCAGGCTGTGGTTCGTACGTTGGACTGCGTGCGGCCAGCAGTAACAGCTTGGTTGATCAGGCCCTGATCCACCATGAGGCCTGGTCACAGACCGGGCCGCGGGGGCGTTGACCCCCGGAACTCTCTCCAGGTATACTCCAGGGTATGACGAACCATACTGCGTGATGGGTCTATAGCTGCTCAATATAGTGTGATTTTTTTTGAGAATGAGACTGAAAAAGGTACATAAAAAATGAATAGAATAGCACATGCTATGAAACCTTTCCGCGCGCTATTCAATTTTGGATGTAATTTCCCAGTCACATTCATAAAAAATCGCACTATATAAGAGGTTACTGTATTTTTATGTGAAACAAAAAATAAAACAAGTCAGATGATATGTAATGGAAGGATTACCAACAAGTACGGTAATAGGACTATTCGCAAAAAAAAACTTTATTTTAAAGACAACGTTTCGCGCACACACAGCTTTATCCAGTCAATGAGGCTACCACTGCAGCTGTGACCTCCTCCATGAACAGGTGCGCTGGGTCCCTCGCCTTCAAACACTTGCGCGTGACGGTATATTCATTCACTTACAACGTTATCTCTCAGTGCATAATAATAATAATTATTATTACTATTACTATTATAGTTATAAGGAAACTTAATTTCTAACGTTTTGCCCACTCACTGATCTTTATAAATGTTCCTTACAACTGCATTTGTGTCTGTTTACCATGCAATATGCAACTCACTTCGACAACTTGTACAGCAGAAGCTTTGCGTTTATCAGTATTTTCTGCATCCATTCAGTTCACAAAAACAAGCTGTATAAGTAACTTTCAGTGTATATATAATATGCATCCCCTTCAGGAGGGAGAATACAAACACCCAGTGGCAGGTGTTTTGATTAAACGAGGACACCATGTTGTATCATCCCAGGTGTCGTGGGGGTAAAAGCTGTAGGATGCACCTGTACTAGTGCAGATGGGGGAACTACAACACTAGGACCTGCTAGAACACGGTGCCAGGTCGTACCAAATTTTATTTACCAGGTCAGACCGTGGCATTATTATACTTCCCCGTAAAGTTGCTAACTTATACCGTTACTGTGCTGGGTCACGCCATAATTGCCAGGTCACACATTATCACTACTGTCACGTATAAGTGTCTTGTTTACAAGGTTCAACGTTTCTGGTTACGTTTAGAGGTAATATCTTCATTAAAGTCCAATCTCTTAAGTGTTTCGTCTCCAAGTCTTGGATGAAAGTATATTTAGGATCCCGGTTTTGGGAGCACAATTTTTTATAAGAAAAAACACTAAGCCCGAATGGGTCATACAGTGCTAATGTCATGTTAGAGATTCACTAATCACAATCATATTTAGTAATATAATAACGTTATTAGATCTACTAGGTCTAAACTAGATCGAGATCTAGCCAATAGGATTATGCTAGTCCATAGCCATGAGTTAACTAACAAAATAGAATCACAGAAAAATAAAATTGTTCAAAATTACAAGTCCCAAGTCTAAATAAATTATCAGGTGATAATTTATTTAGACAATACATTACAACGATGAAATATTACTCATTGGGAGGGGCGCTAAACCCTTAGTTCTCATACAGAGCCTGGGGAAATGGAAGGCAATCATGTTCGACCCAAGGGGAAGTCATTTCCAATTCCTTAGATCAAGAGCCCCTCACCGGCGTCAAGGAACCTCCCTTAACATAAATTGGTCTCTCTGTGTGTACTCATTGTTCCCTGCTTTTCACTGGAGGTATCGTGCACCGTGGCCAAGCTGCTTGTGTTCAAAAGCAGTGATTTCGGTGTGCAGATTTGGAATCAATCCCTCCAATATCTTTCAGGTATAAATTATGATTTATCTTTTCCACTACGTTCTATGGAGTGCAGCTCTAGGGATTTGAAGCACTCCCCAATAATTTAGGTGCTTGACCGACTTTACACGAGCGGTGAAGCTTTTCTTTACATTTTCCAGCTGAACAATATCGCCTGCCTTGAGGAAGGGGAGGGTTAGTGCACACCAATATTCCAGCCTAGACAATGAGTTTACATACTTTAGTCCCTGTTTTAGGTATTAATGTATCATTGACTAGTGTACAGGTCACATGAAGAAACCGATAGCGAAATTTCCAAAATAAAAATTCCCAAATGCTCCCCAAGTGTCTCAATTATCAACTTATCGGTTTTCTAAATCATTTATACCAGGTCACATGAAGCCCAATTAACTCAGTGAGGTCAGAGGTGAAGTGTAGGAAAAAACTGCACGTTTAAAGGCACTTCCAAAATAGATAATTGACGTTTCCCACCAGAAAATGTTTGGACCTCTACTTTCACGTGAGATTATCAATCATATTATTTGATTTTAGAGAATGTAATGTAAATGGTGTAGTTACAATTATTGATGTTTAGTCTGTCCGTCCTTCCCCTCTCAACTAACAAAAAATTTCCTCCCCAAAACGAGACCCAGACTGCATTAAATGGGAAGCTAAGTTTTATGAACATTGCGAGTTTTTAAAGCAATACTAAGAGGCATTTTCGAACTATCATCCGGAAATAAAACAGCGGAAAATGCACATGCACGGTTAAATAGGGCAAGATCGAAATGACATTCTCAAAATCTTACTTTTTATAGCAAGTAGACCGGAGTTTGGTCTCCATGATAGTGTGCTGGTGAAGTGAGGAGTGTAGCGACCACACAATTCCTTGTACATTATGTGACAAACTTAATGGTCGTCTGGACACAAGAAGGAAATATTCGTCCACTTGTTGAGTTGCCGTGCTGATGTTCGCCTATTCTCAACTCATTAAAACGACTAACGAAAACAGAACTCGTGCGAACTCTCTCGTTTAAAAAAATATGCAATCAAAGCAAGAAATACTAGAGAGGATTCTAATTTATTTGATTTTTCACTAAAATGTTAGTTTTTAAGTTTTAGGGAGTGTGAAGTCGGAGTCAATGTGAGAGGTCGGGAGGAGGTCGCTATCAGCTGGTCCAGGCTCAGCTGCGAGGCTGTGATTGCACCAAGACGCGACCACGTGGAAATTTCAGGAACTTTCCCACCAATTTTATTCTTATTATCTGTCTCGTGTTGGGAAATTCATCGTAAATTGGATTAAGGGTGAACAGCAAAGGGAAAATAAAGGACCAGAAAAATTAAGTAGATCATGTTCAGGGTGAGGTAGCAAGAAGGCTCAACAAGAATAATTTTTCCTCATTTGATTTGTTTTTTTATCGTGCTAATAGTAAGTGTTCAAACATTCCACTTACTTTTCTTGGGCGGGTATTATTTATTATTACACTAACTTTCTCTCAGAACAACACACTGAATATCCTTATATTTTGATAGGAGCGCTAAACCTGTAAAGAATCAAACAGCGCCTTGGGGAATGGAAGGCAATCCATTGAAATGGAGGATAGGTCTAGAATCACGGCACCTACCTCCCTTGAGTAAGATGTACCCGAACAATATAATAATAATAATAATCTTTATTTCTACAAAGTACAATATACAACTGATTTAGAAATAGTTGACATTGATGACATACGTTATATAAAGCCCCTGACTATGCAGAGCATTTCGGGCAGCCTTAACATTAACTTAAACTACTGGATAATTAATTAATTTGGTTTACTAGAATGCTAAAGTTTGCAAACTTTGACATTAATACTTTGGTTTAAAATTATGACATTTGATGTAACGTTTGTAGCTGTTAGTACAAATGTTGGTTCAGTTCAGTTCAGACTCTCAGGTAAGGACCCACTAGGGGCGAGGGGGAAGTGGGGACAGAAGAAGAATAGCCGGTGAGAGGAAGAGCTGAAGTAGAAGAGAAAGAGTCAGGACTAAACCCAACAGTCTAACTACTGGTATGTTTATATACACAATGTTGGTCAAATACAAATAGTAATCTATATTACAGTATTATTGTACAGGACATGCAATAATCTGAAAACCCATAGAATGCAATAACATCGGCAAAACTTAGACTATACTATACTTAAAATTTATTTTTATTTTTATTTTTTTCTATAATACAGAGACGGATGCAAGTTACAGGTTAATTAATACAAAAATCACAATAAAAAAAAGCTGTTTACAGGGTGAAATATAATAGTTACTTAAATTACAATACAAAATATAATGAGACAGCATATGCCTATCTTACAATATATGTATAGGAGTTGAAAGAAAAAGCTGAAACAAGAACAGGGATAGGATTGGATGAAAACAGCTGGTTTCAGGATCTGTTTATCATAGTATAATGCTATAAAGATCACATAAATGTAGAGGTGTGTGTTTATATTAACAGTGGCGTTGAAGCGGTTGGCAGATGGGAAACCTTTGGAATCTTCAGGCACAGGACCTTTTATGCCCATAGTTTTTATTCAGTTTGAGTCAAACACGGGGTATATCAGAGAGATTTCTGTGTCTTGTATCATGCCTACGACCTCTGTTGCAACTACAAGGAAGAATTTCAGAACAGGGTTTGCTAACATGCCTCAATACAGTAAGTCTTCAGTGTTCCTACACCTATCCTTAATTATAAATAACCATACATTTTCTTTCATCAAGGATATTGTTGAGAAACAATAAGCTCTCTTATAAAGCTCTTCTATATATATAGTGCATTTTTTTTGTAAATGCAATTTAAAAAGTGCATCCAAAATTGAATACGTACTGTGACAGCTTTTCCTCTGCCCTATTCAATTTTGAATTTACTTTTTCAGTTTCACTATATATAGGAATTTCATAAGACAGCTTACTATATCAATACAAGTGATCACGTGTCTTCCTCATACATGGGTTGGTGTCCCCAGCAGTTAGGCTATATGAAAGTTGTCATGAACCTACTTCCACCTACATTTAATTGAGATTTAAAACGCTTTGAGGAGAATTAGATAAAGGATTTGGAACTATCCTCTCCGTCCCTAGAACGAACCTAATTGCCACCCTTTACCCAGTGCTTTTTACGACCTCTGTGGGTTTAGCGCTTCCCTACTGCAACAGTAGTACTGCTTTTGTAGTTGCATCATCAATACGTACAGCAACAGCTGCAGTACTTACAGCAACAATAGCAGTATCAACAGCTGTAGTAGCAACAGCTGTAGTAGTAACAGCTGTAGTAGCAACAGCTGTAGCAGCAACAGCATTAACATCTGCAGTTACAGCAGCAGCAGCAGCAGAGTAGATGGAGCAACAGTAGCTGCAGTGGCAGCAGCAGACTCAGAACCTGGAAGTGGCAGTGTGACGCTGGGGTCTGGCTCCTCTGTCTGTGACACAGGCGAGGAAGGCCGGGGTGTGGTATTCACTCGTCAGGTCTACCTGCCGCGCCTCTTGTGGGCTGGTCCGTCCCAGCAGCCAGTACGTGTCCAGTTCCGTCTCCTGCTGTCAAGGAGGGGAGGTACTCTGAGTGATCCTCTACAGTTACATGAATGGGCTTAGTTACTCGACTATACAAAATTTGGTATCTTTAGCTCAAGTCTGATAGCCCACAGTCTCTTATGTCATGTCCAAAGCTAGTTTGCAAGTGTGGGATGATGAGTAAATAGTATTCATTGGAAATGCTAAAACCTTTTGATCAGAGTTGATCAAAAGGAAGGGTATCTCTAATTCATTAGAACAAGAGCTCTTCACCAGCATAAAGAAGCCTCCCCAGGGGTGTGAAATTAGGAAAAAGTGTTGGGAGAGGTGGAAGAAGAGAGTTCTGACCTCGCCGGTGCCGATACGATACTTGCTGACCACCTGCAAGCGACGGTGGAACTGCAGACGGTACCGTCCCGTCGCCGTCAGTAAATTATAAGTTGTTTCACTCACGTGGATCTTCATGGCTGGTGTTGTGGGCATCATGGCAACAAACAACCAACAAAATGAAGAACTAAATTATTGTAATGTGCATCGCCCAAACCGTTCGTACAAAAAACACTCAAAACAACTGCACAAGATAAACCAACACACGTACTTTTATGAAAACAAAGGTAGGTACCAAAAGTACTAGTGAAACTGGTCGTATGCAGGTGAGCCGAGACTCAACCCCAGTAACCACAACTATGTGAGTACTTGACTAAACTTTAATCAGATAAGGAATCTCATGGCAAAGACACTGCCTTGGCTTCACCTTGGACTAACTGTGAGAAAAGTACTGGTGAGGTGGGATCAACATACGTACGTTCTCCGCTGCTCTCCATGAAGTGCGCTGTGGTGATGGTCTTGCCAAATATGCAGTAGCGAGGCATCTTGGTACCAACCACGCCTGTAAGAATGAAGTGGGTGATCAGTGGGCTATCAGTGATCACTATAATGCACGCTGTGCTAGTGGCAGTGATATATCAAAAATAATCATCAATAAAGGAGGTAATGATGCGTGAAAAAGTTTTTATTATTCTGTAAAACATTTTGTAGTCAGATAATAAATATTTCAGTTCACAACCAACAAATTTATGAAAACTTGACAATGTTTTGGCCCATCATGAACATTTATCAAGTCGCGAACGAGTCGTCCAGTTTTTATTTCAGATTGGTTGGTTATTATTATGACAAACATTTTAGCAGTTGGATATGAGGCGGATGAACCATCCAGGATGGTAAAAGAGTGGGACCTTTCGCGGAACTCACACACTAGCTTACTCTATTGTCAAAGTTATTTAATATTTTTTTCAATTAAAATGGTTGACATTTACACTGGGAGTTCTGTTATGTGTTGATGGCTTAGTGTCGTGCACAGAATCGGTGTTTACACCGTCCATCTATTCCCCAAACAAATGTGCCTAAGTCACCCAGTTTCTAATTACCTAAGATCTAATGTTTCCTATAAAATTCAGAGATGAGTTTCCATATTCTACATAAAGCAATACACTATGGAAAATCGATCATTATACAATCATGTCTCAATACGGTTTGAAGGGTATAATTCCGCTATGTGAACAAAAACACTTTCGCAGAACAAGCCTTTATTTCGACATATAAAGCATTACTTACAACGTCATGTCCAAATAAAGGCTTGTCCTGCATTCTTGTTTCTTTATCCAGCTACCAAAATACATACAGAAGTGGTACTGACCAGCGACGCAGGTACCAGAATGGATACCAATGCGAACTCTGAGCATCTCTCCCTTCTTATGAATGAGCTCGAAATGCGACACCATCTCCAGCAGCGTTAGGGCCATCTCCGCAATCTCTGAGGCGTGTCTCTCTCCTGAGGGTTGCAGGTGGAAGAGTTACATATAGAGCACAAAGTGAGGGTGGAGGGAAGGGGGGGATGTCTACCAATGAATATTTTTTGTATCAGCAAACAAAAGGGGTACATCAGCAGTGTGCTGCTACCCTTTCTATGATAATTACACAAGAGAAACCAAGGTTAGCTGTGTTTCCTTGCCATATTCCCTCATATAGAAGAGACTTCGTACATCAAGTGATGCAGTTTGTTAGCCCGAGCTGAGAGACCATTAAGGTGATGAGGATATCGCCAAGCTTTTCACTATAAGCTAAATAGCTACAAAAGTTTTAAAGGTTTCGTTGTTGGAATTCTATTATACTACTTGAAAACAATGAACCTGAAAGATGGGGAAGGAGAACTGGACAGTACCGACTGGGGTCATGCCTGGACACGACTATAACATGATTTAATAAGAGTACGATATATGATATAAATGTACTAGGTAATAGGACAGGTGAAGTGAGAGATATATATAATTATAAATAAAAAAAGAGAAACACTGACCGTTCCTGTTGGGTAGACCGGATACCACCATGTAAGCATCACCGATTGTCTCCATCTTGTAGACGTTGTATTTCTCAATACTGGAGTCAAACTGCTTATAAAGTGTGTTGAGCAGCGTCACCACCTGTAGACACACCTGAGTCACCACCTGCACGACCATATTGTCTTGTGAACATTATCTATACGAGGTAATTGTAATAAACAAAATGACTAATACTTTTTTTATTGTGTAACCATGCCCAGTAGGGTCTGATAAAGACCCATTGTCACCTCTGTAATCCTGCTTTTTTTTGCGCTAGTTTATTGAGCATGAGATGCACAATAAACTAGCCACTGAAATAAGATCAGACACAACACCACTGGTTATCCAACCTGTTGTACAATAACTTGAAATACACTGCTTGTTTATTCGTCAAAGAAAATCACGTAACTTTGCTTTTGATCACTTGATAGTCCAGTCAGTAGCTCATTTAAGAGTTTCATAAAGATTTCATTAGTATCTTCATAAAAATTGTAACCTTATTTGTTTAGTTATGTCCTTAGTAGCACAAAGTCTCTCCAGTTATTAGTGCATGTGACAGGCCTTGGCTCTCTCCACCCCTGACGTGCTGCTGCCAGACTCGAACCAACATATAGCATGTGGTGAACGCTGTGTATACACTTGACTCACCTGTAAAGGACTGCTCTCTGATGAAATGTGTGTAAATCCCACGATGTCGCTGAGGTAGATAGTGACGGACTCGAAATACTCTGCTGGAACCTGTAAGCATTGAGATGTTAGTGGAGCATTTTTTCCATGGTCCTGTTAGCAACAGGTATGATAGTTTTAGCGCAATTATATATAACAATAAAAATGATGTAGGTAGGCATGCTGTATTTACAAGTCCGACATGACAGAACTCTCAGAAATTGGGCTAATGAAAATGGTTTTAAACATATCTTGTTACGTGTACTTTTGTACTATGAGATCTGGCGTCACATTATACATTATGGTAGACACTAACTTCAACCTTCCTAGTGGATAAGACAAATTGCCAACAGTAAAACACACACTTAAAAAAGGCTAACGTTTATTGGGCAGTGCTTAGCTTATTAGTAAGCTTGAATATCAAATCCCTGTACTTGATAAATGTCACATTAGAGTGAATTTTATTTTAATCTCGTGAACTTGAACCCCTTAGGGGTCATACAGCGTCCGAGGAATGCGAGGCATTTGGCTTTTATTCAAGTTTCTTTGATATAGAGTCCATTCACCAGCATCAAGGCACCTCTGTAAAGCACATTAGTAAAGCTTTATATAATCCTCGCCTTAATAAAGTTCATAAAGTAAATGAAGCTTCACCAAGTCCTTGGGCTTAATAGGCTTTTTGCCATGAGCTTAGTAAAATATTATTCTGCTATTATAAGGCAGTAATAAGCGTTTTAGGTCACTGGTACCTGCTTGGATTGCTTGAGGTAGTGGGCGACAGTACGTGGCAAGAGCTGATACAGAAGATTGTCACTCTTTCGCTTTTCCTTCTTCACTTCGGCTGATTTGAGAAGCAGGTCGTAAGAGTACACCTGCGGGGAAGTCTTTCATTATTTTAAACTAGGAATTTTAAGATTAAGATCTTACAACACTACCATACTCCCTTCCCTAATCTGGACTGTCTAGGGTGTAAACAGGCATGCTGCTGAAAATAGTGAAAAAAAAAACATTCGGGGTATAATAAAAATATTAAACTAAAAAAACTTTACCGAACAAATTTTTATTTGGACAACGATTCGATCTTCTTTATCTAATCAGACTTGATAAGACTTGAGCAGATCGAAACATTGTCTCAATAAAGCTTATACTCTCATAAAAAAATAAAGTAACTAGTCTGGTTTAGCAGTTTCCTCTTATTAATTTACGTCAGATAAGAACTTTTCGTAGGCCCTAGGCACTCTGGCTAGTTGACGAATAAGACAATTTTGCAACACTTGGGTATCTTTATTGCTGAAATGTTACGCTTGCACAACAAGATTCTTCAGTTGAATACCTGAAGCTGTAGAATTCTGGAAGCAGCAATAGTTTTGACGTTACCAGTCCGTCACCCTCGGTGGAGGGTAGTCAGTCCCTAAAACCTCAAGTACAGGCATGCAACCAGATCTTATATGCTAAGAGTAGAGATGTGACGAAGCAGCTGGAGTTGGCGTTACAGGTGGGCATGGCCCACTAGTGGAAGTAGGTCATGCTAAACATTGGTTCAGCAAAGGAGTTTTAAAATGAATTTCCATGTACAATGATACCATGGTGTTGCTGTGGCATATGTATCATATTACTGATGGTATACAATACCAACAAGTTGATGAATAAGACAAATGTGAAAAAAATGTTGCACGTCTTAATCATCTTGTTGGTACTGTATACCATCAATAACATAATTCAGTACTGTGCCTAGTGTATAATCTAGCTGTGCCCCTTGCCCCTCTGCTGCCCACACTCACGTGGATGAGGCTGGTAGCTTTCCTGGCCAAGACGATGATGACGGGAGAGATTAGAAGAACTAGAAGCAGGACTACTAGCGCCAGGGTGTACTGCCTGTCAGCCACCTCTAGTTCCCCGTTGATGGCATCTCTGTTGAGTATGCAACACTTTATGTCACCTCTCTGCGATTTAAACAGGTCTTAACCTTATCTCTCTGGGTAGTATAACACAACTTCACTTTTCTGTGAGTGGTATAACACCTAACCTCACCTCTGTAGTAGTATAACATCTACCTTTCACTTCCCTGTGGGTAGTATATCCGACCACACTGCTGGACTACACGACACAGTATTCCTCCATTTTTAGGATATAACACGTAACCTCACTTCTCTGTGGGGATGCACTACGTCACAACAAAGACCTTCATACCTTATATCCACGACAAGCGAAGCCTCGACATCTCTGATAGAGGTTAAGAAGGCAGCGCTCTCCTGCATAAAGATGTCGGCAGCCTCCACCGACCCGTTGCGCTTTTTGTTGCCTATAATGTCATCCCTGTAAGGAATAAAGACAATGTAATGTCATCCCTGTAAGGAATAATGAGAGACAATGTAATGTCATCCCTGTAAACAATAGAGAGACAATGTAATGTCATCCCTGTAAACAATAGAGAGACAATGTAATGTCATCCCTGTAGTAGAGGGATAAACAAAGTAGTTAACGAACTCGAATTTCCTTCTTCATCGAGCCGAAGAAAAATATTTGATATTTTCAAGTAAACAAGAGTGTAGCAGGTTTCTAAGAGTGTAGCAGATTTCTAAGAGTGTAGCAGGTTTCTAAGAGTGTAGCAGATTTCTAAGAGTGTAGCAGATTTCTAAGAGTGTAGCAGGTTTCTAAGAGTGTAGCAGGTTTCTAAGAGTGTAGGAGGTTTCTAAGAGTGTAGCAGGTTTCTAAGAGTGTAGCAGGTTTCTAAGAGTGTAGCAGGTTTCTAAGAGTGTAGCAGGTTTCTAAGAGTGTAGCAGGTTTCTAAGAGTGTAGCAGGTTTCTAAGAGTGTAGCAGGTTTCTAAGAGTGTAGCAGGTTTCTAAGAGTGTAGCAGATTTCTAAGAGTGTAGCAGGTTTCTAAGAGTGTAGCAGGTTTCTAAGAGTGTAGCAGGTTTCTAAGAGTGTAGCAGGTTTCTAAGAGTGTAGCAGGTTTCTAAGAGTGTAGCAGGTTTCTAAGAGTGTAGCAGGTTTCTAAGAGTGTAGCAGGTTTCTAAGAGTGTAGCAGGTTTCTAAGAGTGTAGCAGGTTTCTAAGATTGTAGCAGGTTTCTAAGAGTGTAGCAGGTTTCTAAGAGTGTAGCAGGTTTCTAAGAGTGTAGCAGATTTCTAAGAGTGTAGCAGGTTTCTAAGAATGTAGCAGGTTTCTAAGAGTGTAGCAGGTTTCTAAGAGTGTAGCAGGTTTCTAAGAGTGTAGCAGGTTTCTAAGAGTGTAGCAGGTTTCTAAGAGTGTAGCAGGTTTCTAAGAGTGTAGCAGGTTTCTAAGAGTGTAGCAGATTTCTAAGAGTGTAGCAGATTTCTAAGAGTGTAGCAGATTTCTAAGAGTGTAGCAGATTTCTAAGAGGATATGATGCACAGTTTCTTGAATGTGAGACAGTACACAAAACATTTGAGAGGTCGTGGTACATTAGTATACGAAGATCTCAAAGACTCTCCATTGGCATGGATCAGTAAGCTTACTGCAGCGCTGCTTTTATCTATTCACCTAACTGTAACCCCTATACATGTAACTCTGCTTTCATTATAGTCAATTCCGCTGATGATGACTCCGGCTTGGAGTCAAAATATACGGCACAGTATCATGTCAATTTCTGTTGTCACTATGTGAAATAACTTTCAGCATCGGTAAGTGTTCATTATATTTTGATCATCGGAATTCATGAGCAATGGGCTGTATCTGTTCCTGTAGTCACTGTAGTGGACAGGAATAATAAGTTGTACATCTGTACACGCGAAATTTCCCATTTCCACACAAGCTCCAGGTATATGTGGAGCCCATGTAAACATACAGAGTGAGTTGATCATTAGAACAAAAATGGAGGAGCGCTACAGATCTGGTGAAGGACTCTTGATCCAAGGAATTAAAGCTCCCCTCCCTTTCCTTGGATTAAACCTGACTATCTCCAATTACCTAGTCACTTCATCATATGCATGTGGGGTGGAAATTTTCGGGTAAAGGGGCAGAAGTAATTTGCCCTGATTTTTTTTAAACACTATATAGATATAAAAACAAGTTATAGTATCAGTAACTAACATATGCTAAAATCCTTTTTAACACAACACATAAAATCAATTAAACTATCTCAAACACTAATAACTAATGGAGTATTAAAAAGTACGAACTGAAAAATGTCAAATTTTCCCTGAAAATGCAATAAAAATCTCAGTTGTCTAGATACATGCATAATAAAGCTACAGAAGAAAAAAACACGACGCAAACCTTTCGGTAATCCTCTTGGCCAGGTGGGTCAGGAAACCTCTCTTCCGAAGGCGACGCTCGATTTTTGGTGAGAGGGCAAGTGCCTGGTTAAGCCAGTACCCAGCCAGGGCAGTGGACTCGACCCACGTGAGGTAACTCTTGCTGTCGAGGCCTCCTACCAGGTAATAAGCTGCTCCGTACACTAGTGAGATACCGAACTGTTCTTCACACTGCATTACGTTCTGGTAAGCGACCAAGGTTCTGCAGACAAGATTTACTGGCTGTCAACATGACGCAAAGCTCAAGTTAATCTTTTTATGGAGTCTTATATACAAACACAAAATATAGCAGGTTGTGTATATAGCATTCCAGTGATATGAAGACCAGATATAAAACAATCACACCGTTAAAAAAAAATCAATGGCAAAATAAACAAAAGTTTAAAGTGCTAGGAAGCTAAATTAAGAACTCAAAATTTTAATGAAAAAAAAATACAAAAAAAATTAAATAAAAATTAGTAAAGGATAATTTGTAAACCGTTGCATATCTATATAAACGTGCAAGATAAATACAAAAATATTATGGTTGAAAATGGTTTAAAATTCCGACAAGTTGAAGATTAAGACACATGTGCAACAGTTCGATATCTTTATTGATGAAACCTTTCGCCTACATAGTAGGCTTCTTCAGTCAAATACAAAGGGAGCAGTAGTAATGAAATAAAGATGACGTAATCAGTCCATCAACCTTGGAGAAAAAGTATTTGAGGTGGTCAGTCCCTCAGCCTGAAGAAGAGTTCACCTTCAAGGTTGATGGAGTGATTGCATAATCTTTATTTTATTACTACCGCTACCCTTGTATTTGACTGAAGAAGCCTACTATGTAGGCGAAACGTTTCATCAATAAAGATACCCAACTGTTGCACATGTCTTAATAATCTTCAACAAAAATATTATGTTGCTACTCACTGCCATATACTGGAAGCGTCTGCGGTGTTGATGGTGGACATAAGGACGCTTAGGAGGATGAAATTGGCTTCGTTGTACCACGACACCACCTTGGTCACGTGTGTCTCCAGAGGGTTGATGGAGTCCCTGTACGAGACACGATATGCATTACTGTGACCACAAACAACCTGCTAGTGGAACTGTGACTCTCAATATCACCCATTTCCATATACAAATTATTCCGAATAGCTTCCGGGATTACCCAAAATATTAAGGAAATAAGTGGCCGTCAGTTTTATAACTACAAATACAAAAAATATCAGTTCAAAATTATAATAACTATCATAAGTTCGAAATTATAATAACTATTTATGAACGAAATGGGTTTGAGTAAATAGTTAGCTTGGCTATACAAGGAATGAGTAGGCCTAAAGTTCTCACAACGTTCATGTTCACTAAATGAAATAGTATATACAGCGTTATCTACTAGGATATGGTAATATGTGTCTGAAATTAAGTTATACTTTATTAAAATGCAGTACTGACGATAAACTACGATACGGCAATATTGTAATTTTAAATTAGCACTGTATACCAAATGGGTTTAACGCTTTCGCGTAGGTATAGTAGTAAATAATAATAATAAAATATAATACATAATAATAAATAATAATAATAAAATATAATACAATAATAAATAATAATAATAAAATTTAATATATAATAATAAATAATAATAAAATATAATACATAATAATAAATAATAATAATAAAATATAATACATAATAATAAAGAAAATATAATAAAATATAATAATAAAGAAAATATAATAATGATTTGAAAGTATTAGGCTGTGCGTGTGTAGGAGTCTCATTATGTTTTATCGACCTGTATGTCCTACTTTCCTACTTTCCAGAACACAGAGTCCCAAATATAAAACACTGTTGTGTTTTTATAGGCTTGGGACCATTGTTCAGGTACAACGTTCAGTAGAGGATGTAAACGTAATGACAAATAATATAGTAAATGTATTTGTTTTTGCCTATGTTATGTAAAACAGATTTATCAAGCCTACAGAAATATTCTTTTTGATTATAATAATATAATAATACAGAAATCCTGGTTCAAGAAGCAGATAAGTTAACTAGGCGAGATCATCGTCCCCTATAACAATGTAAATATTCTCAGTTCCTGGCTTCCCTTCTCTTTTACTTGGCTGCCTCTGGAATGTCTAAGACAATCTAGTTTTCAATTAGCTGCAGCAGGAAGAGTATTAGCCCTGTGCGTGACCTATCTTATTGGTCGCCTGATGCTCACACAGAAATTCTTAATATTACAGTTGTGAGACTACCTTCCACCGCTCGTATTTCGTTTGTTTTTCTTTCTATATATACAAGTTATCTTGCAGTCACAGTCACATATGCGTTCGTTTACACATTATTATTATTATTACATTCATGGAGAAGCGCTAAACTAGTATAGTCATACAGTATCTGGGTCCATCCAAGGAAGATGGGTCCAAGTCCTCAAATCAAGAGCCCCTCACCGGCATCTTCACATACACCATTCTATGTAGGCTCATCCTAGTATCTCAATAGATATTCAACTAATGCGATTGCTTTCTTACGCCATATTTCTCTTTCTTCAGCTCTTGTGTTTACTCAGTACTGCTGCAGTGTCATCGCTTTGCATCAGTATTTATCTTCTTCCAACTTCTTCTGGAAACACGTCCTAATGTTTCCAGCCGTACCGGGGATCGACTCCCGGACCTCAGTGTGTGAGCTGAGTGCGCTAGCGATCGAGCTACGTGACACCACATGGGTTCAGTTAAAGCATAATATATAATACAAACAACAATGCAACCACTGACTCACCTGAAATCCTGGAGTCTTATCTGGAACCTGACGCGAGACTGGAACATCCTACTACGCTGCATGTTCCTGTGGAAGCTGGGCCAGCGCTGCACTCCCTCGATGGTACCATTGGTGTGTTGGTATACGTTGGTGATGTTCATCCTGAAGTGTGTTAGTAATATTTTTTTCTCTCCTCTAGCCGTTAATGCTGGAGTTTGAGATTTGGGCATTTTTTCACTTCATACGCTTAAAATTCTCAAAAAGAAATAACACTGCCTGAAGCACCAAGAATGCACGTTCACAGTCTATGATCTGGGTGATATTTTTAACATGCTGAAAGATGGCAGAGGTTTCTTGGGTATATATTACAGGCAGCTTATATTTAGTGATTCTAGTTTTGAGAATCTTAGCAGTTTGTAACGTTAGGTTTAGGAGCTCGTAGGAACTTGAAACTAGAATCATTCAGCAGATGCGATCCATAAGGTATGTTTGTAAGCTCTATCTTCGAGCGTATTCAAGTTCTAAACCACAGCAGAGACTGGGAAATAATTGGTAGTACGTGTGTGTGTGCTGACTGAATAGTGAGTAGTAAACTAGGGTGACCCACCTGAAAGTGCTGGAGGCGTTGGAGAGGACATAGTAGCAGAGCTCAGTTCGTTCTAGCTGAAGTGCTCGCAGTAACAGCCCGATGTCCACAGCGTGCTGAACCTACTGGAACCCGCACACTCTAAAATCACCCACCAGTTTACTTGTTCATTGTTACTATGAACGGAAAAATATTTCCAGCTTATATCTCATGGATGGACATTGAGATGTTAGATGAGGGAAAGGCACAAGTAAATGGGACACTAATTAGTGTCTCACGGAAGGAAGAATAAAGGTGTTACTTCTTTAGGTGCTCTTATATATGCATGAAGTGAAATTAAGTTTTTGTATTTTTTAATGTTGTCACCGCTATTATTTCTTGATCTGGAAGTTTATTTGCGGCTCTTGTATTTTTTAATAGATAACATGAGCAGAGATACACGCACCTGGACAGCGACTGAGCTGACCGCAGCCTGGTTCCTGAGAGCGTTGGACATGGCTATGCAGTTCTGGGTTATGAGAGCCACGATGGGAATGAAGGGCAGTACCAACATCTGTCCCGTGCAATAAACAAGTATCAGTGAATTGCTTTAAAGGAAAACAAGTCCAAACAACAGTGGGCGAGGCTGTGTTTCACTCTTGGGAGAATAGAATAGCTGAATGTTCAAGCTTAAAGCTTTATTCTGACGAACTAAATTATGAGGTCGGTCCACGGAAGTTCCTATATTACACACACACACAAAGGTTTAGCACTAAACCCGCAAGGATTATTGTACCTGAGAATGGGAGGTAATCATGTTTGATCAAAGAATTGAAAGATTAGCTCCAATTCCTTGGATCACGAGCCCTTCAACGGTATCAATTTACCCCGCTCGACGGGACACATACTTGTAGTAGATGAAGAGCGCGACCCTTCCTGGAAACTGGGTTGAAGTAGAACCAGCCCACCTTGACGGAGACCAAGGTGGTCTCCTCTAAGGAGGTGCTCGAGGCGTTGGACTGCGACTCCGCGTCCTCCTCCATCCTGCTGCAGGTCATGGAAGAAAAACGAGGATGCTGGTAGAAGGAAGAGTAAGACTGTGCTACTTTTGATTAAAACTATTAACTTACAGGTTCAACAAGGCCTATTGACTGACATGTCATTTAATGGCTATTGACTATCAAACCCAGTAAGGCCTACGGATTGCTAGGTCATTAAAATCTATTGAGTAAGACTAATTAAGGCTGATTAAGACTGAAAGTCATTAAGTCATATTGAATGTCAAGATAATTAAGGCCTTTGAATGACAGAGGCATTAGGCCTATTGACTGTCAAAATCATTAAAGCCTTATGACTGAGAGGTATAATGACCTAATGAAGTCTGCATATGAAGTCTATATAATTTGGTAGGCTGGTAGCAACTAAAAAACACAGATCACGTAAAAAAAAAAGGTTTAATCAACGCCCTTCTGTCAGGGTAAATTTATAAAAATCCTATTTTATTGCACTTTCTATTTTGCTACCATTTAAAATATTATTTCATATATGTTTGTACTTTACAGAATGAGTTACAATGTACTAGTGAGAGATAGGAACTTACCTAGGAGTACAGGTGGGTGGTGATGCAGGGGACACACTGAATATTGGTTCACCTGTCTCACCTGTTGTGTCACCCACCTTCACCTGACGGGAGGCGAGGCATGATAGAGAGGCGGGGCCAGGAAGAGAGGCGGGGCATCGCAGAGGTGGGGCATGGCAGAGAGGCGTGGGGCTAGGCGGAGAGGTAGGAATGGAAGGGAGGTGGTTTTAGACTGAGAGGCGGGGCATGACAGAGGAGAAGGCCAGGCAGAGAGGGTGGGCATGACAGAGGCGGGAGCCACACGGAAAGGCGGGAACCAGATCGAGAGGCAGGGACAGGCAGAGACAAGAAGCAGGGACCCGGCAGAGAGGAGGGGTTTGACGGAGAGGCGGGGGCCTAATAGAGAGAGAGAGAGGCAAGGAAGGACAGAGTGTATAAGGCTCATGAACAGTTTCCTATCCTATATGCATGTATGCATTCTTAGATATATAATGCAATCCAAATTTCTCTTCCCCTCGCCTCCATCTTTTTCTTTTCTCTCCAGGTATATATAATTCGTGTTGCTTCGCTCTGTGATGATGGATATATATAGTCATAAAAAATGAATTTCTCTTCTGAGAGATGGGAATTTCCAGTTAATAGTAACTCCAGTGAAATACTGACTTTGATGAGCTGCATATAGACAATAAAGATTCATTGTCGCAACACCCTCTAGACAATTTGAAATTACATTACATGCCTGAGAATACATACTTGCACTAGCGTGGCGACAATCAGCCACGTCTGGTGGCTTGAGCTCTCGCTTCACACGGCTGGCCCGGGTTCGATACCCGGCGGGTGGAAATATTTCGACGTGTTTCCTTACACCTGTTGTCATGTTCACCTAGCAGCAAATAGGTACCTGGGTTGTTAGTCGACTGGTGTGGGTCGCATCCTGGGGTGACAAGATTGAGGACCCCAATGGAAATAAGACAGACAGTCCTCGATGACGCACTGACTTTCTTGGGTTATCCTGGGTGGCTAACCTTCCGGGGTTAAAAATCCGAAGAAATCTTATCTTATCTTAACAACGTGAAAGAAACTCTTTAACGCTCCTGATGGGAGAACGCTTCGGTCAACTCTGCCACCCCCTCATAGATGAATGAATGACGGACAGTCAACTGCCCTGACGGGGGTAAGGAGGCCTGCCAACCGCCCAGAGCAGGGTAGGCCCTTAACCTAGACCACTCAGCTCTCTTGGCAATAAAAAACAAAGCACACATAAGAACATCCAAGATTAAACTAACAAAAATAAAAACCATGAACAAAACTACAAATAAATACTACAAGACCAAGTTAAGAGAACTATCATCGGTTAAAAAATCCATTAAATTGTCAATGTCAAAAGACTAAGTTCCCCGAGAGAGACAATGAAGCATTGGTGTGCAGAGCCGGGCTGGCTCTCGGTACCCAAGATAAAATTCTTTTGATAACACTATCTATTGAATACTCCATTGTTAGCCATTTCATTCGACAACGTCTACGTCCACACAATTTCGTCGTCAAAGGGCTAGACAAATTGTTAAAATGCGAATAAGGAGATACGCAGTTTAGGCATAAAATCACAGAAAATACTGTTGTAGCCCTAAGGTCCAGTGACAAAAGAAGAAAAATCCACAAGGGACACTTTTTTTAATGTGTTTCACATAAGCTATCTGAAGGAAAAAGGGAAGGCAAATGAGGGATGAAGGTGGGGGTGTAAAACAGGTACCTAATAGTAGGGGGAAGGAGGGGGGGGGGGTGACTAGCTTGTACTCAGCCTCCAGACTCTCATATCCCTCTTACTTCTGTGGCACCTGTAGCAGGTACGTGTCTCTCCCTCCACCTCCTTCGCCTAAAGCATTCTCTTCCCTCTTCCTGCACCTATATCGCTCCTTATACCACCATCTGCCCCATAGACAGTGCCCCATTTCCCTCCATTTGCCCTTAATATATTGCTCCCTAGACCTCTATCTGCTCCTCCTATAGAGATTCCTCCGAATACTGTTATATACTGATGGAAGATGGCGACTAAAGATCACTGCGATCTAAACTAAACAGCCAACCTTCCTGTCGTCCTCAGCATCTGTTGAATTAGAAAAGTAAATTCAAATAAATCAACTGGGTAATTCACCTTGGGTGAGTGATCCAACTTCACGGAATACCAGTCAGTTGGATGTCCTCTTAGTTCTTGCTAGTTAAGCTCTAGCATGAAAAGTACTGCCGAAGCTCTGCTCCAGGATGCAAAATGTAAATATGAGAGCGCCTGATTATCAAAACGTGAATGGCCTCTACTCCAGGGATTCATTTTTAGCTGTCATTATACCTGATACACATCAAGAATCACAGTCGCTCCACAATGGAGTGGCTTCCCTCCTCACTACCTCTGTTCACAAGCACAAACGTGTTCGCGGCAAGGTGTGATACCCGACCAACATGATCTGCCCTGGTCTAAACTCTGTAATTGCATTAACTGGAGCCTTGCAACTGCCCAGTTAATGTTATTGGATTCGTTTGAGAAAATATTCTGATACTAGTCTGTCATTGATTCCCTGCTCAGAGGTGGCACCGGCCATATGACGGGAGTGCATAAAAAAAACGCTGGCTTGCGTTGCTACAGACGGTACTAATGTGGTACCTAATAGGGTGATGCCGCCAAACATAGGAAGGCAGACAAGTTCAGCAAGTATAATGAATTGGACCATGGCCTCTTGTCTAAGCTCATCCTCTGGTGAGCATTCCATTTTTGTGTGTGTCTCAGTCTGTTAGATTCCGTCTCCACCTTTATTCAGTTTCATTTCCCAAAGGAAGCATAGTGTCAGCTTGCAGTGAAAATATGCTCCTTTTTCTTTCAGTCAAACTTACTGAAGGAGAAACTATAATGTAGCCTCGCTGGTTCGTCAGGTCCTCTTTCTCTCGTTGGGTCCTTGATGTGTTATCGTAACAAAGTTGTGCACTGCTGAGTGAAGTTTTAGTTCAACATCTTTATTATGCACCCCATACGCATCCTGTGGGTGATAGTCAAAAGATTACAGAGGTACATAATGGGTCCAGGGACTGGACCACAAAGTTTTGATAGCTGAACAAGTTACGGTGGTAATGAACTATTTACATGTTTATATCCAGTCACAATCGTAATGAGTTATTTATGCAGACATTAATTAGGTCTCACACACACACACACACACACACACACACACACACACACGTGGTAATGCTTAATTTACAATGAGCAAAGTCAGGGTATTTTTCCAGACTGGTTTGTAATATACCAGAGTGCATCAGATACTTTGACATTTCTTGGACATTTCTGAGTGACTTGTCTCTGAAATCATTAATTTTATAGTATTCCAGCACATATTGACGCAATGTGTGACAATTGTTCATCAGGGAAAGTTTACAATTCGTTTGGTCTACATCTGGTGGTGGTGATTTAACCTCCCAGATACTTGTATCTCAGCCGGAGCTGTGCGGTAGTGACATCCAAGAGTCTGCTTACTGTGTTGGATGCACCGTAGACATGTGGCTCCTCCTGCATGATAGAATGATGATAGATGGACTGACTGGTGTCAGTCTCCTTCAGTCTTAAGTCAACAAAGTTCAGTTGAAGTTCTTTTTGTATTATTGTTCTCAAACTGCTAACTGACAACCTAAGATTGTACTGTACTCCCTCTTTTATCAAGCATCTAAGACCAATGTGAGATGGAATCCACAGAAGGTGTACTCCAACTCCACTGTCCTACCATACCTGTGTCTGGCTTCTGACTGTCCTACCATACCTGTGTCTGGCTTCTGACTGTCCTACCATACCTGTGTCTGGCTTCTGACTGTCCTACCATACCTGTGTCTGGCTTCTGACTGTCCTACCATACCTGTGTCTGGCTTCTGACTGTCCTACCATACCTGTGTCTGGCTTCTGACTGTCCTACCATACCTGTGTCTGGCTTCTGACGCAAGCATGCCAAAATTTATACTCGAGTTGAGAGCATTTATGAATGATAAAGAATCAGTTACAATTAAAGTGTCACCCTTAGACACATGTACGCATTTGAGTGTAAGGAGTATGGCAAACAGTTCTGTTTGAAGGGTAGAGGCCCAGTTATTATTGCGTGCTCCAATTTCTTAATGAGAGCCCTCACTCTATATGACAACAGCAGCACTACCATCTGCACCAGTAAGTTCGTGAACAAAACCATCGAGTAAAGAAGCTTGGTTTTTCACATCTTAAGTTTCACGTGGATTTCTCAGTTCTCCCAGTCTATTTCCATATTGTTGAAATCATGTTCAGTAGTTGAATTTTAGCCCTGTTAGTAGCCTTAGAATTTTTTAGTTATGTTTATCATTTCTTCACTAATTCTGTTCTATTCTGGCACGTCTTCTGTTGTTTGGAGGGTTGTATATGACAGGCATAAAGATCCTGGAACATTCTATGGTAATCATTCCTACTATGTAGTTAAGAAATTCTATCAACAGTCCAGTGTTTATGACCAATAGTGTTATTCCTCCTCCCCCCTTCCTTTAGAATAATAAAACAAATTTTTAAGAGCAAAATGCATTACGAATGCACGTTCAAGATCATCTGATTACAAAATCATGCAAGAGTTGGGCTTATTGGATCTGAAAATAAGATTATATTTTAAAATCACAACTTTCTGGGCCTCTTTTTCTAAGGAAAGGATGTCCTTGGCTTGCTGTGGGAGTTGCAGCCTCGTCTCAAAGTTCAGAGTTTGTAAAGAGTGGCGCGATAAGTTACCACATATCTCTAACTTATCATGTACTTTCTCAAGGACCTTTCCACAGACTGTCTGATGCAACTTGGTATAGAGATACAGTATACATGCATGTTTACACCTTCGTCAGGTGGTCAGCGCAGAGAGAAGGACGGAACACTGTTGCCAGATAAAATATGATGCTACCTATTTGTCATTAGTTATCTGTAGCTACAGAAGCAGTTACTCATGTTACTGCCTTCAGCATTAATATATTACATAATTATTTAAAAAATTCAGTTATCGTGGCACTATCTATTCTTGTCCCATCAAGGGAGCAAGGGTGCTATGATGTTTGTAAAGGTCCCTTTATTTAAGCAACAGGAGCTACCTTCTGATTTCTTGGATCAACTGCCTTGAGATAGGTGGGTTGATCCAGTCAGCTGAACAGGGAGTGGGTGGGTGGGCTTAGTCAGGAGTACCTGTGAGAACTCGTGCACGTGTTCATCACATTTGTGATTCCCCCCTCTCTGTCTCTCTCTGTCTGTCTCTCTCTCTCCCTGTGTCTCTCTATCCATGCTTGTTGCTTATTTCATTTCTGCCTCTTCGGTTTTGTCAGGGGGTAAAGTGGGAGAGGTTTTAGGTGTATGTAGGTAGGTTTTTTTTTATATTTTATTTAAAAGACATTATACATACACACAAATCAATATGACCTTATAACCAGTACAGGATATTACAATAATACAACCAAACACCCATGTGTATAAACATACATGAATCTCGGCTTCAAAATTCCAAGTAAAAAAAAAAAAAAAAATACAATGAAACCCAAATACAATGCAACATACTGACAATAAAGCACAAGACAATATAAAAATACATATCATTGGCATCATGAACAATTCTAATTGCCAGTAAGAACAACACGTAATTTATTTAACATCATAATCGATAATTATAAAAAAATGACCCCCCCCCTTCACCCTCACCTACCCTAAAAGAAATCTGCACATTAAATGTGCCTATTCCCATAAACACGGAGGGAATTTTGTTGTGTATGTGTGACCTAATTAATGTCTGCATAAATAACTTATTATGATTGTAACCATATATAAACATGTAAACAATTCATTACCATTGTAACTTGTTTAGCTATCAAAACTTTGTGGCCTAGTCCCTGGACCCATTACGTACCTCTGTAATCTTTTGACTACCGCCCACAGGATGGGTATGGGATGCATAATAAAATATCAAACTAAAGGGGTAGGGTGGTGAGGGTACGGGAAAGGTGTAGGTAGGGTGGAGTTGAGGGTCTCTTAAGTGGTTCAGGAAGGTGATATGTACAGGTTGTTCTCCAATGCCATTTTCCTGATATGTCATAGAGAATAGATTATCTCTTTTCACTGTGTCCCTTTCCCCTCGTCCATCTCTCTCTTCATAATTGTTATATATTAATTGTATATAGAACCTAAAAATATATGAATAAGACATGTACAACACCTGGATATCTTTATCGTGGAGATGTTTCGCAACCAATGGCTTTATCAGTCCAACGCAAAGAATAATTTAGAAGACGGTGGAATAAAGAAAAAGTAATTTAGGGTGATCAGTCCCTAAGCATTGATGCATAAAGACTGATGGATTAAACACTTCATTTCAAGGTCAAGGGACTGATCACCTCTGACTCCTCTTCACATCTTCCACCGTCTCTAATAGATTCATCAGTGCTGAGGAACTGATCACCTTAAGCTACTTCTTCATGTCTTTCACCTTCTCCGGTATTATTCTCTGCACTGGACTGATGAAGCCACTGGTGGGCGAAACATCTCCACAATAATAAGACGCATGTTGTACATGTGTCTTATTCCTCCTAATGTCTGTCCCTTGCTTTATCTTCTGGTTGATGTAGAATTATGTTGTTCATGGGGACGAGATGATACACAGATGTTATCAGATAACAGCCCGATTAACTGTCCATCTCTGTAATTTAAGTTGTTATTTATAGATTGCTCTTTCAGTGGAGACTGTTTGTGTGTGGCTGTGTGGCGGTGAAGATGGTTGGGGAATATGTGTGCACCCTGAGCGAGGAGTTGCTGCAGAGGGCAAAGGAGGAGATAAACGAGGTCCCTGAACGGCGAGCCGATGACATCGAGCACATCAGGGATTGGCTCAAGCACCAGCCACACATCACGCCCAGAATGGGTGAGTCTTTTCCCACTCTGTTTTCATCCACAAGCATGTTGCATTCAGATCAGATAAAGCAAGTACTAATGAGGATAGAGAGTCAGAGACAAGATATCTGAAATCTTGATATTGTATCCTCTTTTTTGCACCAGCTAGATTAATGAACTTAAACATTCTGATTGTATTGTATTGTATAGATAAGCTATGTGAAGTGAACGAATAGAAGTAGTATATGAAATTATTTTAATATTTGTACAGATGTAGCTATGTTCAGTGGAGATTAATAAACACCCGTTGTGACCTCGGTAATATTTTCTTTGCGCTACCGCTCACAGAATGAGCATGGGATGCACAATAAATAAGCCGCTCAAGCTGCACAGCTTACTTTCCCTCCCCATTTTTACCCAGGATAGGTTACCGTGCAACCAGCTAACAATTACTTTTGGCTGTCTTATAACCGCCAAAATACTTAATATGAAGAAAGAATTAGGTATACCAAATGTTGGTGATAGAAAACGTGAAATCAGTGTCATGATAAGGCTAAAAGATAATGCGTGATCAAAATGTTGTCTCTAGAGCATTGCTAAAATATATATGTCATGAGACAAAATAATCAAATGGATTTAAATAACAGCCACAAATAAAAATGTCTAGACTAAATTAACTGTATCATGCTAGGAAACAACAACATTTCCAGCCACCCTGAAGGATACCTGGAGGACGCTTCCGGGGGTCAACGCCCCCGAGGCCATACTACAGACCACACAGAGATAACAGCTTTTGATATTAACTTGTCCACCATAGAAACTAATCAAGAAAAACCCTCATCATCTACTACTTTCTAAATTCAAGTGCTCTGGAACACATTTGCAGAGTATAAACATTATCACACAGGCTACGCTGATGGCTGCCTAAACTGTGACAGTGGTAGGGAGGGAGGGGAGTGCCACTATCGTAAACCAGACTGATGGTGCTATATAAATTACAGAGGTCTATTACAGTTAATAACTGGCTTCCATCTTACAAGCTGACCTTCTTTCCATACTTGTTTTTCTAAAGCTTGTGGAAACTACAGGTACTGATAGTTTAAGTGTAACTTACTCCCTTTTCTAATTACGTGCTCTACACAGCCTGAGATCTGAATTTACCATGAAGCTAGGCACACATGGACACAAATTATTAAAAAAAAATTAGAGTTAAGTTTTTGTAGATTTTCTCTCACATAGCCCTCCAGGGGCATGACAATGTTAATGACTTGGTTAACTAGCATTAAATAAAGAGAATATCAAACGAGTTTGAAGGAAGTAGAAGAGTACAAATAAAAACTAGCAGATCACTTCTCCATCAAAATGATGTGTGTTAAATTAAACATGTCTACAGAGAAAGTAACAATGTCAGTAGATTGCAACATGTTGTTACGATTAAATTAAAGATCAGGCTCTAAGTATCTCTGGCTCAGTACTGACTCGGTCATCTTTGGGACGAAATATAGATACCTGAAATATGGAGAATGTATCCACATTTTGAATCATACAGGGCTTACCAAACTTTTGAGATCACATACCATCTTCCAAACGCACTCCCATTTAAGTCACAATGTATATACAGCAGCACACATCATGACTTATCGATCACCTTCGTTATACAAACTCATGTTTCCAGCCGCACTAAATGAACATCGCACATATTTCAAACATATAGTGTTATGACATCTTATGTATATGAATGATAATCCAAAATAATGTTAGGAATTATATTAATAAAAAGGTAATATCACTGATATGCTGCTGCTTACCTATCAATATATTCAAGGCTCCCTGAAGACACTCCTCCATGAGCGATCTTCTTTCGAATTTTATTTACAATTCCCCATTAGAGGATAACTCCATTAGCTGTTGGCTGCTATAATTATTAATATATTAGCAATTACTGACCAGTGTAAGGCCAAGATTGATTATATATTGCTTCTGGACGAAGGCAATTTCTAACTGTAAATATTGTTGACTGAACTAAATCTAGATTACATATTACTTTTGAGCGAGGTTCATTTCTGCTCAACTGTAAACACAAAATGTGTGAGATGACTGGACCAAAAAGATTACATGATGTTTTTGAACAAGGGTATTTCTACCTTGTAAACACTGTTGTATGTGGGTAGATGACTGGACCATCCTGAGGTTCCTGCGAGGATGTAAGTTCTCCCTGCAACGTACAAAGGAGAAGTTGGACATGTTCTACACCTGTAAGACTCTCTGCCCAGAGTGGTACAAGAACCGTGATCCACAAGACAAGAAAATGCGCGCTATCCTTGAACTGGGGTAAGTTATGCTTTTGTGTGACTGATTTTTCCATTTTATATAATACTAAATTCAAAGCTGTCACTGGAGAATGAGATAATGAAAATATGTTACTCAACGAATATCCAAAGGCCTCATAATAACATAACTCTGACACTGATCTCAATTTTTCTTCTTCAATGAACTGAAATTTTAGAGTGCTTGTGGGATTCGATCCTGGGTGCTGAGGGTTAAGGTAAAAAAATGTGGATTATGGGTACGATCATTTTTTTACAACCTATGTAGATCCTTCATGTAATTCACTGATTTAGGGGACATCTTACTTAGTCAGCATCACTGGTTAGTATCCAAAAAATAGTTGCCCAGAGGTTTCCAGGATGAATCTTGCATGTACGTATCTGAATAATGTTACCTTCCATCTTATAGTGGTAAAATATTATATTTTGGTCATAATAAAAATGTCTAACAAGATTTTGTTAGCTAAACATACATGACCGATTATGTAACTAAGAGATAGAGCTCCCCCCCTCCTCCCCTGTAAACTCAAGTAGGAAACGTATCACAAGACACTGACTGCAAAGCACACTGACCTGCAGACAGGCAAGACTTGCAGCAGGCACATGACCTTGCAGACAGGCACACTGACCTTGCAGACAGGCACACTGACCTTGCAGACAGGCACACTGACCTTGCAGACAGGCACACTGACCTTGCAGACAGGCACACTGACCTTGCAGACAGGCACACTGACCTTGCAGACAGGCACACTGACCTTGCAGACAGGCACACTGACCTTACAAACGATACTCTACTGACCTCGCACATGTCTCTAAGAAACTGTCACTAAAAATCCTAGAGTAGACACGTCTCACTCATACATATTACAGTGCTGACAAAGAGCAAAAGTATATTCGTCATTTCTCAGCTTCCTTGAAGTAACAGCTTCGTCAGTCTCAAGGAAACTCCTTAATACTGAGTTTATTTTAACAGTAGCTCTTCCTGTTTGTGCTAGCAATCAGTGTTTTCTATCTGCATATTAAATGTGAGCTTTTTCATATCATAACTGACGTCATTCTTGAAATTATAACTGAAGTCACTTAAAGTCATACTTGACGTCATACTTGGAAGAGCTCACCTTTGAGGTAAACGTTGTATAACAAAGTCTTTCTTTTCCATTCAGGAAACTGCTAAGCATTTTTGATAACTTTCAGTAGCTTATTACCTTGTTGTTTTAGTGTGCGAGTGTGTGTTTGTTTTGCCATAGTCGTAGATGCACTCACCTACCTATTTGTACCCGCCTGTTTGTGGCTTCTGGTGTCGATCCTCAATCCCTGGCCCCGGCTATCAAAATTTGTACCCATCCATTTGTAACAGCATGTAAGATATGTGAAGCGGGCGTGTTCCGAGTAGCGGTAGCTGTGTGGTGTAGAGTTAAGTGTTTTGGGTGGGGTAGGGGGGTGGAAGGACTAACGGATGTGATGATGGTGTCTCGCAGGATGTTTCTGCCTCTCCCTGGCTACGACAGTGAAGGTCGCAAGGTAATTATCATCCGCACCGCGCTGCACGACCCCAAGGTCACATCCATGGAAGAGGTGTTTAAGGCTACACACTACATCAGCGACGTGCTCTGGCTGGAGGATGAGCAGATGTCTGTGACAGGTATAGTGCAGTTGCTAGACATGGCAGATGTCACCCCGGCCCACGGCATGCAGATGACTCCAGGCCTCGTCAAGAAGGCTATGACTATATGGCAGGTGTGACACAAATGCATCGCCGTCATCCTCTTTGCTTTAGTAAGACAGGAATGCCGATATTAAACAAGTGTTAGAATTCGTTTTACGACAAACTTTAGTTGCAACTTCCTTGATATAATGTAATGTCCCATCTTACTGGCGTCCATTATTTTTCTTTAATTTCGTTTCTTTATTTATTTGTACCCTTATTATCTAGCAGTTAGTCGACTGTAGTGGGTCGCATATCAGGGATGACACAAGGATCCCAATGGATATAAGCCAAAGTGTTTTGAGTAGTTCTGAATTAGCCCTCCGTGGTTAATAATCCGAATAAGTCTTCTAAGACATCAGTTACCCAAAGTCACATACCAATCTCACAGATACTTTGTATTCTGAGCACTTAATATATGCATAAAATAAATTATATTGATAAATGGGTAGTTAATCCAGTACAGATATTTTCCATACGAGGACGTTTAGGCAGCAATCTGTATGTATGAACTAGTAAGTGTTCCTAACATGACCATGGAACAACTCTATAACTGAATAACTGATATCAACGTGATCTGTGTCGAGGATTGACCTCTGTTCCATTGGGCTCTCTGGAAATGCTTAAGATTTCGTATTCTCTTTACTACTACTACTACTACTATAATAATAATAATAATAATAATTCGAGGTTATATTCAAGAGTGACAGTATGATCATGAGGATCATAAGCTCTAGAAAAGAAATGTGTTTTCAACTGAGACTTACATGAACAGATTTCTGACTCTTAACAGACACTAGTAATCAATTTAAACATTGTTTAAATTGAATTCTTGCTTTGATACGGAGTCAATGCAGCCGTTGCAAGTAGGGACTAATAGGAACCACGGTTAGGAAAATGCAAGATTCAGTAGACAAAAGTCTTTTTAGCAAGTAATTAGGCAAATCCACAAACAGTTGCAAAAAATAAATTCAAAAGGAAACAAACGCGATATTTTCTTACTGCACAGATATTATGAATATGAAAATTGCAAGATTTAACAATTTGATTGATGATTCTTCAATGTCATGACAATGAAGAATCCAGTTAAATAGCTACATCTCTCAAACTGACACTAACACACTCATTACATGTTTTCTGAATCAAGGGAAAGTTTCTTGAAGGGCAGACGAACCATATTCCATTCACTGACTGGGAAACATCTGCTTTGAAAACAACGATTAATATGTGCTGATAGGCACTGTATATCCCACCTACTGTTTTACTGAACCTGTACGAACCATTAACAAAGCTCTACTCAAGTAAAATGTTGGAAGGAGAACAGTTTATCGAAAGTATAATAAAGATTTTTCAACAAAGTCATTTTAACAGATGATCAGGTCTGTTTCAAAATTCTATACTAAATTTGAATTTGAAAATCAAGGCAAAGAAACAATATGTAACATTAGTCATATAAATGGTATTTGCGTGAATCTAGCAATACCCGCAATACTAGCAATACCGCAATACTAGCAATACCCGCAATCCTAGCAATACCCGCAATCCTAGCAATACCCGCAATACTAGCAATACCGCAATACTAGCAATACCCGCAATACTAGCAATACCCGCAATCCTAGCAATACCCGCAATAGGTCCCGGGTATCTCAAAATCATTAAAATTAATACCGTTTAATTGTGGGTCACGCAAAGTAAACACAGTATCACAGTACCGCACCAGAAACTGGTACAAAAGATAGGGGAGTAGGCCGGAATAACAGGAAAAGCACTACAGTGGACCAATGCATTCCTGACAGGAAGGAAACGAGTGACGGTCTGTGACGAGGTGTCGAAATGGGTACACGTGACGCGTGTCCGGGGGCTCGGTTGGCAACGCTCTCGCCTCAAACATTGAGTGCCCGTGGTTCAATCTCCGGCATGGATGTAAACGTTAGGCATATTTCCTTACATCTGCTATCCCTGTTCATCCAGAATAGTATCCCCATATAGTGATTGATTCTTCCTGTTTCATTAAGTAGCTTTAAAGTGTCCGCGTGGGAACTTGTGAGATGCCCACTCTGGCAATCACTGTTGACACAACACAAGACTCCTTTGTCCTGTTCTCTCAAGTACTCCTAAGCTATACTTCTTTTGAGAGGGTTAACTGACCTGCAGGAAATTCCTGTTGTGAAGTCTATGCTAGCTAGAAATTCCAATTCTATCCAGGCTAATCTAGGTTTCTAATGACAGATGCCACGTGCACAGAAGAAATGCCTCCTGTACAGCTGAAATGTGTTAGTACCCCCAGCATATACTTCTAGGGTCCCTGAATTCATTAGGGTTCCACTAACTAATATTTATATACACAAAGGATTACTAGCTTCTAGCCTAATATTCAAGGGATAATTACTCAGCAACCCTGGTCGTAATTATCTCGTATTTGGGTTTTTGCCCACACAACTCGTAGCTAACTTACCCTCCGTTCCGCAAAATAACGTCGGCCGACCTTGTTACTAAGTTGAAAGCAGATAATTGTCTCGCTATGGAAACCTGGTATAGACTGAAATGTCCACAGTACGTCAGGAGCCTCTATTTCTATACTCTGGCGCCCAGGCACAGTATTTTGTAGACAGCATGGGTCACTGAGCTTAGAGCTCCTTTGAGTTGTTATCCCGACCGCTGTTCTCTACACATATGCTGCTATGTATGATAATCTACGTAACTGTCTTTGTATATACGTACCTGTATAAACTTACTTAATTGGCATCTTGTGAATCCCCTTCTCACCTGGCTTGTACAAAGAGATGCTAGCTTTCACATAATATTATTTACTAACAATTTAAGCCTACCTAAATCATCCTTAAGACGTAAATCTATCAGTGTGTACACTATTCTCACAATTACCTAGTGTTATTGTTGGACGTAAGCGTGTGGTCCCCCGCGACCACGATTCAAATTAAAATTAAAATTCTTTATTTCTAGTAATATACAAAGTGGGGTGTACTTATAGTAATGTACATTTTATGAAGTAGATATTACAAGATGGCCAATAATATGCCTAGGCTTTTCAGGCAGTCTTATGATAGGTCTTACTCAATAGTAACACAATGATTATACTGATAGTAAGGTTAGGTAATTGTAGTGATTAACTAGGTTTACATTCATATTTACATACGAACCCGACAGTGGCTTTATTTTTTTGTACAAATAAATTTACAGAGTGTATTAAGTGTTGGTCAGAACACAGTCGAGACGATTAAATGGAGTTTAAGTGTTTAGTGCCACTACCAGGTGAAGAAGGATCTTGCACCCCCCTTCCCGGCATAGCATCATTGGCTAGGTGAAAACCACTAGGCTGTGAGGATAGGTGGTATCCATCAGGCTGTCGGGGCGGGCTGGGAACTTACTCAAACTTCTCCTTACCAATTTTAACAGGACACATGACCATAACACTAGACACAGATCACTCCTCGATGTTCCCCGTGTCCATCTAACACTATGTAAAAACTCAATGCATATAAAAGGCACGAAAATTTGGAATTCATTACCTGTTATTGCCAAAGAAACCCTGCCTGTACCCCAATTCAAAACGATGCTAAAAAACCACCTTCTCATCCAAACCTAAATGCTCAATATCAAATATTCCCAACAAAGTAGAACAATCACTTAAGTGTAAAAAACTTACTAATAACTTAAATGTAAAAACCTGTTATGAATAATACATACTAAGCTAACTGTTTCCATAACATTTACATTATAATGACCACGTAAACTGTAACTGCATTGCAATTAATTGTTCTAAATGTTATCTCACTCAATTAGTTGCATTGCTACAATTAATTGATATGTCCAACTTATATTCAAACTTTATAACTTAGATACACAATTATACTTATTTTATAAATTATCAACCATAACTTTTTACCATGTAGTCTACAATTAAGTAGTCCTAAGAATGCCCGCAATGCACAGCATATTAGAGGCTTTTGGCATGTACATCTCATCAATAACTATGTATCTTGTCTACCCAACCATGTATCACTGTACCATGTCTCAATAAAGTATTATTATTATTATTATTATTATATTGTAGAGGTCGCTGCTCTCGTGGCCCACCAAAGGGCAGCCTATTTCCATTGTAAAACGTCAATGGCTGATGTTTTGCTACATGTTTCTATTTGTCTCCAAATTGTATTTTCTCTATTTTAAGTTAGATTAAATTAATTTAGCAAATTAGAAAAAAGTCATGAAACGTCTACAGTGACGTAGCCGAGGAAAATAAACGTGGAATGATTAACGTTCGTTGATTGCTTTTGGTGAGAATGGGCTGCATAGGCCATCCCCTACTCCATATTCAAGTGTCCTTAGACATAATTATGCCGCATCCCTGTCACCCTGTCATAATGCTGACACCACTGAACGAGTCATATGACAAGGATCCGAGTCATGGTTTTTTTTCCTGACGAATATAGTAACATAAACAACGGCCACTTGGCCGACGGGGTATTATGGTCAGCTTATGCCATGTGCTCTTGTGTCTCGGTATGTGTATGTAATATTGTTATTTAGTGGGATGTTATTTTATTATTTATTATTATATAATGCCTGTGCTGTGTCTGAGTATCAACGGCGAAAACTACAACACGTTTCATGAACTTGAAAATGACAACTGAATGTCACTTTAAAATGGGCTATAATATTTTTTAATGTGAGCGATAGTTAAATCACTGTTAGCAAAGATTTGGACCCAGCATCATAGCGTCATTAACTTGGTCTCTTTAGCTGAAATGTGGGTAAACATTTCTGAGTAATTTGCCTGAAAACTTGTTCGGGGGCATTACAGTGTGCTGCTGCCCCTTCCTGGGTATGACCAGCTGGGACGCAAGGTGGTGTTGGGGCGCTGGGGCATCTACGACCCCAGAAAGATTAGCATGGACGAGTTGATAAAATCTGTGGGGATAATGTTCGACGTGATGATGGATGTGGACGAGAAGCCAAGCATCACAGGCATTGTAATGTTTGGGGACTGCACGGGTCTGACCCTCCAGCACGCCCTCTCCTTCACCCCCTCACACGCCAGGAAGTCCTTGTTCTTTTGGCAGGTACGTCGAGGCCACTGGCTGCTCAGTTTGCAACTCCTGAAGCACTCATTATTTCAGTAAACAAGGCACCACGTGGGCTTGAACCAAGGTCTGCCAGGTGAGAACCCCACACCTCTACACCTGCACCATGAGGGCTCATTAGTATTGAAAAGAGGATTTGTTTGGGGGGTGAAATAGTAAGCATAACACGATCGATATATTAAAGAAAGATCGTTCCTTATATGCCGTTGTGGCTGAGCGACGGAAGTGTGGGATTGTTAGCTGGTTCAAGTTTACATAATACTTTGTTTAAGCAAGTTATTGCGTCCCCGACAATGTAGACGTAGGGGACTCCAGCCTGCGGCCCGGGGGCCGCATGTGGCCCTTCTAGGAAATGGATACGGTCCTCACATGAAATTATAAGTTCACTTTTATGTAGGTTCCACACTACACAGTATCAACAATTACAAAATATTTAAAGCCATTTTACACCAAAACCTTATCGCCACCTCTAACAACCACCTGAGGATAATTATTATTATTATTATTATTAAAACGTGGGTTACGTTAGTTGCTACGATGATAACAGTACTAACAGGTTAGCTTCGATTTGCTGATGACCACCCATAGTAGCATAGTACTGCCCATGGTAGCATAGTACATACTGCTAATACTAGCACCACCCAGAAGCCGATGGGCTTCTGGGTGGTGCTACTGCTAGCACACTTGGGCCTTGGGTGTCGTTAATGACAATATTGCTAAAGCTGTAATAAATGTACGTATTGTAAAAAGAAATATTAAACTACTCTAGCCTGCACTTTACTGGAATAAACGGTCTAGGACAGCCATGTCTTCGCCTGAGCATTACTGGGACAAACAGGCTACGACAGACATCTCACCGCCTCATGCTCTACAATGTTGGAACAAGCCCTCTACGACAGTTAAAACTCAGGATCATGTTCCACATTGATGGGATAAACACTAGAACTCTAGAATGATCCTCACCTGCTGCACATTATTACTGAGACAGACATATAAGGATGGCTCTTAGCCCGTCCCACGAGAGCGAGCAGTGATCGACAATATTAAGGAAACTTTTAACTAATCGATACTCAAAACCCATCGAAGGCTCAACATCTTATGATCTGCCACAAACGTATGTCGGTGTTACATATTTATTGTATTTAAAAAAAAAAACTAAACTCGTTTGGGTCACTCAGCGTTGCGAAATATTTGACTTGATCAATGGCAGAGCAACTCGATGCAGCACTAGTATATCGTAATCATCTATTGTATGGGGTGTAACTGTTGTCCTGGCTTAATCTCTTATGCTTTTTATTGATAACTTTTTATGACAGAAGAGCTTTGATGGTGGACTCACATACCAATTTGCAAAACGGTTTTGAACTATGTAAAACGGTTTTGAACTCTCTGTAGTGACATTTCCTTTGTAGAACCTCAGTTAATGTAGAAATATCTTTTGCCGAGTTATGGTTGTAACTTAAACAGAACTAGAATCTTCACCTTGTTCTATAACATTGTTACTTACAATCAGCCTACTTACGAAACAGCCTAATAATAGAGCATAAGTTGGTGTTGTGAGGCATGTCTCGCCAACTGAAGTGTTACAGTGTAATGTTGCCGTTGCCCGGGTACGACCATCTGGGACGCAAGGTAGTCTTAGGCCGATGGGGAACTTACGACCCTAAAGAAGTTTCCGTGGATGACTTAAACAGGGCGAGTCTTATGATATCCGACATTATGGCTGATGAAGATGAGCAATTTACCATAACTGGTTCTGTTATGGTGGGAGATTCTGAAGGCATGACGATGACACACATAGCAGCCTTCACCCCGTCACTCATGAAGAAGTCCATGGTGCTATTTCAGGTGAGTTCTTTTGCTCTCTCACTAAAGACCTGTGTATGATTCCCGCCTGACTAAATTTGTATTCAAGCGTCTTTACCCCTGCTGCCTATGTTCACATAGCAGTAAATAGGCACCTAGGAGTTAGTCGACTGGTTTGGGTCGCATCCTCAGGGATGGTTGTACACCTTAAGTCTTTGCTTTAAAATGAACTAAAGTATGATAACAGCTTTAAGTCTGTACATTGAATTATGTAAAAATAAACTATTGTCTATGGTGGTATGGCAGGTAAATCCTTGGCTCTCTTATCTCTCGTTAGACAAGATATGGTGTAACGCCAGGTGGCTCATAAATTATACACAAATAACCCGCACATAGAAAAGAGGAGCTTACGACGACGTTTCGGTCCGACTTAGACCATTTACAAAGTCACACTAACAAAAAGGAGAGAAGGGGGGAGTATATATAGGTCAGCAGACAGGGACGGGACAAGAGAGGTAGTAGGAAAGGAAGAGCGGAAGAGGTAGTAGTAGTAGTGGAGTCAGTCAAATACTAAAAAAGAGGAGCACTGCAAGGGAGCTAGGGATCTCCAGAGGGTAAGAGCAAGAACACAGAGGGGGGGAAGGAAATAATAAAGGACAAATAGTAGGTTGGTAGACAGCAACCACCCAGGGAGGTACTACCGTCCTGCCAGGTGACTGTGAAACAGAAACCTGAAACTGTTTTACATGATGGTAGGATTGCTGGTGTCTTTTTTCTGTCTCATAAACACGCTGGATAACAGGTATATCTAGCTACTTCTACTTACACTTTAGGTCACACTACACTGGCATACACATGCATATATATACATACACACATCTAGGTTTTTCTTCTTTTTCTTAATAGCTCTTGTTCTTTTTATTTTCTCTATTGTCCATGGGGAAGTGGAAAAGAATCTTTCCTCCGTAAGCCATGCGTGTCGTATGAGGCGACTAAGATGCCGGGAGCAATGGGCTAGTAACCCCTTCTCCTGTACAAATCTACTAAAAACGAGAAGAAGAAAAACTTTATAAAATTGGGTTGTCTGAATGTGCGTGGATGTAGTGCGGATGATAAGAAAGAGATGATTGCCGATGTTATGAATGAAAAGAAGTTGGATGTCCTGGCCCTAAGCGAAACAAAGCTGAAGGGGTAGGCGAGTTTCAGTGGGGAGAAATAAATGGGATTAAGTCAGGAGTATCTGAGAGAGTTAGAGCTAAGGAAGGGGTAGCAATAATGTTGAAGGATCAGTTATGGAAGGAAAAGAGGGAATATAAATGTGTAAATTCAAGGATTATGTGGATTAAAATAAGGGTCGGATGCGAAAAGTGGGTCATAATAAGCGTGTATGCACCTGGAGAAGAGAGGAGTGTAGAGGAGAGAGAGAGATTTTGGGAGATGTTAAGCGAATGTATAGGAACTTTTGAACCAAATGAGAGAGTAATTGTGGTAGGGGACCTAAATGCTAAAGTGGGAGAAACATGCAGAGAGGGTGTAGTAGGTAAGTTTGGGGTGCCAGGTGTAAATGATAATGGGAGCCCTTTGATTGAACTTTGTATAGAAAGGGGTTTAGTTATAGGTAATACATATTTTAAGAAAAAGAGGATAAATAAGTATACAAGAAATGATGTAGGGCGTAATGACAGTAGTTTGTTGGACTATGTATTGGTAGATAAAAGACTGTTGAGTAGACTTCAGGATGTACATGTTTATAGAGGGGCTACAGATATATCAGATCACTTTTTAGTTATAGCTACAGTGGGAGTAAAAGGTAGATGGGATACAAGGAAAATAGAATCAGTAAGTAAAAGAGAGGTGAAGGTTTATAAACTAAAAGAGGAGGCAGTTAGGGTAAGATATAAACAACTATTGGAGGATAGATGGGCTAGTGAGAGTGTAGGCAATGGGGTCGAAAATGTATGGGGTAGATTTAAAAATGTAGTGTTAGAGTGTTCAGCAGAAGTTTGTGGTTACAGGCGAGTGGGTGCGGGAGGGAAGAGGAGCGATTGGTGGAATGATGATGTAAAGAGAGTAGTAAGGGATAAAAAGTTAGCATATGAGAGGTTTTTACAAAGTAGAAGTGATGCAAGGAGGGAAGAGTATATGGAGAGAAAAGAGAGGTTAAAAGAGTGGTGAAGCAATGTAAAAGAGAGCAGATGAGAGAGTGGGTGAGATGTTATCAGCAAATTTTGTTGAAAATAAGAAAAGTTTTGGAATGAGATTAATAAGTTGAGGAAGCCTAGAGAACAAATGGATTTGACAGTTAAAAATAGGAGGAGAGTTATTAAATGGAGAGTTAGAGGTATCGGGAAGATGGAGAGAATATTTTGAGGATTTGTTAAATGTTGATGAAGACAGGGAAGCTGTGATTTCGTGTGTAGGGCAAGGAGGAATAACATCTTGTAGGAGTGTGGAAGAGCCAGTTGTGGGTGTAGGGAAGTTCGTGAGGCAGTGGGTAGAATGAAAGGGGTAAGGCAGCTGGGATTGATGGGATAAAGATAGAAATGTTAAAAGCAGGTGGGGATATAATTTTGGAGTGGTTGGTGCTATTATTTAATAAATGTATGGAAGAGGGTAAGGTACCTAGGGATTGGCAGAGAGCGTGTATTGTTCCTTGTATAAAGGCAAAGGGGACAAAAGAGAGTGCAAAAATTATAGGGGAATAAGTCTGTTGAGTGTACCTGGTAAAGTGTATGGTAGAGTTATTATTGAAAGAATTAAGAGTAAAACAGAAAGCAGGATAGCAGATGAACAAGGGGGCTTTAGGAAAGGTAGGGGTGCGTAGACCAAGTGTTTACAGTGAAACATATGGTGAACAGTATTTGGATAAGGGTAAAGATGTTTTTATGGCATTTATGGATTTGGAAAAGGCGTATGATAGGGTAGATAGGGGGCAATGTGGCAGATGTTGCAGGTGTATGGAATAGGAGGAAGGTTACTGAAAGCAGTGAAGAGTTTTTATGAGGATAGTGAGGCTCAGGTTAGAGTGTGTAGGAGGGAAGGGGACTATTTCCCAGTAAAAGTGAGCCTTAGACAAGGATGTGTGATGTCACCGTGGTTGTTCAATATATTTATAGATGGGGTTGTAAGAGAAGTGAATGCGAGGGTCTTGGCAAGAGGTGTTGGGCTAAAAGATAAAGAAGCAAATACAAAGTGGGAGTTGTCACAGTTGCTTTTGCTGATGACACTGTGCTTTTGGGAGATTCTGAAGAGAAGCTGCAGAGGTTGGTGGATGAATTTGGTAGGGTGTGTAAAAGAAGAAAATTGAAAGTGAATATATGAAAGAGTAAGGTGATGAGGATAACAAAAAGAATAGGTGACGAAAGATTGGATATCAGATTGGAGGGAGAGAGTATGGAGGAGGTGAATGTATTCAGATATTTGGGAGTGGACATGTCGGCGGATGGGTCTATGAAGGATGAGGTGAATCATAGAATTGATGAGGGAAAAGGGTGAGTGGAGCACTTCGGAGTCTGTGGAGACAAAGAACCTTGTCCATGGAAGTAAAGAGGGAATGTATGAGAGTATAGTTATACCAACGCTCTTATATGGGTGTGAAGCATGGGTGATGAATGTTGCAACGAGGAGAAGGCTGGAGGCAGTGGAGATGTCATGTCTGAGGTCAATGTGTGGTGTGAATATAATGCAGAGAATTCGGAGTTTGGAAATTAGGAGGAGGTGCGGGATTACCAAAACGATTGTCCAGAGAGCTGAGGAGGGGTTGTTGAGGTGGTTTGGACATGTAGAGAGAATGGAACGAGACAGAGTGACTTCGAGAGTGTATAAATCTGTAGTGGAGGGAAGGCGGGTAGGGGTCGGCCTAGGAAAGGTTGGAGGGAGGGGTAAAGGAAGTTTTGTGTGCGAGGGGCTTGGACTTCCAGCAAGCATGTGTGAGCGTATTTGATAGGAGTGAATGGAGGCATATGGTTTTTAATACTTGACGTGCTGTTGGAGTGTGAGCAAAGTAACATTTATGAAGGGATTCAGGGAAACCGGCAGGCCGGACTTGAGTTCTGGAGATGGGAAGTACAGTGCCGGCACTCTGAAGGAGGGGTGTTAATGTTGCAGTTTTATAACTGTAGTGTAAAGCACCCTTCTGGCAAGACAGTGATGGAGTGAATGATGATGAAAGTTTTTCTTTTTCGGGCCACCCTGCCTTGGTGGGAATCGGCCGATGTGTTAAAAAAAAAAAAATACCTCTTTCTCCAAAGGAGAAAGAGGAAAGGGGGAAGAGGGAGAAGGGGAAAAAAGAATCAGGTTAAGTCACGGGTGTTCTGAAGTTTGAAGCATTTTATAATGTAATGGAAAAGGAAGGCATCAACAGAGACAAAGCCAGGACTAAGATTCATACAAGGAAAGTTGTGTATAAGGGTGGATTCAACCAGACGGTGACTGTGAAAATTAGAAGTAGGGTAGACAGTTTTAGCAGAAGACCAGTCAATAGGATGACTGTGATCTCTGACATGACAGAAAAGAGCATTGTTGGTGTCGGCAAGCCTAACAATACTTTTGTGTTCTCTGAGTCGTTAAGAAAGAGAACGGTCAGTTTGTCCAAAGTACTGAAGAGGACAGGAGGAACAAGAAATAGAGTAGACACCAGGAACATCTATACAAGGATGAGAGGTATGAACTAGATTAGTGCGAAGTGTTAGTCTGGCGAAAAGTAAGTTTGATGTCTAAGGAAAGGAAAGAGTTGTTGAGATTAGAAAGATCGGAAATGTAGGGAAGGCAGAGGACAGGAGAGTTCCCAGGAGTAGAGAGTTTGGGAGAGAAGAAAGTCCATTTAGCACGTGAGAAGGCAGATTCTATGAAATGGGAAGGGTAGCCAAGACGGGAAAATGAATTATGAAGATTGGAAATTTCTGATCCAAGAAACTGAGGATCACAAATGCGGAGAGCACGGAGAAAGAGGGAGATAAGAACACTTTTCTTGACAGAGGAAGCATGATAAGAAAAGTAGTGAATATACATGCCACTGTGCATAGGCTTGTGGTACACGGAAAAAGGCAAAACCTGTAACTGAGAGGTGGACATAAACATCAAGGAAAGGAAGCAAAGAATTAGATTCCCATTCAGCTTTAAACTTAATGGAAGGGGAAAGATTAATAAGAGCATCAAGAAATGGTTGGAAGAGACTAGAGTCATGAGGCCAAAGAGCAAAGATGTCATCTACATAGCGGAGCCAGAGTGAAGGTCGCACATCAATAGTAGGAAGAACAATCTCGAAGTATTCCATGTAAAGATTAGCAAGAACATGAGATAGAGGTTATTTGTGTATTGTTCCAGTCACGGTATTGTGTTTTTTTTTTGTTATTTATGGCTCAAATTATTATCAGTTATTTAAACAATATCATGCTGTGAGTCCTTGGTCTCGGATCTGATGGCTCTTAGCCTGTCCACGAGAGCGAACAGTGATCGATAATATTAAGCAAACTTCTAACTAATCGATACTCAAACCCCACTGAAGGCTCGACATCATATGATCTGCTACAAGCGTATGTCCTTGTTACATATTTATTACTGTATTTACAAAAAAAAAAAAAAAAAACGCTAAACTCGTTTGGGTCACTCAGCGTTGCGAAATATTTGACTTGATCAATGGCAGAGCAACTCGATGCAGCAGCAGGTAGTACATCGTAATCATCTATTGTATGGGGTGTAACTGTTGTCCTGGCTTAATCTCTTATGCTTTCTATTGATGACTTTTTACCATAGAAGAGCTTTGGTGGTGGACTCACATACCAATTTGTAAAACGGTTTTGAACTCTCTGTAGTGACATTTCCTTTGTAGAACCTCAGTTAATGTAGAAATATCTTTTGCAGAGTTTGATTGTAACTTAAACAGAACTAGAATTTTCACCTTGTTCTATAACAGTTACTTACAATCAGCCTACTTATGAAACAGCCTAATAATAGAACATAAGTTGGTGTTGTGAGGCATGTCTCGCTAACTGAAGTGTTACAGTGTAATGTTGCCGTTGCCCGGGTACGACCATCTGGGACGCAAGGTAGTCTTATGCCGATGGGGAGCATACGACCCTAAAGAAGTTTCCGTGGATGACGTAAACAGGGCGAGTCTTATGATATCCGACATTATGGCTGATGAAGATGAGCAGTCTACCATAACTGGTTCTGTTATAGTGGGTGATTCTGAAGGCATGACGATGGCACACATAGCAGCCTTCACCCCGTCACTCATGAAGAAGTCCATGGTATTATGGCAGGTGAGTTATTGGCTCTTACACTAAGGACCTGTGTATGATTCCCGCCTGACAAAATCTGTATAAAAGCGTCTTTACCCCTGCTGCCTATGTTCACCTATCAGTAAATAAGCACCAAGGAGTTAGTCGACTGGTTTGGTTCGCATCCTCAGGATGGATGTATACCTTAAGTCTTTGCTTTAAAATGAACTAAAGTATGATAACAACTTTAAGTCTGAACTTTGAATTATGTACAAATAAACTATTGGCCAAGATGTCTATGGTGGTATGGCAGGTAAGTCCTTGGCTCTCTTATCTCTCGTTAGACAAAATCTGGTGTAACGCCAGGTGGCTCATAAATTCTTATCAGTTATTTAACCGAGGCGCAGGGGCGTTGACCCCTGAACTCTCTCCAGGTATACCCAGGTATAATATCATGCTGTGAGTCCTTGGTCTCGCATATGATGGTCGAATCGTCCTTGGTCCCAAGAGAGGTAAGTCCTTTAAAGCGTCGGTTTGGAGTTTTACGATTTCTAACCGCGGGTTCAAGCCCCGCCCGTGGTATGGTTTAAGTAAGTCCTTGTTTCCTCAGATGGTTAAAAAAGTTCGATGGCTATCTCAGCACACCCGTGTCGTTGGGCTCTTAAAAACTCTTCAATTAATGCAATGAAACTGAGGTTACACATATGCAAAACAATTATAAAACAACACCGGAGACAGGGCAAATAGAAAACTGGGAAAAAAGTATGAACCCTTATTATTATTATATATTTAAAAAAAGCGCCTAAATAAGAAACACTAAACTAGGTCAGCATCCCAGGCATGCATACCCTGCACAAGAATTGTATACCACTTGGAAAGCATAAGCTTTATCGCAAGCATCATGGGATCGAGGAAGGGAAATCACGCCACACTAACAGTGTAATAAACAACATATTTACAAAGTGAACAAGCAGCTGAATAGTCCTCAGGATACTCCATAGGCTACAGCAATAAATAACATAAAAAAAGAAGGCAGAGAGTAAGACATGGGGATGGAAAAAAGTGGCAAATGATGTAAATGTTCTAGATATACAGAGGCGAACGACTTACCCGGAGATAAATTTCATCGTGTTGGTTTTTACATGATGGTAAACATTGCAGGCGGACATGGGCAAGCTGGAGGAGTAATGAAGATGGGAGAAAGGAGGTCAGCTGTACTACACCGAGATAACTATTTGCTAGTGTTAGATAACAAAAAAAAAGTACCTAGGAAGGTCCTGGAGGGATTGGTAACAAACCTGCACACGAAAATCACACCCTATGAAAGCAAAAGACTCGGCAGGAGTTGCAACATTCCCCCAATGAAAAGCAGGGGCGCCACGAGTACATTGAGAGACAACACAATAAGTATCCGGGGCCCAAGACTGTTCAACTGCCTCCCAGCAAACATAAGGGGGATTACTAATAGACCCCTGGCTGTCTTCAAGAAGGCACTGGACAGGCACCTAAAGTCAGTACCTGACCAACCGGGCTGTGGTTCGTACGTCAGTTTGCGTGCGGCCAGCAGTAACAGCCTGGTTGATCACACCCTGATCCACCATGAGGCC
>WNWK01001234.1:285000-306756 GCA_009830355.1 Cherax destructor | reverse complement strand
CCCTCCACCAGCACCCTCACCTTCCCAGCAGTACCTTAAACACCCTCCACCAGCACCCTCACCTTCCCCAGCAGTATCTTAACACCCTCCACCAGCACCCTCACCTTCCCCAGCAGTATTTAAAACACCCTCCACCAGCACCCTCACCTTCCCCAGCAGTACCTTAAACACCCTCACCAGCACCCTCACCTTCCCCAGCAGTACCTTAAACACCCTCCACCAGCACCCTCACCTTCCCCAGCAGTACCTTAAACACCCTCCACCAGCACCCTCACCTTCCCAGCAGTACCTTAAACACCCTCCACCAGCACCCTCACCTTCCCCAGCAGTACCTTAACACCCTCCACCAGCACCCTCACCTTCCCCAGCAGTACCTTAAACACCCTCCACCAGCACCCTCACCTTCCCCAGCAGTACCTTAAACACCCTCCACCAGCACCCTCACCTTCCCCAGCAGTACCTTAAACACCCTCCACCAGCACCCTCACCTTCCCCAGCAGTACCTTAAACACCCTCCACCAGCACCCTCACCTTCCCCAGCAGTACCTTAAACACCCTCCACCAGCACCCTCACCTTCCCCAGCAGTACCTTAAACACCCTCCACCAGCACCCTCACCTTCCCCAGCAGTACCTTAACACCCTCCACCAGCACCCTCACCTTCCCCAGCAGTACCTTAAACACCCTCCACAGCCCCTCACCTTCCCCAGCAGTACTTAACACCTCCACCAGCACCCTCACCTTCCCCAGCAGTACTCTTAAACACCCTCCTCCAGCACCCTCACCTTCCCCAGCAGTACCTTAAACACCCTCCACCAGCACCTCACCTTCCCCAGCAGTACCTTAAACACCCTCCACCAGCACCCTCACCTTCCCCAGCAGTATCTTAAACACCCTCCACCAGCACCCTCACCCCTCCCAGTGTGTGAGCGAAACGTTGTAAATAAAGGATCACATTACACTGTATTAGTCTAATGTTACACTTATGTCTTGCTTATCTAGTTGACGATATTGCATTACCATTGTTATATTTAGTGTCTATGTACTTCCTTCCCCCAGCAACACCTGCCCAGCACCCTTTATAAGCACTCCTCCCCAAAACCCCCTCTCCAGAACCCCTCCCCCAGAACCCCTCCCCAGAACCCCTCCCCCAGAACCCCTCCCCCAAAACCCCTCCCCAGAATCCTTCCCCCAGAACCCTTCCCCCAGAACCCCTCTCCAGAACCCCTCCCCAGAACCCCTCCCCCAGAACCCCTCCCCCATGCAATACCTTCCCTACTTTAAACCAAAATAATTAACCACATAAGTAAACACAGCATTTACAACTGGTATGCAATTTACATATTTTATTACAATGAAGATAGATGCAATGTGATGCATCACGGGAGAGAGATGAAACCATCTTTCATATGGCCAAATCATTCCCTATTTTTTCTTAATTTGGACTTCTTCAATAATTTTTTTTTTTTGGGGGGGCCGAAGAGGGTGATTTACCGTGCTTCTGATCCCGGTCGTGCGGAAAGTAGCGCGTTGACTCACATGGGCCCAAGAACCAGGTCCCAAAAGGGTTAACAGGAGAACATCTGGATTTATATCTTCACTTTGTAAGCAAATTTTGGATATTTAGTTAATGTGTTTACAATTTTGTTGTCATTAATATGATAGCTTGACATATCACAAGTTTATAATACTGTGTGTATATATATACCTCGATAAGTGGACAATATTGTGTGTGTGTGTGTGTGTATGTGTGTGTGTGTGTATGCGTGAGTATTTGTATGTTTATAAAGTATTAACACATTCACACAAGAGTTGACGGTGTATAAGTGATATAAGTGAGTGCTTGTATACAGCGGGAGAGAGAGAGGAGGAGCAGGTCGCTATATATAGTCATATTTCTGTAACTTCTATCCGTAATACCTTCTGTCTGGTCACAGAAATTCTTCGTAAGACCAGAATGGGGACACTGACGTCCACCCAACACTGGAACACTTTCTTCATTTTTAAAACACGAATGGTGACACCTCTGTATAGACAAAACTGAAGGAATTCCTTCTCTAGAGTGAAGATCCCCCCACACACACACACTATATATATATATATATATATATATATATATATATATATATATATATATATATATATATATATATATATATATATATATATATATGCAAAGTGCATTCTGGACGAGTTACAGGGTGCCGTAATTTCATTACACAACTGGAAAACCACTGGTCCAGCACTGGACCCCGTCTGGTCCATTACTGGTCCTCCACTGGACCGCCACATAAGTGCTATTATAAACCTCGTGATATAATCATATAACAAAGTAACTGCATCGCAATTCCATAGAGCAGTAAGTTGAATCAGTTGAAATATATTGTCTATAGAGGTGGTGCTGGTGGCAGTGTTATTGTGGTGGTGCTGGTGGATTAGTAGTTATGGTGGTGCTGGTGTAGTGTTATTGTGGTGGTGCTGGTGGAGTAAGTTTAGTTTACTGTGGTGGTGCTGGTGGTAGTGTTACTGTGGTGGTGCTGGTGGTAGTGTTATTGTGGTGGTGCTGGTGGTAGTGTTACTGTGGTGGTGCTGGTGGTAGTGTTTGTGGTGGTGCTGGTAGTGCTGTGGTGGTGCTGGTGGTAGTGTTATGTGGTGGTGCTGGTGGTAGTGTTACTGTGGTGGTGCTGGTGGTAGTGTATGTTGTGGTGGTGCTGGTGGTGTGTTATTGTGGTGGTGCTGGTTGGTAGTGTCTGTGGTGGTGTGGTGGTAGTGTTACTGTGGTGGTGCTGGTGGTAGTGTTACTGTGGTGGTGCTGGTGGTAGTGTTATTGTGGTGGTGCTGGTGGTAGTGTTACTGTGGTGGTGCTGGTGGTAGTGTTATGTGGTGGTGCTGGTGGCAGTGTTATTGTGGTGGTGCTGGTGGCAGTGTTATTGTGGTGGTGCTGGTGGTAGTGTTACTGTGGTGGTGCTGGTGGTAGTGTTATTGTGGTGGTGCTGGTGGTAGTGTTACTGTGGTGGTGCTGGTGGTAGTGTTATTGTGGTGGTGCTGGTGGTAGTGTTACTGTGGTGGTGCTGGTGGTAGTGTTATTGTGGTGGTGCTGGTGGTAGTGTTATTGTGGTGATGCTGGTTGTAGTGTTATTGTGGTGGTGCTGGTGGTAGTGTTACTGTGGTGGTGCTGGTGGTAGTGTTACTGTGGTGGTGCTGGTGGTAGTGTTATTGTGGTGGTGCTGGTGGTAGTGTTACTGTGGTGGTGCTGGTGGTAGTGTTACTGTGGTGGTGCTGGTGGGTTAGTGTCCTGTGGTGGTGCTGGTGGTAGTGTTATTGTGGTGGTGCTGGTGGTAGTGTTATTGTGGTGGTGCTGGTTGTAGTGTTATGTGGTGGTGCTGGTGGTAGTGTTACTGTGGTGGTGCTGGTGGTAGTGTTATTGTGGTGGTGCTTAGTGTAGGTTGTGGTGGTGCTGGTGGTAGTGTTACTGTGGTGGTGCTGGTGGAGTGTTATGTGGTGGTGCTGGTGGTAGTGTTATTGTGGTGGTGCTGGTGGTAGTGTTATTGTGGTGGTGCTGGTGGTAGTGTTACTGTGGTGGTGCTGGTGGTAGTGTTATTGTGGTGGTGCTGGTGTAGTGTTACTGTGGTGGTGCTGGTGTTAGTGTTACTGTGGTGGTGATGGTGGTAGTGTTATTGTGGTGGTGCTGGTGGTAGTGTTACTGTGGTGGTGCTGGTGGAGTGTCACTGTGGTGTGCTGGTGGTAGTGTTATTGTGGTGGTGCTGGTGGTAGTGTTACTGGGGGGTGGTGCTGGTTGTGTGTTATTGTGGTGGTGCTGGTGGTAGTGTTATTGTGGTGGTGCTGGTGGTAGTGTTATGTGGTGGTGCTGGTGGCAGTGTTATTGTGGTGGTGCTGGTGGTAGTGTTACTGTGGTGGTGCTGGTGGTATGTGTACTGTGGGTGTGTGCTGGTGGCAGTGTTATTGTGGTGGTGCTGGTAGTGTTACTGTGGTGGTGCTGGTGGTAGTGTTATTGTGGTGGTGCTGGTGGTAGTGTTACTGTGGTGGTGCTGGTGGTAGTGTTATTGTGGTGGTGTTGGTGGTAGTGTTATTGTGGTGGTGCTGGTGGTAGTGTTACTGTGCGGGTGGTGGCTGGTGGTGGAGTGTTATTTTGGTGGTGCTAGTGGAGTGTTATTGTGGTGCGCTGGTGGAGTGTTATTGTGGTGGTGCTGGTGGTAGTATTACTGTGGTGGTGCTGGTAGCAGTGTTATTGTGGTGGTGCTGGTGGTAGTGTTACTGTGGTGCTGCTGGTGGTAGTGTTATTGTGGTGGTGCTGGTGGTAGTGTTATTGTGGTGGTGCTGGTGGTAGTGTTATTGTGGTGGTGCTGGTGGTAGTGGTATTGTGGTGGTCCTGGTGGTATTGTTATTGTGGTGTTGCTGGTGGTAGTGTTACTGTGGTGGTGCTATTGGTAGTGTTACTGTGGTGGTGCTGGTGGTAGTGTTACTGTGGTGGTGCTGGTGGTAGTGTTACTGTGGTGGTGCTGGTGGTAGTGTTATTATGGTGGTGCTGGTGGTAGTGTTATTGTGGTGGTGCTGGTGGTAGTGTTATTGTGGTGGTGCTCGTGGTAGTGTTACTGTTGTGGTGCTGGTGGTAGTGTTATTGTTGTGGTGCTGGTTTTAGTGTTATTGTGGTGGTGCTGGTGGTAGTGTTATTGTGGTGGTGCTGGTGGTAGTGTTATTGTGGTGGTGCTGGTGGTAGTGTTATTGTGGTGGTGCTGGTGGTAGTGTTATTGTGGTGGTGCTGGTGGTAGTGTTATTGTGGTGGTGCTGGTGGTAGTGTTACTGTGGTGGTGCTTGTGGTAGTGGTATTGTGGTGGTGCTGGTGATAGTGTTACTGTGATGGTGCTGGTGGTAGTGTAAGTGTTTTGGTGCTGGTGGTAGTGTTATTGTGGTGGTGCTGGTGGTAGCGTTATTGTGGTGGTGATGGTGGCAGTGTTATTGTAGTGGTGATAGTGGTAGTGTTATAGTAGTGGTGGAAGTGTTATTGTGGTGGTGCTGGTGATAGTGTTATTGTGGTGGTGCTGGTGATAGTGTTATTGTGGTGGTGCTGGTGGTAGCGTTATTGAGGTGGTGATGGTGGCAGTGTTATTGTAGTGGTGGTAGTGTTATTGTGGTGGTGCTGGTGATAGTGTTATTGTGGTTGTGCTGGTGATAGTGTTATTGTGGTGGTGCTGGTGATAGTGTTATTGTGGTGGTGCTGGTGATAGTGTTATTGTGGTGGTGCTGGTGATAGTGTTATTGTGGTGGTGCTGGTGGTAGCGTTATTGAGGTGGTGATGGTGGCAGTGTTATTGTAGTGGTGATAGTGGTAGTGTTATAGTAGTGGTGGAAGTGTTATTGTGGTGGTGCTGGTGATAGTGTTATTGTGGTGGTGCTGGTGATAGTGTTATTGTGGTGGTGATGGTGGTAGTGTTACTGTGGTGGTGCTGGTGATAGTGTTATTGTGGTGGTGCTGGTGATAGTGTTATTGTGGTGGTGATGGTGGTAGTGTTATTGTGGTGGTGCTAGTGATAGTGTTATTGTGGTGGTGATGGGGGTAGTGTTATTGTGGTGGTGCTGGTGGTAGTGTTATTGTGGTGGTGCTGGTGGTAGTGTTATTGTGGTGGTGCTAGTGGTAGTATTATTATGGTGGTGCTGGTGGTAGTGTTATTGTGGTGGTACTGGTGGTAGTGTTATTGTGGTGGTGATGGTGGCAGTGTTATTGTGGTGGTGCTGGTGGTAGTGTTATTGTGGTGGTGCTAGTGGTAGTATTATTATGGTGGTGCTGGTGGTAGTGTTATTGTGGTGGTACTGGTGGTAGTGTTATTGTGGTGGTGATGGTGGTAGTGTTATTGTGGTGGTGCTAGTGGTAGTATTATTATGGTGGTGCTGGTGGTAGTGTTATTGTGGTGGTACTGGTGGTAGTGTTATTGTGGTGGTGCTGGTGGCAGTGTTATTGTGGTGGTGCTGGTGGTAGTGTTATTGTGGTGGTGCTAGTGGTAGTATTATTATGGTGGTGCTGGTGGTAGTGTTATTGTGTTGGTACTGGTGGTAGTGTTATTGTGGTGGTGCTGGTGGTAGTGTTATTGTGTTGGTACTGGTGGTAGTGTTATTGTGGTGGTGATAGTAGTAGTGATATTGTGGTGGTGATAGTGGTAGTGTTATTGTATTGGTGATGGTGGTAATGTTATTGTGGCGGTGTCCCCAGAGTTACTGTGATAGCCCTGTGATCAGTGGTATCCCCAGTGTTATTATAAATAAAACAGTGATGAATTAAGAACAACAAAGAAACACAGAAGAACTGTACATTTGCAGTGTATGAAGGCACCAGCCAATCACCGTCCCTCTTACATTTGCAGTGTATGAAGGCACCAGCCAATCACCGTCCCTCTTACATTTGCAGTGTATGAAGGCACCAGCCAATCACCGTCCCTCTTACATTTGCAGTGTATGAAGGCACCAGCCAATCACCGTCCCTCTTACATTTGCAGAGTATGAAGGCACCAGCCAATCACCGTCCCTCTTACATTTGCAGTGTATGAAGGCACCAGCCAATCACCGTCCCTCTTACATTTGCAGTGTATGAAGGCACCAGCCAATCACCGTCCCGCTTACATGGTAATGAGGCAGAAATCCTCTTTGTGTCTAAAATGTATAACAAACTTCTTGTTTTTCATTACTGAACTAAGAAGTCAGGCAGACCTGTCAGACAACACCTTTATTCAACGTAAATTTCCAATGAAAATTAAAAATATATTAGTTAATGAATAAACACACACACACACATGAGAGATGCCTCGTGTGTCTATGTATGTATGTATGTATGTATGTATGTATATATATATATATATATATATATATATATATATATATATATATATATATATATATATATATATATATATATATATATACACGAGGCATCTCTCTCATATTGTCTCCTATAATTCTTGTTACCTGCATTATAAGTCAACTTATCCCCGACAAAGCCTGAGGACAGTTTACTCCCACGCTAACGAGTGCCGTTCACCCACGCTGACGAGTGCCGTTCACCCACGCTGACGAGTGCCGTTCACCCACGCTGACGAGTGCCGTTCACCCACGCTGACGAGTGCCGTTCACCCACGCTGACGAGTGCCGTTCACCCACGCTGACGAGTGCCGTTCACCCACGCTGACGAGTGCCATTCACCCACGCTAACGAGTGCCGTTCACCCACGCTGACGAGTGCCGTTCACCAACGCTGACGAGTGCCGTTCACCTACGCTGACGAGTGCCGTTCACCCACGCTGACGAGTGCCGTTCACCCACGCTGACGAGTGCCGTTCACCCACGCTGACGAGTGCCGTTCACCCACGCTAACGAGTGCCGTTCACCCACGCTGACGAGTGCCGTTCACCCAGGCTGACGAGTGCCGTTCACCCAGGCTGACGGTCCCCACTTCCCTACAGACACTTATGCTTCTCACCAGTCAGGTAGATACAGACTTCAGTCACCTTAGTCTCTTCCTAGCTGAAATATGAATCACGTGTCAAGAGAACAAAAATAGCGGCTTTGGCTTAATGACCTGTATATAGGCCACTGGTCGTTAGGCCCATCATTGGAAGGAAGGAGGAAGTGCCTCTTTGCACATAAACACCTCGGTGTGTGTCTCTCTCTCAGGGGTTAAAGTGTCCCTGACTGGTGGTGAGCAGGTTATCTGCAACCTTCATTAGCCTCGTGTAGTCGATAGTCTTCAAATCCCTATTGACCAACCAACTATTTAAGTATATGAGATCTCCAACTGAAATCTCATGAGAGGTAGGGAGGAGAGGAGAGAAGAGAGAGAGAGAGAGAGAGAGCACACACACACAGACAAACAGAAATATAGAGGTGTGTTGTGTGTCAAGACGGTGTTTGACACACAGGAATGATAAGTCTCACGAGGCAACGTGAAGGTAATTAATTCATAAAAAAAACTTCTTAATCAGTTTTTGTTCACGGAAAAAAAAAATCGAATTTTGGACCTGGGTTTGTAAACAACTGTTTATGAAGATAAAACAACATACAGGATATATGGACTTTGACACCCCGAGGCCCTCATCACTTGTTGAGCCCTCATCACTTGGGGCCCCAACGTTGAGGCCCTCAATTTTTATTCACTTTGTCTGAGGCCCATCTAAATCACTTTTTGAGCCTTCGGATCATCTTTGTTGAAGACCCTCAATACATCACTTTGTTGAGGGCCTCTCATTAGCCCCTCACACTTTGTTGTAGTGGCCTCATCACTTGACTACAGGTATCTGACTTTGAGGCGCCTCATCACTTTGTTGAGGATGCCCTCATCACTTTGTTGAGGCCCTCATCACTTTGTTGAGCTCATCATGTGGCCCTCATCACTTTGTTGAGGCCCTCATCACTTTGTTGAGGCCCTCATCACTTTGTTGAGGCCCTCATCACTTTGTTGAGGGCCTCATCACTTTGTTGAGGGCCTCATCACTTTGTTGAGGGCCTCATCACTTTGTTGAGGCCTCATCACTTTGTTGAGGCCCTCATCACTTTGTTGAGGCCCTCACTTGTGGCCTCATCCTTTGTTGAGGCCTCATCACTTTTTGGGCCTCATCACTTGTTGAGGGCCTCATCTTGTTGAGGGCCTCATCATTTGTTGGGCCTCATCTTGTTGAGGCCCTCATCACTTTGTTGAGGCCCTCATCACTTTGTTGAGGCCCTCATCACTTTGTTGAGGCCCTCATCACTTTGTTGAGGCCCTCATCACTTTGTTGAGGCCCTCATCACTTTGTTGAGGCCCTCATCACTTTGTTGAGGGCCTCATCACTGTTGAGCCCTCATCACTTTGTTGAGGCCCTCATCACTTTGTTGAGGGCCTCATCACTTTGTTGAGGGCCTCATCACTTTGTTGAGGCCCTCATCACTTTGTTGAGGGCCTCATCACTTGTTGAGGGCCTCATCACTTTGTTGAGGGCCTCAGGCCACTGTTGAGGGGTTCAGCCACTTTTGAGGGTTCAGGCCACTTTGTTGAGGGTTCAGGCCACTTTGTTGAGGTTCAGGCCACTTTGTTGAGGGTTCAGGCCACTTTGTTGAGGGGCTCAGGCCACTTTGTTGAGGCCCTCATCACTTTGTTGAGGGCCTCAGGCCACTTTGTTGAGGGGTTCAGGCCACTTTGTTGAGGGGCTCAGGCCACTTTGTTGAGGGCCTCATCACTTTGTTGAGGCCCTCATCACTTTGTTGAGGGCCTCATCACTTTGTTGAGGCCCTCATCACTTTGTTGAGGGCCTCAGGCCACTTTGTTGAGGGGTTCAGGCCACTTTGTTGAGGGGTTCAGGCCACTTTGTTGAGGGGTTCAGGCCACTTTGTTGAGGGGTTCAGGCAACTTTGTTGAGGGGTTCAGGCCACTTTGTTGAGGGGTTCAGGCCACTTTGTTGAGGGGTTCAGGCCACTTTGTTGAGGGGTTCAGGCCACTTTGTTGAGGGGTTCAGGCCACTTTTAACCAGAATATAAAATTGAAACTGAAATAATCAGTGGGAATTTTATATTCTGCTTAAAAGTGAGGTTCACTTAGGGAGAAACCTGAATATCAGGTGTATAGGGACACATAAAACTCTGTCTATCTGTTGATCTGTCTATCTGTTGATCTGTCTGTCTGTCTGTCTGTTCGTCTAGGTTGGAGAGAATTAAGGAAGTCAGTTCCTACCAAGTATCTAACAAGACCTGAGACACACGCACGGCTCAGTTGAAGTTTAAAAAAATAACAAGCCCAGGAGCCGTAGTTCAACACCTACAAACTAGACAACGACAATCCGTAACACCCAAAACTCTTACTCTGAACATAGTAAATACACGAGTGCAGGATGCGCACCTGAGGGTATCCGACAGCATCCACGAACGAGGCTCCCACGATCCTCTCTGAGAATCCTGAATATATGAGGAACGGCCCGAGGCCCCGGCGTTCTTGTTAAACCGTAATGATGCGGATTTTGATAAAACAAAGGAACTTTTCTGTCGGTTTTAGACAAGATGAAAGACGCTTCTGAATTGGAAATTCTTCTTAATCAGACATTTTTATATTCCGAATTTAGATTGTTCACTTTATTTTAGATGACAAGTGATAGATATGTCATATGTATGTAATATCTATCTATCGATCTAATTATAGTGATAATGTCTGTGTGTAGTGTGTGTGTGTGTGTGTGTGTGTGTGTGTGTGTGTGTGTGTGTGTGTGTGTGTATGTATGTATGTATGTATGTCTGTCTGTCTGTCTGTCTCTCTGTCTGTCTGTCTGTCTGTCTGTCTGTCTGTCTGTCTGTCTGTCTGTCTTCTCTCTCTCTCTCTGTCTGTCTGTCTCTGTATATATGTGTGTGTGTGTCTGTGTGTGTCTGTATATTTGAGTGTATATGTGCGTGTGCGTGCGCGTGTCAGTTCATCTATACCTCATAATACAAAATATAAAAACTTTTTTTTTTTTAAATATCTCCACCTAATTAGCAAGTAGTTGCATCACATTCATCAACAATATTCTTGGAGCTGCCTCATCACCTTCTTTGATATCAAACTCATCGCAACGTAAACATGGCTTTGTGTCATCATCTTTCCTTAATGAATCTGTTCAGTATTTTCTTCCCCAAAATTTATTAAATTTATATGTGCTCTCTTTATTGACTTTCAATAAGCCATATTTTTACTTTGGCTGTTGTTGTCATTATTCGTAGGCGTTGTGGTATAAATGGAGATAATAGTGATGGTTTTAGTTTTAGTAGTCAGTGGAAGATGTGTAGTAGAAACTGTAGTAACATCAAGAATGGTAAAGAGAGGCAGTAGTAACATCAAGAATGGTAAAGAGAGGCAGTAATAACATCAAGAATGATAAAGAGAGGCAGTAGTAACATCAAGAATGGTTAAGAGAGGCAGTAGTAACATCAAGAATTGTAAAGAGAGGCAGTAGTAACATCAAGAATGGTAAAGAGAGGCAGTAGTAACATCAAGAATGGTAAAGAGAGGCAGTAGTAACATCAGGAATGGTAAAGAGAGGCAGTAGTAACATCAAGAATGGTAAAGAGAGGCAGTAGTAACATCAAGAATGATAAAGAGAGGCAGTAGTAACATCAAGAATGGTAAAGAGAGGCAGTAGTAATATCAAGAATGATAAAGAGAGGCAGTAGTAACATCATGAATGATTAAGAGAGGAACTGTTAGGAGGAAATTACTCGAGTGATGTGCACTCTCTGTCAGGCACTGCTCCCTCTAACATAGCTGTGGAAGTCTTTTCTTGACGGGGCTGCCCCAACCGGAATGTTTGTGAGCCAAAATTTCAATTGTTGACGTCTCTGGTCAGGTTCTAGTTCACCTTCTAAACATCTCTGAGAAGTGCAAAAAATTAGACGTCATAATTAACAAATATGGTTTGTAAAGAATGACTGAAAGATAGCTCTTGTCTCCAGCACAACACTAGGAGACAACATAACTAAGGGTTTTTATAAAAAACAAAAAACAAAAAAAAATATATGTATCAGATCACGAAACGAGTGGGGATTTGAACCCACGGCGAGTGCGTCCAGAAACTCATGATCCGACATGATGAAACAGGCAGAGGAAACGTTCTTGTTTTACGTAAGACAATGAAAAAAGAAACGATCGTACGGAGTAGAACCTTACAGAATGGATGTTGAAGGTGAGTGAACTCTGAGGAGAGAGAGTGCAAGTTATATTACACAGCAATAATCCTACACCCTATAATGAAACGCTGGTAATTACGCACACGCATAAGTTGTAATTTAAGCATTTCACTGGTGATCAGCAGTGATTAGAGAGATAACTCTAAATTATCCGCAGAGCAGCAGCAGCAGCAGCAGCATTACATAGAACAGTGAGGATTAGCACTCTCTTAGACCGCCCTGAGAGGCGTTGATGACTGCTGTCACGACAACAAGAGAGCTTCTCAGGCGGGTATTAAGGCAGATTGACTATCCAATTATACCGCGATAGGCGCTATGCTCATCAACAAAGTCAATTTTGTCGAAATGGCGAGTTCGTGCTTAGACTTTGAGGCCATCAAAGTGAGATTAGTGTTGCCAGCGGTGCGTAAAGACCTTATACGGGAGGATAGGAAGTGTAATTACTGAACTTATTTGATCTTCAATAGAAAGAGAGATAGAGAGAGAGAGAAAGAGACAGACAGAGAGAGACAGAGACAGACAGAGAGACAGATATAGACAGACAGACAGACAGACGGACAGAGAGACAGATAGACAAAACAGACAAAACTAACAGTAATCTACAAGATGCGGGGTGACTAGAGTTACATTTGACACTTTACAGTGATGTTGACACCCATGCCGTCTCCTTGTGACTTATTAAGCAGTACCTTAAGTGGGAACACTTTCTGCCATAAACATTCCTAGACAGTTTTAGCACATAGTTCGTCTGGTCCACCGGTCTTGCTAATGGCCCACTAATACTGTACCGCTAACAACAACAGTTGTAGAAAGAGCCCGATAATGCTCCACGCAGAGTGATATGCTGTCCAGACGAAACCTTGTTTAGGAGAGTGTTTGTTTTCGCATTTGTTTATGTTCAAAGCTTCTGATTTTGATGATAATTAATGTGTCGGTAATTTAGAGGTGAGAAACAGAATGTTTGTATGGTATGAGAGTGTTAGCTGTTGACTCCTGTTGAATGTTGAAGCTCTTGTTACTGTTGTTGTTTGTCATTCTGTTATTTTTTTTTGTCACTGTTGTTGCCGTTTGTCACTCTGTTGTTTATGTTTGTCACTGTTGTTGTTGTTTGTCAGTCTATTGCTTTTTGCCATTCCATTATTGTTTGTCAATCCGTTATTGTCTGTTATTCCATCATTATTTGTTATTCAGTTATTGTTTGACATTCTGTTATTGTTTGTCATTCCGTTATTGTTTGACATTCTGTTATTGTTTATCATTCTGTTATTGTTTGTCATTCCGGTATTGTTTGTTGCAGTGACCTTCGAGTACTATGTTACATTTTATTCAACCTTCGTCACAACCTTCGTCACAACCTTCGTCACACAACCTTCGTCACACAACCTTCGTCACACAACCTTCGTCACAACCTTCGTCACACAACCTTCGTCACACAACCTTCGTCACACAACCTTCGTCACACAACCTTCGTCACACAACCTTCGTCACACAACCTTCGTCACAACCTTCGTCACACAACCTTCGTCACACAACCTTCGTCACACAACCTTCGTCACAACCTTCGTCACACAACCTTCGTCACACAACCTTCGTCACAACCTTCGTCACAACCTTCGTCACACAACCTTCGTCACACAACCTTCGTCACACAACCTTCGTCACACAACCTTCGTCACACAACCTTCGTCACACAACCTTCGTCACACAACCTTCGTCACAACCTTCGTCACACAACCTTCGTCACACAACCTTCGTCACACAACCTTCGTCACAACCTTCGTCACACAACCTTCGTCACACAACCTTCGTCACAACCTTCGTCACAACCTTCGTCACACAACCTTCGTCACACAACCTTCGTCACACAACCTTCGTCACACAACCTTCGTCACACAACCTTCGTCACACAACCTTCGTCACACAACCTTCGTCACACAACCTTCGTCACACAACCTTCGTCACAACCTTCGTCACAACCTTCGTCACACAACCTTCGTCACACAACCTTCGTCACAACCTTCGTCACACAACCTTCGTCACACAACCTTCGTCACACAACCTTCGTCACACAACCTTCGTCACACAACCTTCGTCACACAACCTTCGTCACACAACCTTCGTCACACAACCTTCGTCACAACCTTCGTCACACAACCTTCGTCACACAACTTTCGTCACAACCTTCGTCACAACCTTCGTCACACAACTTTCGTCACAACCTTCGTCACAACCTTCGTCACACCCTCTCGACCAGTCAACTGACAATTCAGAGTGTAGCAGTTCTGGGCCCCCACTGTTGCGCTTATTGTCTAGATCATTTCACCAGTCAGGTGGAAGCCGGCTGCTTCATCCAAGGTGACGTTACTCCTGTCCACCTGGCTGAGTGGCAGACTTCCATATACTGTGGTCGTCACCACTACTGTTTTGAGAGGCTCTGAACTATACCACTTTAATCCGACTTCTTTTCTAAACATTAACATTGTACATAGTGCATATATTGATTAAGGAGGCATTAGGATGTGTTTCCATAAGACACCTACTGTCCATGTTCACCCATCAGTAAAATAGGAACCTGGGTCTTAGTCGACAAGTGTGGGTCGCATCCTGGGAGAACAATTGACCTAATTTGCCCGAAATGCTCTGCATAACAAGGGGCGTTCTATATATAGTAGTATGTCATTGATGTTAACCAATCCTGTATACCTTGTACATGTATAAAGATTATTATTATTATTATTATTATTATTATTAATATTGTTTTTATTATTATTATTATTATTATTATTATTATTATTATTATTATTATTATTATTATTATTATTATTATTATTAAATACAAGGGTAAAGAAATCTACCCCTGCTGTGTTTGTCTTGTTATTGCTCTGCTGACTGCTGTGTTTGTCTTGTTGCTCTGCTGACTGCTGTGTTTGTCTTGTTGCTCTGTTGACTGCTGTGTTTGTCTTGTTGTTTCTCTGCTGACTGCTGTTTTTGTCTTGTTGTTTCTCTGCTGACTGCTGTGTTTGTCTTGTTATTGCTCTGCTGACTGCTGTGTTTGCTGACTTAGTTACGACCAGGTGACACAGACTTATAAAGTAGCTTCTGTGTTCGTAATATTTGTCATTCAATTACTCTTTGTCCTTCTGTTAGTGCTGTTTTATATTCCGTTATTTTTGTTGTTGTTTGTCATTCTGTTAGTGTTGTTTGTTACTCTGGTTTTGCTGTTGTTTTTCATTGTTATTGTCGTTGTTTACCGTTCTATTAATATTCCTGTTCATCATTCTATAATTTATGTTATTTATGCTATTATATTATCATTCTTCTAGAGTTGCTTTTGCAATAACTTTTACATTACGTTTGACTGACCTTTTCTTCTTATTATTTTTATTTCTTTTTCTTATTCCGGTTTCTCCTCCTCGTCGCTAATTCACTTTTCCTCGTTAGACAATTACTCCTGACACTCATCTTTCAACGGGTATTCCGAAAACGGTACTGTTAACGGGTTAACGGGTCTTAGTTGTTACTGACCTAACAGAAGCAGCACTCACACACCTGACTCATTATATTAAGGGGAAAAACCGTGGAAAATAAACCGGGACTCGATATTGAAATGTTTACGGTTTTCTTGGTGTGTGTGTGTGTGTGTGTGTGTGTGTGTGTGTGTATGTGTGTGTGTGTGTATGTGTGTGTGTGTATGTGTGTGTGTGTGTGTGTGTGTGTGTGTGTGTATGGGTGTGTGTGTGTGTGTGTGTGTGTGTATGTGTGTGTGTGTGTGTGTGTGTGTGTGTGTGTGTGTGTGTGTGTGTGTGTGTGTGTGTGTGTGTGTGTGTGTGTGTGTGTGTGTGTGTGTGTCCTACTGTATCCTAGAATGGCCTACGCTAACCTGTTCTAGCCTAACTTAAGCAAAAATTAAGTGGTCAAGGGTGACCTAAGGTGACCTCGTCACGACATGCGCCAAATGAGAAACATTAAAACTAGAACAAACACACGACCGGATGTCAACATTTGCTGCTCAGCTCAACAATGTAATTTGGAGAGTTGGCCGGATTACATCGGCAATATTCCGACACACGAACGAGGAATTACTTTTAAAGCTTTAAGCAATCCGTGAGTGGAGGTTGTTGTGACGGCTCTAAGTTGTTGTTGTGACGGCTCTAAGTTGTTGTTTGTGTTTGTTTACGGAGAGAGCACTTCTGAATGAAGTGTGTGTGTACACCTGTGAATGAAGAGTGTGTATACACCTGTGAATGAAGTGTGTGTGTGTACACCTGTGAATGAAGTGTGTGTGTACACCTGTGAATGAAGTGTGTGTGTACACCTGTGAATGAAGTGTGTGTGTACACCTGTGAATGAAGTGTGTGTGTACACCTGTGAATGAAATGTGTATGTACACCTGTGAATGAAGTGTGTGTACACCTGTGAATGAAGTGTGTGTGTACACCTGTGAATGAAGTGTGTGTACACCTGTGAATGAAGTGTGTGTACACCTGTGAATGAAGTGTGTGTACACCTGTGAATGAAGTGTGTGTGTACACCTGTGAATGAAGTGTGTGTGTACTACACCTGTGAATGAAATGTGTGTGTACACCTGTGAATGAAGTGTGTGTGTGTGTACACCTGTGAATGAAGTGTGTGTGTACACCTGTGAATGAAGTGTGTGTACACCTGTGAAGGAAGTGTGTGTGTACACCTGTGAATGAAGAGTGTGTGTACACCTGTGAATGAAGTGTGTGTGTGCACACCTGTAAATGAAGTGTATGTGTACATCTGTGAATGAAGTGTGTGTGTACACCTGTAAATGAAGTGTGTGTGTACACCTGTGAATGAAGAGTGTGTGTACACCTGTGAATGAAGTGTGTGTGTACACCTGTAAATGAAGTGTGTGTGTACACCTGTGAATGAAGTGTGTGTGTACACCTGTGAATGAAGTGTGTGTGTATACCTGTAAATGAAGTGTGTGTGTGTGTACACCTGTGAATGAAGTGTGTGTGTACACCTGTAAATGAAGTGTGTGTGTGTACACCTGTGAATGAAGTGTGTGTGTACACCTGTAAATCCCTACTGAAGCTAGGAATGAAGAATGTCCTGGTTAAGGTAGGTTAAGGTAGGTTAATGTAGGTTAAGGTAGGTTAAGGTAGGTTAAGGTAGGTTAAGGTAGTTCTATGAATTGTACGATTCCTTTGATTTTTTTTACTGGAAGTTTGGGTATATGGGAACATGATAACTTGGTAATTGCGCTGAAAAGAATTATTTTTTAATATGTCTGCACTCAAGTGAGTACACAGGAGAACTGGACATAAGAACAGAGTTGCAGATGATTGCACACTGTTAACAATGGGATAATTGATTGCACACTGTTAACAATGGGATAATTGATTGCACACTATTAACAATGGGTTTATGGAATTTTTCCAGAAAGTATAAAAAATGCTCATCTTTCGTGATATCGAAAATTAAAAAAAAAATCAAACTGTGTCATATGAATTTTTTTTTTATGGTTGTTGCATAAATAATGAAGATAACTGAGAAAACTGAGATAACTGCAGTTAAAGAATTAATCTTAGGTCAGGTTCGTCAGGAAACAGGACAAGTGATTCCTGACGCGGGTCACCTGACCGAGGCCTTCCCCTGGCTTACCGGTCCGCCCCTTTAATTAAAAATTATAATCATAATCATGACCATTTTTACACAAGAATTAGTGCAAATAGTGACACTTTTCCTCTACCTATTCGTTTTTTTTTTTTTTTGCCTCATTAGCATAATGCTGATATTTATACATTTAAAAATGTCCGAATTGTCCACAAACAACAAACTCACACCTGACATGTACTGTTATTACTGACGTGAAATTGTTTTCCCGCAAAATTCGTAATTTCCAATAGCTCGATTTGGAAAAAAAAAACGTAGAAACTAAATTTCAACATCACAATATTTCTTGAATTATGTATTGACACTCCCGTCCCTCGATACGTCTTGTGAAGTATTCTGTGGACTCTTGCTCTCAACCCAGAGACTCTCTTGATATAGAGCACTACACTACAGCAAGAGTGACCTCGTGTATCTGACACCAGCCTCTCAAACACACTCTCCCTGTCCACCCTATCAATGTCTCTCTGTATCTCGTACTTTCTAATCACGTCACCTCTCGTCCTTTATACAGTTCTATCAATATTTTCACTTTCAGTTCCTCTGAGTACTTTCAGACTCCAGATAAGTATGGGCGCCTAGCTGAAGCTAGACGGTGTTTCCCCATACCCCGGAGCACCAGGCTTGTTCATGTGGCAGGATTCGATGAAATAACTTTGAACAAGCTTGGTGCCCCGGGGTATGGTGAAACACCGTCTACCCTCGGCTAGGAGCCACACTTATCTGGAGTCTGGCTTGTGTATAAAGTACTGTGTACTCTGATGCTGAGTTTGCAAGTTCGAATCATGTTGTGGACTGAAAGAATATATATATTGAAAGAGAGAGAGAGAGAGAGAGAGAGAGAGAGAGAGAGAGAGAGAGAGAGAGAGAGAGAGAGAGAGAGAGAGAGAGAGAGAGAGAGAGAGACCCCACCCTCCACTTTAACCAACACACACACACACTACTTAGCGTCCGACACAGCAGCGGCCGGATAAGAGCACCACCCGCTCTTAACCGGATCGCCACCACATAACCGGACCATTTACTTCGTCTTCGGCGACAATTTCCATCTATTATCCAACTCACTGAGTGCTCTGGCCAATGACCTGGATCTGCTGTGGCACTGAACGTGGCACTGGAAGTGGGAGTAGTAGAGAGAGAGAGAGGAGGAAATGGGAGGGAAAAGAGAGGCATGGAGATTATAGGGAAGAGAGTAAAGAGGGAGAGGGAGTAGGAGAGAGAAACAGAACTACTCTAAGAGTAGTTGGCAATGGGACAGAGTCAACAAGATGACTCATCTCTCGCCCTGACCCGGCCTGACCCGGCCTGACCCGGCCTGGGCCGGCCTGACCCGGCCTGGGCCGGGCCTGTAATATCAGCAGAGCCTTCAACACCGGAGGGATGTGGGCGGTCCTACTATTATGTACAAGACCAATGTTGTCGAGGTACCACACTTGGCTCCATTCCGCGGTCAGCAAGAAGACAGCTTCTACACCACAAGACGGGCAGCCAGCAGCAACTAAACTCTGGTTGTAACCTTCTCCAGAACACCACTTCATCTGACACACACACACACACACACACACACACACATACACACACATACACACATACGGGGGCGATGCGATAACATGAAAAATACTTAGAAGAATTGATAGGGCGGACAGAGACAGATTGTTCATGAGAGGGGAGACAGGAACACGAGGGAACAGCTGCAAGTTGAAAACACAGACGAGTCACAGGGATGTTGGGAAGTATTTCTTCAGTCTTAGAGTTGACAAGAAGTGGAACGAACTTGACAGTGGAGTGGTAGAGGCAAGATCCATATATAGCTTTAGGAAGAGGTACGATAAGACTCTCGAAGACAGGAGAGAGTGAACCCAATAGTAAGTAGAGAGGTGGCGGGGCCAGGAGCCAAGACTCGACCCCCTCCCACCACTTACATGTATGTACATACAGTGAGTACACACACACACACACACACACACACACATACACACACACACACACACACACGTCAAGAAATTAGAGAAAGTGCAAAGATTTGCAACTAGACTAGTCCCAGAGCTAAGGGAATTGTCCTACGAAGAAAGGTTAAGGGAAATCGGCCTGACGACACTGAAGGACAGGAGGGTCAGGGGAGACATGATAACGACATACAAAATACTGCGAGGAATTGACAAGGTGGACAGAGACAGGATGTTCCAGAGAGGGGACACAGAAACAAGGGGTCACAATTGGAAGTTGAAGACTCAGATGAGTCAAAGGGATGTTAGGAAGTATTTCTTCAGTCACAGAGTTGTCAGGAAGTGGAATAGTCTAGCAAGTGATGTAGTGGAGGCGGGAACCATACATAGCTTTAAGACGAGGTATGATAAAGCTCATGGAGTAGGGAGAGAGAGGACCAAGTAGCGATCAGTGAAGAGGAGGGCTATGTCTCGACCCCTGCAACCACAAATAGGTGAGTACAAATAGGTGAGTACACACACAGCCTACTTCCTCTTATTTCAAGGTAGTCCTTAATGCTGCTATACCGTGAGAGGTAATGGTGAAGATAATTAGGAAAGTGGCAGAGCACTTGTAAGAAAGTGATTTCATAAACACTAATCAGCAAGGACTTAGAGATGACAAATGTTGTCTTACCAACCTGCTGGAGTTGTGTGAGGCAGCAGAGAGACGGATGGGTAGCTTGCATATTCTCGGACTGGAAAAACACATTTAATACTGCACCTCGCAAGAGACGAGGCCAAACCCTTGAGAAAGAGGCACTGTACTCCTGGTGATCAAGGAGTACCTTAGAGGAAGGAAATAAAGTGATGGTCGGGAAGAGATGTCAGAATGGGGAAGAGTGTCAAGCAGGGTTCTTCAAGGATCTGTATTACGACTGATTGGGGTTCTGATATGTGTGAGTTTCATACCAGGTGGGATTGAGTCAGATTTATCTCACACAGCAGCGTATATGACAGAGATTATTCAAGAAGCAATGCAAGCATAGCACCTTCCTAAATTTATATGAGTGCATGAGATAATGGTGTTACTGTTGTCGAAGCGATTGTAGGGACAGACACAATCGTCTGCCATGTTCTGTACCTACACTTAAACTGTTTATCCATGATTGTATTCTGGAGTAGAGAGTAATAAAAGACATGATGAATAAGACACAATAAAAGACATGATGAGTAAGGCACAATAAAAGACATGATGAGTAAGACACAATAAAAGACATGATGAATAAGACACAATAAATGACATGATGAATAAGACACAATAAAAGACCTCGTTGCGACTCACTTAAGTCACTCTTCTCTAACTCATTATGTTAGATCGTGCTTTCTAACTCATTATTAGACCGCATCTGTGTCCACAAGAAAACCTTTTCAATGTACTGCTTACTTAACACACACCTACCAGCATTTGTTGGAAATAAACATAATCTTATTGCCAAGTTATTATATGAAGCTGAAAGTATTTCTATTCCACGTGAACCCTGAACCATGATACTCTTTGTAGCTTTCAGACTTACTGAAAGAATCTGTCTGGTTTCAGAGAATAAAGTTACTTTGAGAGCATCATCACGAGTCTTATGAAATAAGTCAAGATGATACAATAAATACAAGGAACTTGACGAGTTTGCCAGCATTCATAACAACAGCAAGTCACAGACATTTGCCTCGAGGTCACTATCCAAATCACAAAAGAGGCAGCATCCACAAACAGAAACGTTGGTGTTCCAGTTGTCACAAATATAAAAATAGAAATAGACAAATACAGTAGATGACAGTGGCGTTATTGTCTAAAGAAGGAAATTCACTGGAATGGTGGAGAGAAAGATACGATAGTTCTTATATCCTCGACACTTCTGTTCAGTAAATATTTGATGTTCACTCTCCTCTCCACTGGAGACTAAACATATTGTTCAGCACTGGAGACCAAAAACATTGTTCAGCACTGGAGACTAAGAACATTGTTCAGCACTGGAGACCAAAAACATTGTTCATCACTGGAGACTAAAAACATTGTTCAGCACTGGAGACTAAAAACATTGTTCAGCACTGGAGACTAAAAACATTGTTCAGCACTGGAGACTAAAAACATTGTTCAGTACTGGAGACTAAAAACATTGTTCAGCACTGGAGACTAAAAACATTGTTCAGCACTGGAGACTAAGAACATTGTTCAGCACTGGAGACTAAAAACATTGTTCAGCACTGGAGACTAAAAACATTGTTCAGCACTGGAGACTAAAAACATTGTTCAGCACTGGAGACTAAAAACATTGTTCAGCACTGGAGACTAAAAACATTGTTCAGTACTGGAGACTAAAAATATTGTTCAGCACTGGAGACTAAAACATTGTTCACCACTGGAGACTAAAAACATTGTTCAGCACTGGAGACTAAAAACATTGTTCAGTACTGGAGACTAAAAACATTGTTCAGCACTGGAGAC